>OY720045.1:9141122-9740814 GCA_963082485.1 Eudonia mercurella
ACATCTATTTTTCATCCCCCTAAATGTTAGAGGTAGTCCAACCCTAAATTTTTTTTTTATTCGTTTGCCGGGTTATCCGGTATCTATGAGAATCGGCCAACATCTATTTTTCATCCCCCTAAATGTTAGGGGTAGTCCACCCCTAAATTTTTATTTTATTTTTTATGGCAAAACAACGTTTGCCGGGTCATCCGGTATCTATGAGAATCGGCCAACATCTATTTTTCATCCCCCTAAATGTTAGGGGTAGTCCACCCCTAAATTTTTTTTTTATTTTTTATGGCAAAACGACGTTTGCCGGGTCAGATAGTATACATATAATGACTTATCCTTACTGACTGATTCATCATCGCCTTGCCTAAGCCGCTGAAGCTAATTAGATGAAATTTGAACTGTAGGTTAATTGAGTGACGTAACCAGCCACTAAGAAAGGATTTAACGAAAATTACACCCTAAGGGGGTCAAATAGGGGGTGAAAGTTTGTATGAAAGTCCGTCAGTTTTTAAGTAAAATACATGAAAATTGGTATTTGGTTTCTTAAAAAGAAATAAAGAATGACCAGTCTCAGAAAATTTGTTTGTTTTCCTTTGAAGGAGTAAAAAAGGGAAGAAGGTTTTTTTGAGAAATCGTTATTTTTAAAGTAATAACTAATAAAATGAATAATTTAATCGATCTATAGATTTTTTTTGATGTTATGGCGAAATATTTAGATAAGATGATGGTAGCTAGCTAGGCGGACTTATAAGAAGTCGTACCACGGTTAAAATATTGTTATGGCGATAGACTAAAAAAAGATGGTAGTAACTAGCCAGGCAAACTAAAAACAACCTACCAAGCCGATTACAATAAAATGTACTCCCCACTGGGATCCAAACTCACTGGATCTTATACCGGTCGGTTGTCTAACCACTATATAGACAACAGCACAGACACGGTCATCAATTTCAACTTACTTCTTTAAGTTACTTATTAGAAATAAGTCGCGGGAGGAATGCTATGCTCTTTACGATAGCTGAGATGTAAAGGGTGGTACTGCTGCAGCATACGTAAACATCACGTGATTACTGTGTGAAGATACAGATATATCCCTTAAATAAGCTTGGCTTTATTACGAACACCCATGTGAGCAAAGCCGCGAGCAAAAGGTAGTACAACATGTATAAAATACATAAACTCCTTTTTTACATTAACAAAACACTGCCGCTGTATTGTACGAATTGGACGTCTACAGATTATACACCCAAAAGATTATTGAAGCAAATTAACATAACCGGGATTCGGTAGTCGAATTAAAAAAAACCGGCCAAGTGCGTGTCGGGCCATGCGCAGTGTAGGGTTTCGTAGCCCTTCTCAATAATGCGTATATTTTTAGATATCATATACTTAAATGTAGATACTACCGGTTTCACACACCTGACAACGTTATTTAAGTAGTTCCCAATGAGGAATTTGTACCGCGCCAAGTACATTTTATAAGTTGGTCGTCTGTTACTCATAAACTTGTAAAGCCTACTTAGCTGTGATAGTTTTCCTTTTAACTTCATCATATATACAACTACCGTGAATTTTTTCACGTATCCAAAATCAACCATTTGACTCTAACAAAATTTTGCAATTTCAAGCTTAATAGTTCACAAACAGATGCCTCGATCAAAAAACTGTTTTTACAAATCCGCAATATTTTTGAAATTGCTATCCAAAGACACCCCACACTATGGGGTAGACAAGAAAAAAAAATTACATCCCCACTTCACGTGTAGGGCAGGTAACCTAAAAAAAATATTTATCAAACTTTTACTTCACCACTTTGTCGGTGTGATTAATATGTATACCCATGCCAAATTACAGCTTTCTAGTACTAAGAGTCTATGAGCTAGGCTGGGGACAGACAGACAGACAGACAGACAGACGGACATGGCGAAACTATAAGGGTTTCTTGTTGACTACGAAACCCTAAAAAGATAATCTTTGTCGCACATACTTACTAAGAATAGAATACGACAAAATGCACAATACATTGCCATCCAAAAATATCATTACACGCATTATTTGACACAGAAATGTTGCTAAATACCTATTCAAAGGGATGTGGTGCAAAATGAGATGACCATTGCATTCTGCATTGAGGTTCTTGGGTGGCGCGCGGAAGAATGCCCTTCAAGTGGGTCCTTAGCAAATTTATTTAAAGGATTACACAGATTATCTCGGCTACTTATTTTGCTTCCTTGCTCTTTCTTGAAAGTGATTATTTAGGCAAGTTTATTTAGTTAGCTACTTTGGCATTTGAAATATTATTTTCCTATGTAGGTACATAATAGCAGTTTTGGTCATATTTTTTTCTTATTATTTCTAATAAAAACGAAAATTACAATTCACGAGTTTTTATCAATAGGTTAGTGGATGCCGCTTTGAGTTAATTTCTTGACAGTTTTGAACATACTCGTAGTATTTTAAAAATAAACAAAACGCTTTTCTAAAAATAACAACTAGATGCCTATTATAAAGTGAAATGACATGAGTGCAATGATTTATATATCATATAAAAACACCAGGCATGAGTGACTATTAAAATAAAACAAATCAGACTACCACAAACCCTTAAATTTCCTCAATACACATCGAACTTTATGTTAATGGCATATGGTTGAAAATTTAATGAAGAAATTTGACAGTTTCGGATAAGTTGATGTGTAGGCGTCTGTACATAGAATATCTTTTATATCTTTTTTTAATATGATCAAACATCAACTTTAATGCAAAAAGGTAATTTACGTAGGTAGGTACTTGAGAAAACAAAATGAGAACTTCAAACAAATACACAACAAATATTCCACGTCAAAATTATGACATTTTAAAATACAAAAAAAAAACAAATTGTCTTCCGACATTGTTGCAAATATGCATTGCAACAATAGTGTTGCCAGTGTTGGAGATGTAAGCAAACAAAAAACACGGAATCTTAAAAGGATGCGGCGCTAACTTCTCGAAAGGATTATCCCAAAGGGCTTGCATCCTTTTCTCGACTGAAAAAAACGACGTAGACATATTTTTTTTTTTCTCTCGATTCTTGAATGAGAACTATTGTGCTTGACCAGTGTCCAGGAAGCTATCGAGTCTTCAATGGCTTTAAAATTATGAAATGCAATACTGTAGGCACATAATGTTTTAGATAGACAATACTTCATGTATTGGTCGGTCTTGTAGGTACTACAGCTTTGGCTATGTATTAGAAAAAATAGAGAATCCCTATGACATTAGTAATTTTACATCATCAACAATTTTTTTAAATTATAATTTCAAATAAATGTAAATGCAAGGAAAGAGAGCCAAGATATTCAATATCAACATCTCACCGAGATTTTTTTTGTCTTTTATATAAGCAACATAATAATTAACTTTTACAAATATCTAGGATCAGTTTATACAGGTAATCTATAATTATGAATATACTTAAAAGTGTGTGGTGACCCAGTGGTCGAAGTTGGACCGAAATTCAAAAAAATATAAGTTTGATTTACAGTGTAAGAATCTCAACAATGATTTTAAATATATTTGTTAAATGTATCTTTCTGCACTCCTCCATATGAACTTTAACTACGTATGCTAAATCTCACACTCCTCCGTGGGCATAAAAATGGGTACAATATGTTTTCTTCATGTATCAATATATAGATTTACGCAGATATTGTTACAAACAAATCTATAAATAAATGTGCAGATTTTAAGGGGGTGCAGCGCGGACGCAAAACTGCGAGTTTCAAGTTTCTTTATGATAGCGAGCGAGCGGCGCGTGGCAGTGGTGGTGTGACAACGGCGCACGACTACGAATACGCACGCACACTAATATCTGTACAGAGTAGGCTGGTGATTTAATTAGAGCAATGTTTACTTTCGTAAAATCATAGGCGTTTGGGTAAAAAATAATAAAAGTCTTAATATTTTCATATTCATGTTTTTTAATTGAAAAATAAGACAACAGTGGCCTGCGGAATATCAATACCAACATTTTGATGTCGGATCATTGTTTCATTTGTGCTACATATATTTACAAAGTTTCTGAAGAAATAAGTTTTTAGATATCATTATTTTACGTATTGTTTATGCAGTTTCTGGGTATTCGTTTCAAATTCCAAGACAACCATGACCTTGTGAAAGGATCAAGCTAACCTACACTAGTCCTTTTAATGTATAAGACCTATTCAGCGCCTAGCACCAGTGACTTAAAAACACGTAAATTTTCAAATTCCGCGCTGCACCCCCTTAAACAGGCACAAAATAACGTCGTGCAAATATATTCACGTTACACAACGCCATGTTAATAGCCTTCGGTATTAAGGCATTTGAATGACAAACGAGAGGCGGCCAATTAATTGTGTATGCGCATGCTTATTGGTTGTGCGCAAGAATATAATTGTCACGAAAATCAGTTAATTGATCCTTTAGGGTAATCTGGATATCCGATGGCGTATTAATGTGGGGACGGCTGGTAGTGATGTGGCGAACAAGAATTTTAATGACTACCTATCTTTATTATTGTTATATATAACTAGCACTTTACTCGCGTCTTCGTCCGCGTGGAATTGAGATTATAAAAATAAAATATGAACTTTCCCTTACAAACCATGCTCGGTCAATAGAGGCTTTGTATAGAAAAGTGAAAAAATTATCTCGTTTTTTGACCTATTTTTCTTGGGGAAACTTGTCCAGTTTCATGGTCTGATCTACCCACCTGCGGGAAAACAACCGCTAAAATGTCTCGGTGTAGATGTCACGCAAAATAAGTTGCGATCAAATTACAATTTGAAATATGATGAAAACATATTTTTTCGCTCGTTGAGAATTTACAACAATAATAAAAATCTTAATTTTAATGATTGAGGTCTTTACTCAGCAGTGGGAGTATTACAGGCTATTTACTTCTTCTTACTTCTATCAAAATATACTACTCTAATTGGGCTTATTCTAATAAAATATTATTTAACTATTTTTTAAAGTGTTTATTTTGGAGATTAAATAAAAGCTTCTTGAAGCTTTTATTTAATAAATAAATTGATTTATCAGTGAACATAGGTATCTACTTGTGTAGTAAGTAATTGTGTTAAAGTGTGGATAAACCGATGAGATACCCTCAGTGTTTTTAGGGAAGAATCACGCATTCTTTTCAAAGAATTACTTATACAAATCTTAAAAGGGCAAGAATTGGTTTGTTATACAAACCAAGTAGGTCGTGTTTTTCAGCAAATTCATTGTCAGTATAACGCCTTCTTCGTACACGACCTCGTTTCTGAAACTCGCTAAACACAGATCATCATTCTTTTGTCTGACTGACACAGATAAACACGGAAAACCTGCCAATTTGCAACGTGAAGAGGTATCAATTAACACGAGCCCCAGTTTGCGTCATCAAAGCCACGGTGGCAATGACCGTTGGCGGGAAAGTGAAGAGTCATCACTGAAGTATATAGATAATAATTATATATTTTCTCTAAGATTTAGGTTAAACCATATTGTTAACCATTAAGTGTCTATATTGTTTTCTAAAGTTTAAGTGGACATTACACATTAGACATTACAATCACTTTATATGGATATAGTCGCGTTTCAATGTTCCTCAATATGCATGACTATTCTAGTCATAATTCTATAATTATGAGTAGTTGTTATTTAAATTAATATAATTTTTTATTGAAACTCATATGAATCGGGATAATATGTTACGTGCTTATCTAATACCTACAGCATTTGTAAATCTAAAATTAGTCACGGTCTAACTATTTACTTCGTCAAAAAAATAAAGCATTTTTATTTTTATTATTTAAATTTGTCATTATTTATCCTAATACATACTCGTAGCTATATTAATTCTGTGATTAATCTTCAATCAACTACTATTACCAAGTCAAGGAAAACTAACTAAAGACTAAGGCTGTATGAGTTATATTTCTTTGCTATATAAGGGCAGCAAACAAACTTAGACTGTGATTGATTTGGTCTTAGGTTTTTACTACGATTGAAATTTCATAATTTTCCCGAATACTCAGCAAAACAAATACAAAGTTGTTATTGGCGAAATACATCTCGAACACAAAAATGTGGAATCAATTATTTAAAAAATATACACCGTAATGGTAATTTAACATCCCTACTAAGTCTGTGGTCATTACTCATTGATCGTTTTCAAATTGAAGTTTAAGCATCGACAAAGAAAACTATAGACTATAGACTATAGGTATCGGAAAGGCAAACAATATGCATACCATGATCCATACATACCTACATATGCATAGCGTGATGTTGCAATGAAATTAATTTATATTGTTAATTGGTTATGCTGTGAGTAACAAATGGAACCTGATAAGGTTTAGCTCTAACACTTGTTTATCGGTAGCATCAAGTTGACTTCATAAAATAAATTAAAGAAACTACAAAGAAACAGAAGGGAGCTACTAGTTTAGCCATATTCCGATCCGACCCGATCCTTTTTTTAGCTGATTGCCTCAGACGACATTTTCAGCTTCACCGGGCTTTAAAGATCCGAACCCCTCGGAGAATCTAGTAGGGAGCGGGAACACGCACTAGTGCGTGATGCCATTCCCTCTAGAAAACCTCCGACTTTGTTTTATTTATTTATTTATTTTATATATGGCGTACACAACAGGTAACAATCGTAGCTTATGCTAAATAGTAGCCTATACAATTACCTTATCTTTTGGTATGGCAGTATGGTGTTGGGGCTGGGATTTAATATTTTATATAATGGGATCCCAGGCTGGTGGTAGACTAGGTGGTAGACGCGTAAACTTTAGAAAACAATATAGTCTGGTGACGCTGAAAATGCCACATGAGGCAATCAGCAAACTCTCTCCAGAAAAATTAATCGTTTAGCCAAAAAGTATGGTAAGTACATAAGTGTTCAACGAGTCTTCTGGGGTCTCAGTAGTTCAGCTGTCAGAGCATTGGAGCGGTTATCCAAAGGTCGTGGGTTCGTTTCTCACTCGAACTTCCTGAGACAAGTTGATTTTTTCTAGTACAATTTAATCTTGTTTCTTGTTTGTCTTGGTTTACCTAGAAAACTCTGAAAGTAGTGATAGGTGGCTAGCTCATCGCCTTTACAATCACCATCATCCTTCAGGTCAATTAAATCCGCACTCTCTTTGGTTGGTGATTGTCCCCGTCTGCGACAACTATCAATATTCAATGTATTTATAAATACTAATTTATTATAGATTTCATTAGTATTCAAAACTATCTGCGATCCCATATAGCTTGTTGTATCACAATCACAAACCCAATATCCATGAAGCTGTAGATATCCAATATTCCATTAGTCACCTTTACGACGTGCTAGGGACAACACTGATGCCATATTATTTTTAAGCCCCCAATCCAACTGGCCAAAATACATAATGGTAGTGAAATATTAGCTGACTTTCACAAGGGTGGAGCTGACATAGCTAAAGTTCAATAGAGTTCATAAAGTGAAAGGAGAAAATCGCGCGTCGCCCGTTTCCTCGGCAGTTTCCTCGTTCCGGCGCCCGCGCACCTTTCACAGCGCAACTACAACCAGAAGGTCAATTATAGTCTATTTTTCTAAACATGTCAGTTAGTGATCGCGCCGCCGGTTCTGAATTCGAATTTCGGAAAATCCTTTCTTGTCTCTAGCACACGATTACGTTATCCTATAACAACATATAATTATAAATTTAAGCCACTTTTACATTCTTCTACTACTCACTTTACAATTTGTAAAAAACTATTTAAGCATAATTTAGTTAATCATTGTTTTGTCTCTTTTTCTCAAATTCAAAATGACGTTTGTGTGACGTTGACAAAACAATATTTAACTAAATAATGCTTAAATAGTTTTTATGAAAAAAGGGGTTATTGTATATTTAATATATTATTATTTTTCTAGTAATATTTTATCTTGCTACTACATAACCCCTAATGAATGCAAAAAATAAAATAATAATAATTTATTATTTTTATATTATAAGACGCCTATGTCAAACAGTGGCTTGATACGGGTTGATTGTGATGATGGTGGTGATGGCGATAAGGCCGAAAGCATGTTGTGTTCACATCTTGTAGGACGCAAATTATTCGCATGTTTTTAAATATAATTATCATCATCAACTCATTTTTATGTCTCCACTGCAGGGGTACGAGCCTTCCCGTATGGACGGATAGGGAGAACGGGCCATAAACCACCACGCGGGCCCAGTGCGGATTGGTGGTTGTTAACGACTGCTAATGCAGCTGGGACCAACGGCTTAACGTGCCTTCCGAAGCACGGAGATGCTCGAGATGAAAATTTTTTGGCACCCATTCGATGACTGGCCTTTGCGAAAGTTGCTTAACCTCAGCACTCGCAGACCTGGCGCGTTAACCACTGCGCCATCGAGCTCCTCTTTCGAGCTTTCAAATATCATCATCATCATCATCATCATCTCAGCCAAAAAGACGTCCACTGCTGGACAAAGGCAGCCCTCAAGGATAAATCATTTTGAGGGGAATTTGCCATAATCGCCACGCTTGGCAGGCGGGTTGGCGATCGCAGTAAGATGAGAATAATCTCAGAGAGACGCTGCTGCCCATCCTCTGGAATGTTCCCATAGCCGCCTTCTACGACACCCACGGGAAGAGATGGGGTGGTGCAATTCTTTACCCCCGGCACCACACGGGGTCAAATATAACTTTGTTTCATCATCATCAGCTCATTTTATGTCCCCACTGCTGGGGCACGAGCCTTCCCTATGGATGGATAGGGAGAACGGGCCATAACCACCACGCGGGCCCAGTGCGGATTGGTAGTTGTTAACGACTGCTAATGCAGCCGGGACCAACGGCTTTACGTGCCTTCCGAAGCACGGAGGAGCTCGAGATGATAATTTTTTTTTTTTTTTGGTCACCCATCCGATGACCGGCCTTTGCGAAGTTGCTTAACCTCAGCACTCGCAGACCGGGCGCATTAACAACTGCGCCATCGAGCTCCTCAACTTTGTTTAATTATTAGGATAAAGTTGTAACCGGATGTGTGAATAAAAATATTAAAAAACTAAAACGGCAAGGCGGCAGAAATACCTATAAGGGTAGGCGGGTGCCATACAGTTGGATGCTGGGCAGATATCTATCATCAGGTGAATTTAACAAATAATGATACTGGCCATAGAGCTAAAGCTTTTTGTAAAAGTAACCTTCTGTCCTTTTCATTTGGTTGCACTAGTTGTTTCCGATTGCACTTTCGTTGCAATTATCGTCTAGCATCTCGATGGAGCTATTGTACAGTCGCTCGCACATTATGTGTTACACTAGCTTTGCTGTTACTGCCTCTATAAAGAACGGGATAAGGGCGGTTTTGTCATCTGACTGTTTTATATGCGGTCAAATGTACATCACAAAATAACTGGTGGTATTACTAAACATTATCAACTATTATTTTCTTAGCTTGGACAGTGTTTTGAGAACAAAACTTTTTATTAAATCTTACCGTCATATTCGGCAAATACACACACACACACACACCCCCTCACAAACACACCCCCTCACACACACACACACACACGCACACACGATAATTATGAGAATTATAAAGACTCCAGGGTGCCTAGTGTGAGTTTCATTCGCAATTCGATCACGTTAACGTAAACGAGAGTTTTTATGGCAAAACGTTTAACTCTTCTAGTATGTCGCCAGGAGGCGCTGCTTCAATGCCATACTAATTTTGGTTTTCGTCATCGTAATCGAATGAATGCGGATAGTAAACAAAACTCACACTAGGCACCCAGATAGAGAACGGAAAAAGTTCCGCTTTCCCAATATGGCTATATTCGTGCATCGTGTAACCGTATAATATGTAAAATGTATAAATAACCGCTAAAACTATGGTTGATGGAAATTAATTTTTAATTTTTTATATCTTACGGGTAAGGTGCCTTCATCGCACCTGATGTTAAGTGATGGTGGAAGCACACTTCACCCGGGATCCTCAACTACTGAGACACTGGCTATCTTATCTCTAGCTGCCGGAATCGGAATAGCTACAAACATTGATGTATAGGCGACATATTCAGATAAGATGGTGGTAGCTAGCCAGGCGGACAAACAAGCTCTATTACCAACCAAACCGAGTACGCGAATCCCACACTGGTCTTAACCATTAGACTACAGAGGCTGATAGTTGGGTATAATGGCAGTAATGTTTGACAATTTAAAACCAGTGATCGACAGTTTTCGTCGCCAAAAAATAACATAGTTTTTAAGGGGATCATCATCATCATCATCATCATCATCATCATCATCATCATCATCAGCCTAAACTAATCCACTGCTGGACAGGCCTTTCCAAGTGCACGCCACCGAGCATGATCCGCGGCTACAAGGGGATGACAGCTGAAAATTAATGGGATGACTGGACTAGGAAGCAGATGGTCTGCATTCATTTATCACTATAGTCACAAATAAATTGCTGACCTATTTCTAACGATTAAAGGAAAAAAAGTGTCTACAACTGGTTCCCGTCGAAACCTGGTGCCACTAACCTAATATGTATTTTAAAGTAAAAACTGTGAAAAACTAAGTGAAAACTTCTTTAGCGGCGTTGTGCACTTTTTTGGAATGGGTTAAAAATGTTAAACTCGCGTCAGGACACGTGACCTGATCGAAAATTCGTAAGACGGATGGAGAGTAGAGGAATGGGTAAAAAATGTTAAACTCGCGTCAGGACACGTGACCTGATCGAAAATTCGCAAGACGGATGGAGAGTAGACAGCTGGCGCGGCGTAATATAAATTTTTAATATAACTTAATATAACTTTTTAATGTAATATAAATTGTCATGTTTGTGTACGATAGCCCAATAAATAAATATTGTATTCTACCACATAAATGAGAGTACTTTTATACTGATAATTAAAGCAATTCGTGCAAAATTATTCCCTAACCATTCCAAAATATCAAAAATGCACAACGTTAATATTCAAGTTTTCACTTCTGCCGGCACTCCCAGAGTGCAACCCGTCGTTTTTTTTTTAAAGATAAATGCGTTTCACCTAGTGGTAAAAAACAGAAACTTAACATTTAAAAACAATTTATCTAATGATATCAATGGTATGCAGTTAATATATTGAAGTGCCGCTCGTTAAACATTCCACACTGACAGTGGCAACTCAAGCCAATCAAATCCATCTGGAAAACAGCTGGTAGGAAAACGTGCAGTTTTCTGCGGAAGAGAAAGTCAGGAAGCGTGGAACCGGCTGGCTTCCACCGATTGCCGGCTCGACTTGTAACGACCCAAGAGTTAATAAGACAGTTTTACGTCGTCAATGTGAATGTTACGGTGCTGATGTGGTTTCCTAGTCATTGAAGTAATTATCTAATTAATGCAATGGTAAACGCACTCAGTCTGATTAAGGAACTTTCGCAAAGGCCGGTCATCGGACGAGGGACCAAAACTTATCACCTTGAGCTCCACCGTGCTGCCTAGCTGTGCCCGACAGGGTCCATAATTGATCCCATTGTAAAAACCTACCATCTTATTGTGTAAACATTGTGGAATGCAATAAAGTATTGAGTATTCTTCGGAAGGCACGTAAAGCCGCCAGCTGCATATGCAATCGTTAACAACCACTTATCCACACTGGGTCCGCGTGGTGGTTTATGGTAGAACTTGAAACCGGTTCAAAATTAACCGGTTTCATTAGGGTAAAACCTGTACTATCGTAGAGTACCGTTCCGATGCGGAACCAAATAGGAGCGATATTTTGAACCTAAATAAACCGGTTTATTTCTAGCGATCGCTGGCTGCGACTTGTTGTAACATGTTGAATGAAATAGCCGCGCGGCGCGCACCAGTGTTGCGAGCCTGCGCTCGCAACACTGCTTTCTCATTGTCAAAATGAGACTGCTCTCATTTTGATAGTTACGCGCATCCTATCAACATGGGTCGAAAACGTAAATCAAGTATTTATCATTTTAAATTTTAACCGGTTAATTAAAAAAAAACATTTTTTGTAAACCGGTTCAAAAACCGATTCAATGGAACGTAACCTTTTCAATAAAGTTCCATGAATAGTTTCGTGAAACCGGTTCAAAAAATTTACCGGTTTCCAAGCCCTGGTTTATGGCCCGTTCTGTCTATGGTATTTTCATCTATAGTTAAGGCTCGTGCTAAGCAGTGGAGACTTTAAATGAGCTGGTGATGATGATGAACAAACTGACGAGTAAGCACTTAATAGTAAGCACTGGGCCTTATCTTACCTGAAGTTAAGTCATAATTCACCCAGAATGCTAACTACTACTAAGGCACTGGTTATCTTATCTCTAATTGTTGGAACACACAATGCTAATAAAATTGATGCTATGATGATATGGTGGTAGCTAGTCAGGTTGCCTTAAAACAAGCCCAATCATCAACGATAAAAAGTACAAACATGTACTCCCAGCCGGGAATCGAACCCGGGGCCTCAAAAAATATTTAATTAATTTAAAATGTACTCCAACTTAGTTTGAGATATTGATTAAGTAAAATGATATTGGTTCAAATACTAAATTGTCGACAATGTTGTCAGTTAGATCCCTGTTGTTAATACACGTCGGCGTTATTAATTAACTGGAGTACCTAACTATCTGCCACTCGTATATTTTATCGTGAGGTTGTATACAACACGCGGGGTTGGGCACTGACGTTTTATCGCTCATCCAAGCTAAATATAGAAAGTAGGACAGGATGTATCTGTACTCAGGTCAAGTGGTCAACCTGAAATGACTCTTATGATGATGACATAAAGTTGGTACCATAACGCCGCGATCAACGCTAAATGTGCTAATTCGAAAAAGGATTTGTGCGTTCTATCAATTGTTTTATAGTTTGCCAAGATGCGATTTGTCTAACATAAACAAAGAGGTTTTTATGTTTAGGAACTTTTTGGCGGGCAGTTTCTAGTTTTAGTTTAGGGAAGTATTTATTTAGCAAACTTCTCAGTACATAAAATATTGTTTATGGAATAAACAACAGAAAAAGTAGATGATCAAATAAAAATAAACATTTACTAGACTTCTTGGCGGGAAAGTGAAGAGTCATGTCTGCGGTTTTGTTTTATTTTCTAAAAATTTTTGTTATATCGAATATTAATGTGAAATAATGGTGGATTATTAACTGTTAAGTGTTCGTGAGTGTGCATGAGTGTTGACAAATGAAACAAAACAGTGCAACGTCATTTTTCAAATTCTCTCAAGAAGTCCGCCCGAGGACTTAGTAAATAAAGCTTTACATCTTTACTGAGATACTCGAAGGGTTGGAGGGTATATCATTTCTTACTTCTGATTTCTATTATCATTCATCATCATCATATAGAAATCAGTATTTACCCAACCCTATACATGACGCCAATGTATCGAATTATATTAAAATTACCTAACGTTTGTTTTTCAGCCAACAGGTTTTCTTTGTCATTCTCACACGGCAAAGACTTATGGATTCCGCGCATGCGCCGCTGCATCCGCCTGATGCAACTATTTAGTTTGATTAGCAACCCAACTAACACAAACTTGTGGCATACAGGGTCCATAGCGTATCAAATTGTAACTGTGGTGGCTAAAGGCAAGGTCTATAGCGCGCTATAGAACCCTAAAGCAGCAGATATAGCGCTAAGTGGGCACATCGCATAATAGGTCTATAGCATATTCGATTGTGCTTCAAGATGAAAATTGCAGCTTCTTTGCCATCTGAACAATGAATGACTGAGTGAACGAATTCGTCGTTGTTATAATGCATTCAATTCGATCAGTTCAGATGGTATTGGAATTTTTATGTCATCAATTATTTTAATAATGTAAGAATGTTCATTTCAAATATTTTGCATTATGTGCATCTTAGAGAAATGGGAACATCATTTTACTGTCAAATATGTATATGTTTTCTTTCAATATTTTTGCGCGCCATTGATTTAATGACATAGAATAATCTTTTAACAAAAACTATAAGTATTAATAATAACTAAATTTTCAAAAAAAGAAGTGGTGTATCATCTCGTATTGTTCATAATTTGCTGGATAAATTGTAAATGTATTCTATCAGTCGATAACTATTGCACAGTTGCACAATTATGGAAATAAACAGTCGGCTTTATCAAACGCCATAATAAAAAAATGGCGACATCGAAATGTGTTTGTTGGTTCCAATTTCCACCTGTTTGTTACTTCTCTGCGGGTCAAAGTGATAAAAATCACTGTGTTACCGTCATAAAGTCTAATCTGGGAGCATATGAGTGATTATAATAAACTAAAGTTTAATTAGGGGAAAATTGGACCTTGTTTATAACTTGTAATATCATATGACATCTTTCTGGGTATTATATAAACACTTAAGTGGTCTAAAAGTGAATATTACTTCCTAATGAAATGGTTGTACAGCAATGATACTTGCCACTGTTTTGCGATTGTCAGATCTTCAAAAGGTATTATTAGATCAATCTTACCACTTTTAGTGAATTATGACTCTCTTATAGCATTGTGAGATTTAAAAAGGTATCAAAATTAACTACTGTGTCACTTTAAGCGGCGTTATCAAAAATATGCCACTTAAAGTGGTTTTTATAGGTTGCACCCATATTTTCCACTCATGAGCAACAAGATGCTGCATTTTCCACCAATATAGAAACTTTATGGACCTGTGAGTTACAAGATAAGCTGCAATATTCACTAATGTGTTAGTTGGGAAGTGTCATTACGATAGACTGACTAGTCAACGATGAAAGTGGACTTGCAAACATGATTGACGCTTTATTGTTGAATTTACAAGAAAGAGTAGGTATATGAAGTCTACGCAAACTACTAAGGTATGTATAGGTTTCAAACGCTTACCTTGGGAAAAAAGGAGCACGATGATGCAGTGGTGAACGCGGTCAGCTTAAGATTTTATGTATTGTATGACCATCACTCCGCACTTGGCTCCAGGTGGTGTTTCTATCCATAGGGAAGGCTCGTGTCCCAGCAGTGGGGACATAAAATTAGTAATGATGATGACGTTTAGCCTTATACTTATAAATTACTAGTGGACCCGGCGGACTTCGTAGCGCTTTGACAGTTTCAAAAGTCTGTCAAAATTTCAATAAAATTGTATAAAAAACTACCAAATAGGTTCTATTCCCAACATCAAATCACTAAATCAAGACAAAAGGTATGAGTTTCATTCCCGTGGGAATATCGGGATAAAAACTATCCTATGTGTTAATCCTGGTTATAAACTGTCTATGCCGAATTTCATCCAAAAAATCCATCCGTTGCAGCGTGAAGAAGCAACAAATATACACACACACACACACACACACACACACACACACACACACACACACACACACACACACACACAAACACACCCCCACACACACACACACACATTCTCACAAACTTTCGCATTTATAATATTAGTGTGTTTTTAAAAGTTGGTCATATTCTTATGCCTGTGATACTTATACTATTCTTGTTCGCGCCAGAAACGCGACGGTGCACTCATTCCAATAAAAGATATGCCGCACAAGCCGACGGCGGAGCTAGTGTGCTGACGAACCGCGCGACCTTCACTCAGCTGCATAGACGTGCAGGGTGCATTCAGTCATTAAGTTCTCACCGATCGGCCCGCCCGTGACGTCGCGTTATACCATCAGCTCTCTGCTCCAGAATCTTCTAGAACTACTCGTGAATTGCCTTGCCGGCAGCTGACACAATTCTAACTACACGCACATTTATTAATTTAGGATAACAACAGATTGCATTAATATGTAATTCAGCATTGTTTGTTTGTGTTTGTTTGTATCACAGGGCCAATAATACCTATTCATTAAGAGGAACGTGCATAAAGTATTAAAATAAATCAAAACAAAGCAATACCGACCAGGATAGCGAGTGCAGATAGGTACTATTTAAACATACTAAAACCCATTGCAAAACATATTTATCGTATTTCAAAAACAGGAAGTGGACTCAATTTAAAAAAATATTATACTTCACTTATTCAGTTAAGGATACACATAGCTCTTATGAATGTTACTATGCCATCAGTTCGTAAGTCTACACAGAGCGGGAGATCTTGTACTGAAAAGAACCGGCAAAAAACTCAGCAAGCAAAAACTCTTCTTTTACAGCGTGACATGAGATGGCGAGCATTGAAAGAAAGACAAAGAGAGAGACAGACAGCCAGGTTAATGATGAAAATGATTGAAAAAGCAATGCAACTTATTCACAACAAACAAAACACTTTCAAGTCACCAGCTGACCTTCCCTCCTTTCTCCTTGCATTACGCAATTGCCATATGACATAGCCCATATTACCATAATCTAGATTATGTCATGGGAGTACTGGAGCTTGAATAATCGCATTTCACCCGAGGTCGCATTCGCATGCAGGGGGGATGTCACTTGGCACACGCGGCACGTCTGCATTGTCTATGCAGCGCACTTTCCACCAAGCACGCCTTGCCTAGCCTAGAGACTAAGTAGGACGACAATGGTTTTAAAACTCATATTGGTACTTGGAAAAAAATATAGGTTAGACGTTTGCCATATAACGTGTTCCTAAGTACTTATTTTTATGTTAAGCGAGCGAACGAGCAAACGACGAGCAAACACCAGACGGGGAAGTAGTCTTTGCACAAATTGAAGCATCTGGCGAGCTGCAAAGCAATAAAGAACTATTCTATTCTATTATATTCTGCCTATACGTTGTGGACTTCTTGAAGAATGCCTCATGTTATAGTGCACGGCAAACAATGGTAGCATTTTCCACTTCTTACAGGTGCGAGGGTTCATCATAACCGCACGTGGGGCCAGCGTTGTATTGTGGTTTCAGTTACCAAGCCTTTATTTGTTTTTGTGGGTAGGCTCTCCTCTCTCCTTGTCCAACCAAGTTCAAATGTGAGACGAGGTTATTTATATGGAGGCTCCATATAAATAAGTTCCAAATTACCCAGGGTAACTCCTGGCCTCGTTAGATTGCGACAGCATTTTCCATTGTCAAAAAAATGGGGGTAACATGTTATGCTCGATGTTGATGGTAAGTACGGCTTAATCTAATCACCAATCAAACTTGCAAGTTGCAACCCTATCTTGGCATGTCTACCATCATGTATAAGTTTTGTCTGCCACTCTTTACTTTCCTCTTTCGATTCACCAAAAACACCCTGGTATACGGAGGGGCGCTCGAAAATATCCTCGTATACATACACCCACACTTAGACAATTAACATCTTATGCATCGTCTACCAACTCAACTCGTTATATGAGCAGTTTATATTTAATTTATAATGGAACGTAGAAGTTTACACTCTATAATTTATTGCTTTAACATAATACAAAGTTATTGGTTCTATGATTTGATATTAAAATATATAAACAGTAATAACGGGTGTTGTAAACGACATGTGAAGCCGGTAAGTTTAGGTAAATATACATTTGCCATAATTTTAATTACCAAGAACTATTATTTTAATTTGTTTTTTATCAAAACAAATCAATACAGAGGACTAAAACAAGAGTTTTTTTACTAACGTTTTAAATTCGAATTATGATATAATATGTCTTTCGGAAACCGGGCTATTTACGACTGTGAGTTATTCGACTGCCGCTATAATGTTTATAGGACGGATCGAGATTAAGAAAAATTGGGAATGCGAATGGGGGGCGGTACTTTAATTGCGGTACGCAGAAATTTGCGAGTTGATGTGCGCCCTGAGACACCGGTGCCGCCTTCTTTACCTCGTGCTGATATCACTTCCGTGAACTTAGTTATCTCAGATGGTACTACTATAACAAAAGTATGCCTGTTTTGTTGTTATTTTGCTCAAGGCCCTTGTCAAGCTTCTTCAGAGTTGCAGTTCTATGTTACGGAGTTACATAAGTGTTGAGTTCTTGACCTATACTTTTATAATGGTGGGAGATTTTAATATAGCAGATGCTGAGTGGTGCTTAATGTCTAATGATGGCACAACTATCTGTAAAAGTTATTTGATAAATCCAACAGTGAATGTTTTAACATCACAGGTGTCTAATTTTTTTAATTTTACTGTTTGGCATCAGTATAACACAATGTACAATCATAATCATAGGTGTTTGGATTTAGTTATTTCTTCGTTCCCTCTGCACTGTCACACGCACTGCTCCTTTAGCAACACCAGAGGATGTTCATCACTCGTCATTTAATGTCAATTTAAAAATAAATGAATCACATAATTACTTGAAAACGGCACCTCGCGTTGTGAAGCGTTTTTATTCAGCAGACAATAATTTGATTAATACTGAGTTTGTCTAAAGTTGATTGGGACCTGCATCTGCCATTGAATAATTTAGAATTAGCACTCTCTTATTTTTATACTATAATTAATGCCATAGACAAATACAAAAATACAAAATACAAAAGTTTATTTCAGTAACAAATATGTACCATCACGAGTTATTTACGAGGAAAATACATATCCTGCATGGCACTCAAGGCCATTGATTAGATTAATTATTAAAAAAAAATACATAAAAAATGGAAAATATATAGAAGACCTACTCATTACGAAACCTTCTCTAACTTGCGTAGACAGTGCAGATTGCTTGAAGCCTCTTGTTATAAAAAGTTTATTGACAGGGCTGAGACGAATATTAAATATTACTCTAAAGCTTTCTGGGCATTTATTAAGTCTAAGAAAACTAATATCAGCAAACCTGATTCCTTATTTCTCGATACCAACACTGTGTCTAAAGGCCAACAAATTTCTCACGCATTTAATAAATTCTTTCAGTCAGTTTTACTACTTCAGGTGCCTCTGTCACTAATAATGTTGTCATTAACTCTGAAGTAGTTGAAAAATGCCTATCGCGGTTGAATGAAGAGAAGGGAAGTGGTCCAGACGGTATACATCCAGTTTTTTTGAAACGATATAGTGAGCTGCTTGCTAAACCTATTTCCAAATTGTTTTCCTCCTCTTTGTCTAGTGGTACAATGCCTGAAAAATGGAATTGATCTCTAGTTGTGCCTATCTTTAAGGCGGGAGATAGGCATGATATAAGAATACTAAAACCATTTGAGAAAATAGTTTACGATTCGCTTTTCTCTGCTATAAGGTTGTTTTCAGTTACACAGCAACATAGATTTATTAATAGGCATTCAACTAAGCATTCAACTCGAATCTTTGTGAGTTCCTTGAAGACGTTCTTGCTAGAATAGACGGGGGATCTCAGATGGAAGTGTACACCGATTATTCAAAACTTTTGACAAAATTTCACACTCTATACTAATATCCAAAATTAAACACATCGGTACATACACGGTACGATGTCAACGATCTCCTGAGATGGTTGACATCTTACCTTCGAGACAGAACTCATGCTGCTACAGTGAAAGGTTTCACATCAACTTATGTTTCTATAACGTCGGGCGTGCCTCAGGGGTCACATCTTGGTCCGTTACTTTTTATATATATATTCTTAAACGATGTTGTCAGCATTCATCAAAATTTAAAAATAGTACTTTATGCTGATGACATTAAATTTTTTCGTGAAATTAAATGCCCTTCTGATTGCCATTTACTACAGTATCATTTGGATCGCTTAGCACAGTACTGTCTGATTAATAAATTATAATTGAAAAATGCGTTTATATGGACCAACTTAGGATCATAGATAGTTAAAGTATCAAATATTTCAAAATAAAATAAAAATTACAAAATAAAAATAAAAACTACAGAATAAAAATAAAAATAAAAATTACATAAGTAATTAAAATTCAGCGAGTTTTAAATTATTCAATTCAACAATTAAAAAATTATAAGTACTTAGATAAAATTCCTACATTTACAGCAAACATAATTAATATAGTAAAATTAATAAATTTAATATAAATAAGCAACAAAATTAATAAAATAATTAATAAGATAAAAAATGTCAACAATTATACTTAAATATAGATTAATGTCATATAATAGAAAAAAAACCATATTTCATAAATATAGTCTTCAAAATAATAATCTTCACAGAGTCACCGAGATGAAAGACCTGGGGGTAAGCCTAGCGAGCTACTTTTTACCTCACATATCAATAAAATCACTGCTATTGCGTTTACAGGATGTTAGGCGTCATCTTTCGCCAAAGTTCTGATTTTAAAAGCCCTAGTATATTTGGTGTTATTGTAGGTATAACGCGTTCGTGAGATCTGTTTTGGAATACGCATCAACAGCTTGGAATCCCCAGTATTTGACGTATATCAATTCTATTGAAAACATTCAGAATATTAAACGTATGAAATATATATATATACCAAGAATTCCCGATTGACATTTTCACGCCTTTGAAGCTACGAAGAAAGCAACGTGATCAATATTTTCTTTATAAAATAATAAATATTATGGTTGACTCGACTTATCTTATAAGTAAGATCTTTTATAAATGTAAAAAGTCCTGCCTGAGGTCAGTTAAAACTTTTGCCCCGCCTCTGTGTCGCACCAATTATGCCAAAAACCGTTTTTCCATAAGATTTTGGTATCTATGATAAGAGCTATCAACAGTTTGATATTTTTTCTTTTAGTTCTTATAAATTCAAAAAGTTTACTTGTAACGAAGACAACGAAAAGAAGAAAGAGGGAAGTGGATGTTCGCGGGTGAACGACTGAACGACTGTTAACTCGTTCGCCTGAGAATATTTATTTGATTATGTGATTATTTACTTTTTGTGGTTTTTATTTGAATTTAAATATTTTTTTCTCAGTAAAATAATAATTAAATTTCTTATCGTTCGACCATTGTCGGACTTCAATGTCTACTCAACTGTTTGTATTTATTTTGCAGTGGAAACTTTGTTAGCTTATGTACAAACTAATGCTTCATATTTAGGTACTATTGTTATATTAAGCAGTTTGTTTCCTTTAAACCAATAAAAAAAAAATAGACATCAGTCATTCATAGCGTCGGCAGTCGCCTTACGTCGGGTGATGTAAGCTGTCCTTCCCAGATCCTTGATAATGGTGACCCTACTAGGCAGGTCAATGGTGCAGTGGACTACGCGTCCGCCGGGCAGCGCGCCAACCGGCAGCATACCGCGCAGACCAGCCGCCACCAGAGACTCTGAGAGACCTTGAAAAGATTTTACATTACTGAGCCCATAAACAAACATAGCTAACCGCCTCCTTAGTCTAGTGATTCACCACCAGTATCAAACCCAGAGGTACCAGGTTCGATTTCCAGCGGTCGTACGTGATGGTGTACTCGGTTTGATTGGTGGGAGTGTTTGTTTGTCCACCTAACTAGCTACCACCAGTTATCTAAATATGTCGCCATAACATCAAATTTGTAGCATATTTGTGTTCCGGAAGCTAGAGATAAGATAGCCAGGGCTTTAGTGCAAAACTTGCGGGTAGGCAAGATGAGGATGGCTAATGAGGCAGAAGTCATTTCCACTAGCTGTCCTCGCAGCTAGACCCTGCTTCTGCTTAACGTAAGGTAGAGCAGAGTCTTTTGTCTAACATTCTATAAAAAAAAGAAAAAGTACCGTCCCCACAAGACGACAGGAATCGAGCCTTCAAAGTAGCAGTGTGCTACTACCCACGTCCCCACGATGAAGACGATCGCTTGAAAAGAAAATGTTAATTGTAAATTGTAAAATAAGTAAAGACTGATAATGACTACGCATAGCCAGCAGAAGCTGGGAAATATTTAACAATTTACTGAGCCTTCGGACTAACACATTGTTCCCCAGAATGAAGACCACTGGAAACGAACATTTCAATTGTATTATGAATAAAAACAGATGATGGCAACGGATTTTCGTGTGCGTGCGTGTGTAGTGCCGAACAGATTACACATACAACCCCATCCGTTTACTCTTCTTCCTCTGTGAAGTTGATATCTATAAGTGTTTGGCAATGTTTTTGAGGGTGAAGAGCCTTTTTGGTTTTGGGTAGGCCAATCGCAGAAGTCCCATTCTTGTACCAACCACAGAGTCATTAGTTCTGTAATGACTCAGTTTTTTCTCCACATGCCAAAACATGCCAAAAACGCTGTTTGATGATAGCTGATCAGTTAATTAGGCATGACTTCTATAACCTTCGCATATGAACTTACTTCCTCCCAAGACGCTTTCGCCTAAATAGTACAGTTTCGCCTACTAAATGTATTGTTGAAGATTGTACAAGGTTGCAGCTAATCATTCTCTGTTCAATCACAATTAGTCTGTGCAAATGAGCGACACCGATCACGATCGCGCCCAGTAAAAGTACTTTCGTTCGAGGCCGCATTGTCATTCACGGCCCTACCGCCTGCGCCTGAGCAGCCGCTGGTTGTCGCCGGCCATTTTGTAACCAGCGCTGAGTACTTGGCTCGATTTGCAGAAGTCATTATGAGAGAGCTATTGTTTGTTGTTGTGCGAAATAAATACGGCTAAACGGTTGGGTGGAATCGATGCAAACGTATAGAACTCTTGATTTTAGATGAGAGAACACAGAAGACTTGAGAAGATTTCTAAGTCGTCCCAGATTTTATTGCTGTTTTGACTGGATCCTGTTTATACAGTTAAGTAGCAATATCCTGCCAGCTGGTTTCCAGATGGATATGAGATTTTAGATTAGAAAACACAGATGAATATACTTCTAATTCCTCACATTTATTGCTGTCTCAGCTACGAAGTAGAAACAGAATCCGCTTTAATCCCTTTTCTTACACCAATTGCTGCATTGTTATATTATAAGATGCAATAGAATTGCTGAGATATGGCTCAGCTTTCTCTGTGGCAATTAGTGACTCTTTGTTATTCATAATGTCCTAATCGTTTTCGATTATGGCGAGCCCTTCTACACCTTTTTGTTCTGGATGTACAGCTTTACCGAATTTTGATTTTATATAATATACTTATCAAGAGCTCTTACGTGGATTGCTAAACCGAATTCAGTCATTATAGCTATTCATAATCATGACTACAACACATGCTACTCTTGAATAATCTTAAAGGATCCTGAAAAAGTATCACTCATGTTGAATGAATATTTCAACAAAAAAGATATACCTACCATTTCATTCGCTTCACTCTGGTTACATGAATTGAATATTGTAATATAATAACATACACGCTCACTAGAATTTTAAATGACCTTGCTTTTACGTAATCCTTAGAAGTCAAATATAATGATATGCTTAAGGGTGCGCCGTCCGTAAGTGACAAGTGACATATATTTTATTTGAAATGTCTTCGTCCATATTTAATTGATGCCGCGCGGCCATACTAATTTTGTATGGAGATTTTAACGTGTCAATTTGAAAAATAATAATTTAAAAAACCGCTCGGTAAATCGAAAATGTGAGACGGACCATTTGTAGTTAAGACATTGGTGATGGTTTAGCCATAATTAGAGGGATAATAACTTAGATACACTATAAGATATCAACGCCGCCATTCGTTTTCATGATTTTTGCCCAATTTAAATGATATTGTAGAAAAAACTATAGTGTGTTATGAATTTATGGGTCGGACTAATTGCAAACACGTTCCCTTTGATACTAAATATATATTTTGTTTATGTAATATGATAGTTTTTTCATCATATCTCAACTTAACCGTGACTACACTTTTGCATTTTTTTGGTCGGCGCACCCTTAAGCATTGAGTAAATCGAAAAGGGGATAATGTAGTAAAATACATAATTTGGTAACGTCATAGGTATAAGGGGGTATATGATAATGATATAGAATACATACATTGCATATTTTTAGATAGATAGATAGATAGATTGCATACTCGTGTATAATTATGTAGATATTGACCCATGTGGTTAGCTGGAACACCGCATTTCATATGGAATAATTATTTATGTTTCGACTTTGAAATTCTGTTTTTTGTAGCTTTGTTTTATTTCAATTTAATCGTTTTACAATATTTATTTAGTGGAGCATAGATTTTCGTCATTTTTCATTGCCATTGTATTGAATTTAATATCATCATTATCATCTTCATCATCATCAAAAGCCTATAATCGTCCACCTTCCTACACATGCCTTGTTCACCACGCGCTGGTCCAAATCGGGTTGGTGGGTCTTAAATAAAAAAAATTGTCCGAAGTAGTAAAGATATTTATTAATATTTTTGGTTTTACCTGGTTTTACTCTGTCTCAGCATCGCTATGGCCTGCAGGAAACATTATAGATTATGCATAGTATTGCCAAGTCTGTGTTTTGATATTCTTATAAGCTCGAGTGGTTGACAGCCGCGGTCTGTCATTTATTTACTCTTTTCGAAATAATTATTTTATAAAAGTTATGGCGCATATCTAAACACGCTGTAGTGCATTTCATATTCCTGCCTCGTGGCCACGCCTGTGCTATTGTTGGCATCCGAGTGCGCAACCTGTGAAGCAGTTTTATTTTGTGTTTATATTTATGTGATCTGTCAAGACTCCTTTCTTCAAATATAAACAACTCGTAGTCATGGTAACGCATTACTAACACCAATAAGCTTTGTTCCTGCATTGAGAGTGCTAATAAGCGAAGAGTCTTCAGTGCTGTTGACATTTCACGCCTGCGCCGAAAGCCATCTGCAGCAGCAGTTGTCATTGTTGTTTTATATTTTTATTTCTAGTATTTTTTTGTTGTATTCTTAGATTAATAACGCCATTATAATTTTAATGCATTTATTAGTGAGATGTCCCAAAATTCCTCAAATTCAGCCCAAGATACCGGCAATGGGCAATTCGTGAGGTGCGAGCTCTGTCCTTATCCAAAATTTTTCAGAGGCAAGAGAGGTTTAAACATACATATAGGTAAAGTGCATAGACCTACCCAAACCTCTCAGGCCTCAGATCCTATCCCACACATACCCATTTCTCCCAGTTCATTCGACCCTCATACTAGACAAGACTTACAATTTTGGCAAATATTAGGCAAATTAAAGAACAACACACCAATTATTAAACGCATTCCGAGAGGAGCTCGTACCTCCGTAGCGCAATCACTCGCAACCACTATTAGCAATATCATCAACGAAAACACATCGCATAGTTGGGAACAATTTTTAACTTTTGCTTATCGCGTCCTGCACATACGCAAAGAAGAAAATAATAACTTAACTTTGTCCCAAAAAATTAAAAACAATTGCACCAACCCCTTACCAAATTTCCATAGTTCACCCATTAATTACAAAAAATCACAACTCGCATCATTCAATGTTAGCAAGGTTGAAGAAAAAATCAACGAAGGTGATTTAAAAGGTGCCACCCAGTTGATTTTTTCTAATGATATCATTGCTCCTGACTGTCAAGAGACAGTGGCCTCTCTAGTCTCTAAACACCCTCCTCCTGCAGCAACACTTCGTCTTCCCGATCCACCCGAGTCTACGGATGCTTCGCTTTTGACCAACGAAGACGAAGTATACAAATCCATTCTCTCTTTTAAAAGTGGCTCTGCTGGTGGCCTTGATGGTCTATCGCCGCAACATTTCAAAGATTTGGTTTCTGGTACCTCTGGAGACGCTGGCAGAGTTCTTCTCACCAAAATTACCCATCTTTGTAATATCATGCTTGCCGGAAAAGTTCCACAGAACATCACCGGTATACTCTATGGCGCTAACCTATGTGCTTTAAAAAAGAAAGACGGCGGGATAAGGCCTATCGCTGTAGGGTGTACCATCCGGCGCATTGTTTCCAAAATTTGTGTCAAGCACATCCTTTCTGACCTTTCTTCCAAATTTCAGCCAGTTCAGCTTGGGTTTGGCTCGAAGGGTGGCTGTGAGGCTGCGGTTCACTCAGCTCGCACCTTCTTGCTGAATGATGGTGGTGAAGTGCTGTTGAAGGTGGATGTAAAGAATGCCTTTAACTCTGTGGACAGGGGTGCTCTGCTGGCAAAAGTAAAAGAGGAACTTCCCATGTTGTATAAATTTTTATGGCAATGTTACGGTGAACCAACAAATTTGATTCACCGTAACAATCTTTTACATTCCGCCGTTGGTTGCCAGCAGGGTGATCCTCTGGGACCTGCAATTTTCTCTTTAGCTATACACCAAATAATTTCGAATCTAAATTCTAAATTTAATGTCTGGTACCTCGATGACGGCACTTTAGGGGACAAATCGGGTTTAGTTCTCGAGGACCTACAAAGTTTAATAAACCAATTTGGCAATATAGGATTGGAACTGAATTTTTCAAAGTGTGAATTATACATTTCAAATTCTGTGGCCCCGAACCGTAGAGTAGATATAGTTACTGACTTCAGTCGCCTGGCCCCCAACATCAAAATTCTCCAAGATGACTCGTTATTTTTATTAGGCGCACCGCTTCTCGATGCTGCCATCCCGGCTTTCATAAACGGAGCGATTGCTAAATTCAATTTAACTTCAGACCGTTTATTCCAAATTAATCCACACATGGCCTTATTTATAATACGTTTTTGTCTTTTCGTTCCAAAATTTACTTATGTTCTTCGATGCTCCCAACTCTGGCTTTTTCCTGCACTATTGTCCAATCTAGATAATTTAATTAAAAATACTCTTGTTCAAATTCTAAATTGTCAAATGAACGACCGCATTTGGCTACAGGCATCACTTCCTGTACGTTTCGGAGGCCTCGGCATTAGAAATTTGTCCAGCGTGGCCCTGCCAGCGTTTTTGTCATCTGCTCATAGCACGAACAATCTCTACAGGAAGATTATCAACCCATCTTTGGGTTCCGTAGAGTTGTCGTGCAAGGCAGATGCTAGTAACGCTTGGTTATCCGCCTCTCAAAATTCAAATCTACCTTTAATTCCACAATTACAGAAGCAATGGGACGAGCCGTTATGCAAGCAAGTTCTGGAGGGGCTTAAATCCACATCAGCTGACACGGCCGAGCTCGCTCGTCTCATTGCCGTCTCTGAGAGAGAGTCAGGCCACTGGCTCCAGGCATTACCATCAGCCAATGTCGGTACCTTGTTGGACGGGCCGTCCCTCACTATAGCGGTCTGCCTCCGTTTAGGCGCCAGGTTAGTCCACCCTCACCGCTGTGTATGTGGGGAAGCTGTTAGCGACCTAGGCCACCATGGCCTCTCATGCGTTCGTAGTGCTGGTCGTATGTTACGCCACTCTTCATTAAACAGCATCATCCGCAGTGCTTTTGCCACCGTTGGTTTACCGGCTGTCTTAGAGCCAGCTGGTATCTCTCGTAGCGATGGCAAGAGACCTGACGGAATGACCATTGGGCCCTGGAAGCTTGGCAGGCCGTTGGTGTGGGATGCAACCTGTGCTGACACCGTGGCTCCCTCGCATGTTCGCGCCACTTCTCTTCATGTGGGGGCTGCTGCGGTAAGCGCTGAAAATCGCAAACGGCACAAATACGCGAACCTGGGTCGTAATTATTTATTTGTTCCGTTTGCGGTGGAAACAATGGGTCCATGGGGGCCGGAGGCAAGGCAACTTGTTAAAGAGCTAAGTGCTCGCCTTATTGAGGCCTCCGGTGACAAGAAGGCTGGCAGCTACCTCTGCCAGCGTATTAGCTTGGCAATCCAGAGGGGCAATGTTGCCAGCATTCTTGGGACCGTTCCCATGAGCCCACAGTTGGAAGACATCTTTTATTTATAGGCGTTTAGTTTTTAATTTGCTATTTTTATTTCTTTGGTTTTTTTAAGTTCAGTTAAGTTGTTTCTTTTTTTTTGTTTTAAGTTTTGTTCTGTAATAAATTTTATTGTTGTGAGTAGATAATAAATAATATTCTTATTTTGTAAGTAACAGACGTTGCCAACTGACTTTTAAAATTGAAAACGATTTAAATAACACCCGTCAGTCACCAAGGCGACGAATTTTCTAATGTTCAAATTTAGTGTGGGAAGGTAAAAATAATAGATAGTTGAGCTCATTTATATTAGTTCATTTATATTACCCCCTGTATCATTACATACTGTTTCTAGGTCTTATTTGAAATGTTTCCGTTTTTATTGCACATTACTGATGCTCAATTAAATACTATTTTATTACCACATTTTAACCTTTTATTAATAAATTGGTGCTTTACCTTTGCTTAACTTATCTCTCTATATTTACAATACGTAATTATTTTAACGTACCCCATGGTGGCGGATTGGTAAAGCGCTTGGTTTGACAACCGGAAGTCCTGAGTTCAATTCCCAGATCAGGCAAAGTGTGTTTTAGTTATTTTCGATTAATAATCTCGGGATTGTTATCACCAACCTGCATTTGGTAAGCGATGGTGATTAAGACCGAAGGCCAATACTTACTTATCATTTATAGCGATTACTTGATGTCAAAGATAGAGGCTATTACCCAGCATAGGGACATGGTTTTAATGATAAACATCCAGATCTTGCTAAATCATGCTTGGCATTCTGTGAGCGAGAAGTATGAAATTGGTGTCCTTATAATTGTGTATCGTCTTGGTTTAAACTGTATTGTTGTACAATTCAATGTAATAATAAATTATATTTTGACTTTTATTTAAGTATATTTTATATTTTGTAATTTTATGATATTTATATATATATATATATATAATACAAAATTAACTGGTAAATTATGTTTTTGCAAACCTAAATAATTTTTTTTTTGTGTTTTTTTTACATGTTGAGATTGTCCTTTATATATTGTGTTGTTATTTGTGATGGAAAGTGTTCTTTTATGATAGGGCATTTTCCAATATTTTTGACGCTGTAAAGGAGAAAAGAGAGACACTTGCTGAGTTTCTTGCCGGTTATTCTCAGTACAAGGTCTCCCGTCCGGAGTATACTTTACGAACCGATGGGATAATGGACGTTCATAAGAGCTATTTGTAGCCTAAACTGAATAAATGATTTTAAATATTGAATTGGCTTTTGAATTGTAGTTTTTCATGTAATTCTGTTGATGGGCCATAAATAAATAAATATAGGCTAATTACTAAGTATCGTTCCCAAATAGCGCGATTGGGTGCCAGGTCATCACCGCAGCCGCGCGACTTGCGCAAACGCAGTTGAACATTCTTCTCGTTCGATTGGCAACTGTCTGTTACTAGGCGTTGCGGCTTTGGTGACGAAAAAGGGTAATTTAAACTCCTTTGGATTTCAATGGGAGGAGATTGGGCGGTTAGCGCGTTCCGGTAACGATCGTGATTGCTAAGTAACTTTTAACATGGTTGGAAAGTGAATGGATGGTAACGTTTTTTAGCCGCATGTGCCACGAACTACGCAAAGGGTTCGAAACGTCAAGATGAAATAGTATTTGTTAAAATAGATCTGTATTAAGTGTTTAATTTTAATCATCATCATCATTGTCAGCTCATTTTATGTCCCCACTGCTGGGGCACGAGTCTTCCCTATGGATGGATAGGAAGAACGGGCCATAAACCACCACGCGGGCCCACTGCGGATTGGTGGTTGTTAACGACTGCTAATGTAGCCGGGACCAACGGCTTTACGTGCCTTCCGAAGCACGGAGGAGCTCGAGATGATAAACTTTTGGTCACCCATCTAATGACCGGCCTTTGCGAAAATTGCTTAACCCCAGCATTCGCAGACTGGGCGCGTTAACCACTGCGCCATCGAGCTCCCTAATTTTAATTACTGGGTATAAATAAAAAAAAAAATCTTTATAAATGATACCTATGATGATATAAAAAAATGAAATTTATTCATAGGTCAATAGTACACATATATCATTATAATTGACTAGAGTTGAGATTTCCTTTGAAGCATCTTATTATAATTTTTATAAAAAGATCTATTACATTAAATTAACTTAAGTGTAACTTATATACCACGTGTGTTTAATAAATGATTTAAAGTTGAGTTTTAAATTGTTTTTTCATGTTTGAAACTCCAGCAAAATTACCTTTAAAATATAGAAATTAATAAAGTTTTACATAAAAGAACACTCTTTTATAAAATTGTATTTCGATTTATCAATTATAATTTAAATAATTCCCAATAATTTAAATAATAAATAGTTCCTAACTTCTCTCTCTTGTCTAGTCACCTAGCTCCTGATATTGCAAGCTCGACATTCGCCGATAAAACCATCCAGTGCAGATACAATACACTCGCTCATTACATAATGGTTGATTAAGCGGCGTGATTCACTGCGACTGCCGGTTTTTTGCGCGCGCGCAGGGTGTTGCACCCACCACGTGCTCGGCGCGGGCGTCGAACCCACACCACATCTCCTAAAGGAATAGCATGCGCCTGCGCAGCCTCGCGCCACTACACCTGACTTAGCGTGGAGACGGCTGAGTTGGATATGCGCGAGATTAAACCTCTTTGGAATATTGGCGGGAAATGTTATACCAGTGCTGAGTTAAAATGATAGAATGTAAATTTAAAAAAAAAACGGAGAGATGACATCTCATGTAGCAGCGACAGATATTTTTTATTTTTTATAAATTACCAAAGTAGGACGCCTTTATTTAACAAAATACAACAATTTGCCATAGATTTGTAAAGCAATGAAGCTTTATAAAGGACTAGCTGATTCGGCGGACTTCGTACCGCATTTCTTTTTTTTTAATATAGCCTTTGTTACTCAGCGCTAATGTAGCATTCAAATGGTGAAAGAATTTTTTAAATCGGTCCAGTAGTTTTTGAGTTTATTCGTTGCAAACATACATACATACAAAAATACAAAGCTTTCCTCTTTATAATATTAGTATAGATTTTTAGTCGAAAATTTTAATATTAAGCCTTCGCGTCTGTAAATTACTGCTTATGTTTTTTTTAAAGTGTCTTATTAATGTCGCAAATGTAATGTGTTGTTTTTTAAATCCCTTACGGGTAATCCCATGTCCTTCATCTCACCTGATCTTAATAGAATATTAGAATAGAATAAAAAACTTTATTGTACACATAAAAAAACACATACATGTTAACAAAAAAAGAAAAAAATTTAATTGGAGTCGTACAAAGGGCGGCCTTATCACTAAAATCTTCCAGGCAACCTAGGGATGGAGAGGATTGATAACAAATAAGATGGAGGCGTTGAAAAAAAAAAGTCTACAGTAATAATGAGTTACATAACATAAATACACATATATACACACAGCATATATACATACATACATACATATATACATACCATTTAGGAACAAAAAATAAATAGTGGACTAACAGTAGAATTACAATGACAGATAGTGATCTTTGACGAGTTTCTTAAAACTTTGCAGAGATTTTGCACGTCTTACAGACAGAGGCAAAGCACATCCTAAGTGATGTCCAGAGTAGACTTACGAACCGATGGCATAATAACGTTCATAAGAGCTATTTGTAGCCTAAACTGAATAAATGATTTTGAATATTGATGATAAAGCCAATAGTGAAAGCGTATATTTCACCCAGATTCCTCAACTTCTTAAAAACTAACTCTCATCTCTAGCTGCCGGATCACAACAATTGCTACAAACATTGATGTTACGGCGAAATATTTAAAGCACCGGGGTGCTTTTAACCTTTAGACCATAGAGGCGATAGAAAAATTTATAGTAAATGGAACTGTTCGATTGGTTCCCCGTTCGACCCCCAGTTGCGCATAGCATGCTTTTTTCGCGTGCGCAGTGTGTCGTAGATGGCATTAGTGATGTCAACTTCGAATTAAGCGCCATTTTACGTAGACGTGCGGTGATTTAGAAAAATTAAGCCCGACTTAGTACCTGCCGGTTTCTATTCGCAAGTTAAACTTTAAGCTATTTTATATTTTCCTTTAAAGTAAATCTTAGAATCCAGAGTTTATTTAATCCTTTATTTATGATTGTGGGTGTTTTCATAATACGGTACTTAGCTGCATTAATTTGTTAATGAAATTGATTGAGGTAAGTATGCGATTTCTTTTTTTTTTTTTAACGTGGTAGGTATGCAACTTGCTTTAAACTTAGCGTAACTTTAAGGGGCTTACAATTCTGACATTTCAAATCAGTGTATTCGTGGGAATCTTTAACTGATTTAAGAAATCTAGATAGAGAACTGTGTATTAATAAGTTTGAGATTGGAAAATCAGCTTTAGTAGCGTTCCCATATCGAAACCCAAACGCTTTTTTTTCCTTTAGTTGATGGCTTCGTGCGATTAGCACATTTAGCCAGTGTCAAAGTATTTTTTTTAACAAGTAATACATAAATAAACAATATTTCCTTCCTGTATGATGATGATGAATGATAATGATGAGAAATGATATAACCCCTCGAGTATTTCAGTAAAATGAACCTCAACGCTTAGCCTGCTAAAGCTTAAAGGCGTTCGAGATTTGAAAATTAACAAAAAGGAGTTCGAGATTTGAAAATTAGCACGAAAGAGTTTGAGGTTGTGTTAATCGTACGAAAGAGTTTGACATTAAAAGAGTAGCACGAAGGAGTTCGAAATCGCCAATGACCAAAGCGTTCGCGCTCGTAACCCCACTAGTAGGCTCATCAAACTCCAACCACTAGCGTACGGAAGAGTTATCGCGGTGCATCGCTTAATAGCGCTAATCGAGCTGCGGCTTCCTACACTTCCGCGCATAAACACAAACAGAACGCCACGTGGTGAGCTCGTTCGCATCAGACATTGCAGTTTTTGCGCGCGCGGGTCAACGACCGCCCGCCAATTAAAACATCGATATCGAACGCGCTATCGCATCGCTGTTGCAGAGATGCGATTTGCGAAGGAGTTTTGTTAACAATTGATCAACATCATCAAATGTTAACAAAACTCCTTCGCATAGACAACTTGATAAATCTATATAAATAAAAATCAATTGCTGTTCGTTGGTCTCCCTAAACCTCAAACAACGGCTTGACCGTTTTCAATAATTTTTGTTTGCTATAATACAAGGATGGTTTAGAAAAAAAAACAAGAGACAACTCAAAAAAAAAGCTGAGATGTCTAAAAATTAAATATTGGTAATTTTGTATGGGAATCGCCACTTCGAATCTCTGGGTCTAAAGTCTTAGCCACTAGACCACAGAGGCGGTTAAAAAAAAGCTAATTTTTTTCCCACTGCTGGGACTTAAGCCTTCCCTATGATTGGTTAGGGAGAACGAGCCATAAACCACCACGCGGGCCCAGTGCAGATTGATGGTTGTTAACGACTGCTATTGCAGCCGGAGGAGCTCGATGGCGCAGTGGTTAACGCGCCCGGTCTGCGAGTGCTGAGGTAAAGCAACTTTCGCAAAGGCCAGTCTTCGGATGGGTGACCAAATATGTATCATCTCGAGCTCCTCCGTGCTTCGGAAGGCACGTTAAGCCGTTGGTCTCGACTGCATTAGCAGTCGTTAACAACCATCAATCCGTGCTGGGCCCGCGTGGTGGTTTACTCCCCGTTCTCCCTATCCATCCATAGGGAAGGCTCGTGCCCCAGCAGTGGTGACACAAAATGAGCTGATGATGATGATGATGAATGCAGCCGGGACCAACGGTTTTACGAGCCTTCCGAAGCACGGAGGAGCTCGAGATGATAAATTTTACGTCCTTTGACGGTGAATAATATTCTTTACTAGTGGACCCGTCGGACTTCGTGCCGCTTTGACAGTTTCCATTCATTCCCGTGGGAATATCGGGATAAAACCTACCTATCCTATGTGTTAATACCAGGTTATAAACTGTCTGTATACCGAATTTCATCCAAATCCATTCAGTAGTTTTTACGTGAAAGAGTAACAAACATCCACTTTGACAGTTTCCATTCATTCCCGTGGGAATATCGAGATAAAAACTATTCTATGTGTTAATCCAGGTTATAAACTATCTGTATGCCGAATTTCATCTAAATCCATTTAGTAATTTTTACGTGAAAGAGTAACAAACATCCATCCATACAAACTTACAAACTTTCGCGTTTATAATATTTGTAGGATTGCAGTAATACAGCAACTGAAGCATTTGTCTAAAAAGTATGTTTCAACTTTCAACCGTTAGAGAAAAAACAGCCATGTGCCTCAGTCATTCAAGATTCCGGATGAAGTGCGCTTTCTTACGCCTCATCATCTTCTACCATCATAATCACACATATCAATAGTTAAGTATAACGCAACATTGTGAAACGCAATGACTAAGTGATCCGTTGCTAGCGACGGTCATCGTCACCCCAAACTGACCGGAGGGGTCACTCGGGCCAATAGCCTAGCTATATTTTCATTTTTTGATTGTGTCAGATATTCCATTGTTGTGTCTGTTTTTTTTCTATTAAACAGACTGACTTGAATCTATCAGGACTGCCCAGTCTACTACTGGGGTTATTATTAGGGAAATTGTGAAATCGTAGCGGCACTTTATTAAGCCCAGTGTTCAAATTTTAATGGATGACTGGATTTTTGAACCAGTTACTAATTAATCTTCACGCTGTGATATCAATTTAGAGGAGCTCGATGGCGCAGTGGTTAACGCGCCCGGTCTGCGAGTGCCGAGGTTAAGCAACTTTCGCAAGGGCCGTTTCGATGGGTGACCAAAAATTTATCATCTCGCGCGCCTCCGTGCTTCGGAAGGCACGTAAAGATGTTGGTCCCGGCTGCATTAGCAGTCATTAACAACCACCAATCCGCACTGGGCCCGCGTGGTGGTTTATGGCCCTTTCTCCCTATCCATCCATAAGGAAGGCTCGTGCCCCAGCAGTGGGGTCATAAAATGAGCTGATGATGATATCAATTTATGGGTGCTGCCTTTTTTCTTATTCAAAGTCACAGATAACTTATTTTTGACACCGAAAAATTTCGAATTATGTTTCCTAATAATCAAATTGTAAAACATTAATAGTGTATCTCACTTTTAATTTCGAGATCACCATTCAAAAACATCCCCAGGGTATATAATCACTAAACTTCTTTTGACAAGCGTAGGTAGTTATTAAGCCAATACCTACGAATTGTAGATGTCTTGATTTTAATGTTTAGACAGTATATAGATAGGCTATTACGACTTTTAGTAGACAAAGCCATTGTGGTGAATACAAAATAGCTGCGATGCAAACACAGGAGTACCTAACATATCAAAACTATAATAATTTTTTTATAGTCTCTATAAGGGGGAACGCCCTGTATGCTAGGGGGAACAGAACAATCAACTTCAAACGATTGATGCTTATTGGGCACACTTCAATCAATTTACGAGGACACTTTCGTATGGCAATACAGTCGGCATCAAAAATATAATGTACAAAATTTAGCTTCGAAAGAATTAGCTCCGAATAGTTATTCCGTGTTTTATCTCTTTTACTCTAATTTGAAATGAGAAATAATAAATTGATCCACAAAAAAATAGAAGGCCATCACCTAAAATGCTAAGTTAGCATCTAAATAGTAGTTTAGGTGCTAACTTGTATTTTTAGGTGCTAACTTAGTATTTTTGTGGGTTAGGTTAGGTTAGTTTGGTGATCGATTAAATACAACCCATTTGAAATGACGTTTACATGACAGGAGCAAAACACGGTATAACTATTCGGAGCTTATTCTTTAATTATTTGTAAGGCACTAAGTCATTACTTCGTAAACTCTACATTGAGAGATTGTACAAATGCACACGTTTTTTTTAACTAGGTAAAATGACTTGCGCGTACACCGTGAGATATGTTTGAATTTAATTTAATTTTATTATATTCTTCTTTCTTACTTAGATTAAGATTTTTTGCAATACCCTTGCAGGGTTCATGTTCTGAACTTTATACTCAAGCAAGATCACTATGTACAACATGATGCAAATATATCATAATTATTATTATGATTATAGAGCTAGGCGAGCCCGGGTTATATGGGTCTCTCCTCCTCTTCCCTCGTCCAGCCTCCAGCCAGCTCGACGAGGGGAGGGGAGGGGAGGTATACCCACTAAAGTACCATCCGTTTTCTGCCACGGGGATGGCTCCGGATCACGAAGGGAAAGTTCTAAAAGTAGCAACGCAAACCCTAAAGGTAGCATACTCCCTATCCATCCATAGGGAGGGGTAACCTATTATACTGTCAACTTTTCTGTTCGAATTTCAAACTGTAGAAAGAAGTTTTAATTTTAGTTTAAATAACTAAGGCTTGCACTGCTTTTGCATTAGAATGAAGAGAAAACTCCTGAATAGAGATATTGGATGGTTGTGAAGTGGAACGCAATTAATACTTGTGGAAATATATTTATTTGTTAAATTGTTACACAAATGCAAGTACATTTATCAGCACACCGAATGGTATCAACCATAGACCCGAGAGCGGAAACAAACTTCTTCCATAGAGGAAGGATAGCGCTAGTGTTGTGAAAAGGTTATTAATTTAATCGTTTAACAAGAGATAAGCAACTTGCAGGTCGCTAGTGAAGAACAAATGCTCCACCAGTAGTCATCGCATCTGGACTCCGCTTCTTCTTAACATCGGGTAGACCGGAGTCATTTACCAACTCCTATATACAAATAAAAAACATGAGACAATTAACGATTCATACCGGAATTGGCAGTGTGGATTAAAGATTTAAAGACTCGTTTGAAAAGCTGGATTTATAGGCGGCCATTAGAGCTCTTCGTGTCATAATTATTAGTGTACGCAGGAAATTCATTAAGTCATGTGTTAATCACTTTCTTCCGTGCACAATTCAGTAGTCTGCAAGCTTTATTTTATGATACTGTCGAAACTTTGATTGATGTGAATAATATGATTTTTTTGTTAGTTAATGACTTATAGTTAGTGTCTCGCTGCCGGCAAAAGGCCTGAAATTAAGGCAAAGCTACAATTTATGGTGTGATACGATTTACACGCTGGCCAAATGCGAGTTGGTATTTACAAACCCGAGTTAAACATTGAAAAAACAAAAACTCGCTTTGTAGAACCTGGAAATTGAACTCACCTCCATCTAGCTAGATAGATGGCCACTTTGACACTCGGTCCCCGGGTTTATTAAATGGAATACATGTAAAATTTAAAACATACATCAAACAAAATAACAACAAAAAATAAAAGTGAGTTTATTTGTAAAAAATGTATCATTTCGATATTATTTTATCCTAACGTTTCAAACCCTTTTCAGGCAGGGTCGTGGTCATAGAGACACAAAAACTTTATGATCCTAACAGATAAAATAATTTATCAAAAAAATAAAATCACTTTGCTTTTAAGCCAAAAGCAAAATAAACAATGGGTTCGCAATCCGATTTAACTCAAACATAAACACTCACTTTGAAGTTGTCGAAAGCGATAAACGTAGAAAATAATGGTCCATTGACCCTCCCCAATATCTATAAAAAAGTCGTTGCTCCAAAATTATTAGCGTATTTTATGTTTTCCTAAGACATGTGATTCTTAATTAGCGTTGACACAGAGCGTTTACCTTTGCCCAGTCCCGCCGGGCACATGCTCGTTTCGTCACGTCTCGTCATATCACGCCGCGTCAGGGTCGAAATTCGGCGAGCCCGAGTTCGTTAACCGGTCAAACATTTTGCAACTATAAAAAAAATCTGCAATCCTCCTATTATGATGTCACAACTTGTTTAACGAGTTACGCGAGCATTTTATTTTTAGCCGATACTTTTTCCGTCTATGTAATGCCGAAACGTGGATACATTAAAAACAAACAATCGGCACACAACGCAAATTCAATACAATCAAAGCTTCAGTTTATAATGTAATGATAAAAATCATAATTTGCTTTTTAATCGACGTAACGATGGAGGTCGGTATTCGCATTCGGAATTTAAAAAAGCCAAAATGGCGATCCTCTTTCCTATGTACGAGTACGTCGACGCGCCAAAATAAACTGGCGGTCGTTCATTGACCCGCCGCGCCGCTGACCTGCGATGACGTCACGTGACGTAGCAGCAGTGACGACACAAGATGGCCGACGACGCAATGATCACGCCCGGTGCGTGCACTCAGTTGCTATGATGATTTAATTCAATCATTTCAAGGTCCGTTTTTGCTTACATTTTTCGGATAAGGTGCACGTTTCGTGTCATTGATTTACTCGTACTCGTGTGTTTCATTAGTTTTTGTTGCTGTAATAATGTCATTGTGCGTATTTATCGATGCTTTTGATACGCTTAGTGATGTTTTCCTTGTTACTGGTTTAAGCAGATTTTCCTTAAGCTTACAATATGTTCCTTGTTTCGTATAGCATTTAACGTTTATTAATCTTGACATAAGTATTTGATTATGGCGTAATATTGATTAAATGTACAAAGACACGTGAACTGTTGAAATTTTTTTTTTGAAAGCCTAAGTGATTGTCCATTTTAATTAGAGATTCATTATGGTATTACGCCCTTAGCCGCATACAGTTACGGATACGATTAACTGTATGCATAATAGTATAATTCCCTTGTTGGGCAAATGCCTTCCCTATTTCTGCCACTCCTCACTTCCTATTTGGCCCCACCGTTTACCAGTCAGTCTTTCTCAGAGGCATGCAGCTCATCTCGCCACCTCCATCAGCTAAGCAGCTTAATCAATCAAAATATTTTATGTTTTAAAATATCTGCAGTACACACAAACTTCGTAAATAGTTTTGATCTTAGTTTTATCTTTATTATGTCTTACATTACATGTTTTAAGTTTAAATAGGAGCTTATACACTTATGCTTGGGTTGCAAATGAGATCGCATCATATTAAGCAACTTTAGCAATGCCGGGTTATTGCATGGTTGACTAAATTAAAATATCTTGAGTTTTCAGCTTTGGAAGGCGCGCTAAGCCGTTAGTCCCGGTTGTTGAAGCCTTGTGCTAGGGTGATGGGCTATGGCCTGATCTCCCCAGGTGATATTATTCCTGGGGAATATATAATTTATAATGTACCTCTCTTTCTGTTCCCTGCACTATGCCTTACGATGAGTAAAAACCATTTTAGCTGTCACATTTTTAGTTTAATTGTCTTTCTTATTTTAATATTTTTTATGCACCAAAATAAATGGGTTTGTTTTGTATTCTATTGTAAGTATGTCATTTGATTACCATTTTGAGACAAACAGAAATTTCAAACAAATTAGACATGCTTGAACGAGAAATGAAAACAAAGGTAAGTGGGACACACGAAAATCATTTTAAGAGTTCTAAGTTTCAAGTTAAGGTTTGTCTACACAAGTTTTAAAACTAGGCGTCCTTATTTATTTTTCACTTGCATAAAAAGGTGCTTTAAAGACTCGGTGAGGTTAAAGTTGTGATTTTGCAAGATAAGCAACTTTATTATCTAATGTAGGGTCATCAAATACAAACCTACCGTCAAACAGTAACCTTACTTGTTGATCGCCACAAAATTTGCGTAAAATTACATACAATCATATCATAAATAACAACATTTTATTTTATACTTATAGAAAATTATATAACTTAGTCAGCAGAATAATAGTAACGGTAAACTCAATATACTTCACGAATTTTGTGGGTAAATGCGAGAAATATTTGCTATTTCAAATAGTCCTGGAATCTGAACTCTGCTTAACATCAGCTAGAGTAGATTCATATGCCAAATCTACGATTTTAAAAAATACATATTTCTTTAAGTACCTACATGCCGGGTATTTTCAATTAGCATAATATATTTCTTGATAACCATCTCTTGGAGCTCGATGGCGCTCGATGGCGCAGTGGTTAACGCGCCCGATCTGCGAGTGCTGAGGTTAAAGGCCGGTCATCAGATGGGTGACCAAAAATTTATTATCTTAAGCTCATCCGTGCTTCAGAAGGCACATAAAGCCGTTGGTCTCGGATTCATTAGCAGTCGTCAACAACCATCAATCCGCACATGGCCCGGGTTGTGGTTTTAGGCCCGTTCTCCCTATCCATCCATAGGGAAAGCTCGTGCCCCAGCAGTGGGGACATAAAATGAGCTGATGATGATCCGTACTAGTGGCAGCCCGTGACTTCGACTGCGTAAAGACATATCACAAACGTTTCCCGTGATCCCGAAAATAAAATGTGAATCCAAAATCCAAAGCTTCAGCGCTCTGGGTTCAGTGTCCGTAGTTCAAATTGTGATATGTTGTTTGTTCTTCAGCCAGCCAGTCAGTCAAGACTCGTCTTTATACATTAGTTAACTCTATATAATTATATCTAAATTATGTCTTTACATTATTCACACCAATTTTCGAGAGAAGGTGTGTATCTCGCCTTATCCGTCTGAAGTTCAAGGAACCGCAAATAGGAAGTAGCCACTTGACCCACTTCACGGGATATTGTTATGTACATGACTAACGTGCAATTCGACGAATGGCATATGTCAGACAATACCTCTAAATGGTATTCAAATGGAGACATTTCTCGGTTTGAAACTTTTAGACGTCCTTATTCTGAAAGATATACTTGGCGAAATCGGTTTTGAGAAATGCTTAGGCTGTGTAGTTCCGATGCCACTTGCTAGCGACTGTAAAGGAATTACAGTTGAGTTACAAAATTTTAGAAATGGGGATTAAGCAGGACGCATTTTAAAAAGAAATACATATTTAGCCTTGTCTTTTTTTCAAGCAGATTAAGAGAAGCAGTTTCAAATTCATCTTTAAAATTTTTTCGTATTGTCGACAGGTGTGCTGTCTTTTACTGAATTAGTCACTTATGTCATCCCTTTCCCTATGTTGATACATATGTAAGTAGGTATTGATATTTTACTGTCTGATGACAGCTTATTCTTAAGTTTTTATACTCAAATTTATATTGTACTAAAGAATCAAAATGCCATTGAAGCAGAACCTCTCGATGACGAACGAGGAGATCTAAAATTTCACCATACAAATTCATACTCATTTTCGTTAACGTGATCGAATGGAAAAGACTTGCTTCAAGAATTTTGTCTGCTGGGCGACCATTAGTATTTAGTAGTCGTTAATATAATGCAGGGGTCACCAATTAGTTTCGCTCGGGTTTCGTTTTAAGAAATGAAATGACCATCGCGATCCGCACAACATTTTATAGAAAAAAATATTTATTAAACAAATGTAATTACGGAAATAACAAAGGTTAAATATCAAATGTAAAATGACATTTTTTGTTGCGGACTATCTTTCTGATGTTTGGAGTAAAACTGGTGCAAGCCATTGATATTAAATCCTGGAGATGTTCATCAGTAAGTCGAGATCGAAATTTATTCTTAATGAAGTTCATCTTCGAAAATGCTGCTTCACAAATATACCATGTTGACCCAAAAAAGTAACACGTTTCAAAGAAAATTTTTGTAGTTCTAGATACTTATTTAAAAGATTTAAAAGATAATGCGGGGGATACCTTTTTATTAAATTACGTACTCTGTTGTGCAAGTTGCTGTGTTGCTCGCGGTCCGCACAAAATGGGTCGGCGGGGGTCCGGATGCGGACCCGTGGTCCGCCATTTGGCGACCCCTGATATAATGTAAAAGTATCTAATTTTTATGTAGCTTTTTCAATTGATTTTTTATTCTTGCTTCGTGTTTTGTGTACAATTGCGCTCCCTCCCACAATAAGGTGTTCGCGGAAGACCAGCGTCAGGTTTCCCTACAGTTCAGGAGACCTGACATCATGCTGCGCGGGTACCTTTTAGTGCCACTTAATTTATGTTAACTTTTATGTAGCTATCTTATCTTTTTCCATATTTCTTTAAGCACCCAGAATAAGCCTCCCCTCCATTGAGGAGGCGTCGCGAGCGGTTGGCCCACATACCGGTCGTTGTAGTGCCCTCCTCAAGTTTATTGCCAATACTGACACATCCTCACGAAACTAACACTTAACTTAACCACCTTTAAGTCCATATTGTAATGGAGGTGTTGGACTTAAATGATTGATTACCGCGAGTTAGCGTCGCCACAGTTAAGTGTGCGGTACAGTATAATGGTAACTTCATTCAATAACCACCACTTAAATTCTTAAAAAAAAAATATTTAAAAAAAAAAATTAAGTGGTGGTTTATGGCCGTTCTTCCTATCTATCCATAGGGAAGGCTCGTGCCTATGTAGTAGGGACATTAAATGAGCTGAAGATGATGATGATGATGCGTCAATCTTCAGCATTTAGTATCTGGGGTATATTTATTATTATTGTATTTATTAGCTGTTTGTTTTCCAAATGTTTAACCGCCTCTGTGGTCTAGTGGCTAAGACTACCGGTTTAGACCCAGAGGTCCCGGGTTCGATTCCCAGCATGTAGGGGGGTACATGTTTGTGTACTCGGTTTGGTTGGTGGTAGGGCTTGTTTGTCCGCCTGGCTAGCTACCACCATCTTATCTAAACGTCGCCATAACATCAATGTTTGTAGCATTGTTGTGTTCCGGCAGCTAGAGATAAGATAGCCAGTGCCTCACTAGTTGAGGATCCCGGGTGAAGTGCGCTTCCATCATTGGCCTTATCATCACTTAACATCAGGTGAGATCAAGGCACTGTATACACGGCAAATAAAACTAAAATCTCAGTACAAGGTCTCCCACCCTGTGTAGACTTACGAACCGATGGCATAGTGACGTTCACAAGAGCTACTTGTAGCCTAAACTAATGAATGATTTTGAATTTTGAATTTTGAAAATAAATAGTGGACCATGATAACAAAATTTTAAAATAAAAAACTTTCAAGAGCTTCCTGAGGAGGCAGTGTTATCTTTTATAATTTTCTTTTTAATTTTTTTTTATATTCAACAATAGAGGTTTTCTGTTACAATATTCACTGTTGGGACACGAAGAGATTTTAAAATGGCACATATGCATGTGATAATTTACGTTACCGATCACTTTGACGTTAATACGCAAATCGTTTGCGGATGATGTCTCTGTTTATCTCTTTTAAAAAGAAGTTTACATAAGGTTTACCTGGTTAGTCATAAAAAAATACCCTTTACAAGAGAGAACGTGCTATATTTACAGAAAAAGGAAGAAGCAAAGTTCATCATCATCATCATCATCAGCTCATTTTTATGTCCCCACTGCTGGGGCACGAGCCTTCCCTATGGATGGATAGGGAGAACGGGATATAAACCACCACGTGGGCCCAGTGCGGATTGGTGGTTGTTAACGACTGCAAATGCAGCCGGGACCAACGGCTTTACGTGTCTTCCGAAGCACGGAGAAGCTCGAGATGAATAATTTTTTGGTCAACCGATGACCGGCCTTTGCGAAAGTGGCTTAACCTCAGCACTCGCAGACCGGGCGCGTTAACCACTGCGCCATCGAGCTCCTTCGAATCGAAGCAATGTTACCATTACATAAAATGTATAAATTTATCAACAGTACTAATTAGTAATATTTTATGAGAAATAATAAATTGATCCACAAAAAAATAGTAGGCTAGCACCTAAAATGCTAAGTTAGCATCTAAATAGTAGTTTAGATGCTTACTTTGTATTTTAGGTGCTAACTTAGTATTTTTGTAGGTTAGTTTGGTGTGGTTTTGGTTTGGTTAGTAGGTTAGTTTGGTGATCGATTAAATACAACCCATATTCTATTAATTCCTTAGGGCTCGTTAGTGCTGCACCTATAGTGCTTTCTTTATTCATAATTATTTAATTTGATTATTTACTGAAACCAACAACAGTTCAAGGTCGAAGTCATTTATTTTGTCAAATCAAATTTAAAGTATTTACTGTTTACAACCAAGTCACCTTTTCTTAGTCTCGTTGTGATCGAGCAAGTTAAACAACTTTCTCAATGCCTTGTTAACAGATCGGTGACCAAGTGAAATGTCTTCAGCTCTCCCTTGCTTGTTTGCTTGTAAGTTATTGTGTGTTTGATGAGTCCTGAGTGTAGCTGTGGGACATCCATAGACGATGATGATTGGCTACAGATGACAGCAACTACAATGCAAAAGCCGTCTACAGCGTCACAGTTTTATCATCAAAGCTGTTACGGATCAATAATGTTAACAAGAACCAATTTTGCCGGTCCTAGAAGCGAAGAAAATTAGTATCGCATAATGCCATTTGCCATAATAATGCCATTGAGGAGCTTGATGGCGCAGTGGTTAACGCGCCAGGTCTGCGAGTGCAGAGGTTAAGTAACTTTCGTATAGGCCGGTCATCGGATGGGTGACCAAAAAATTATCATCTCGAGCTCCTCCGTGCTTCGGAAGGCACGTAAAGCCGTTGGTCCCGGCTGCATTAGCAGTCGTTAACAACCACCAATCCGCACTGGGCCCGCGTGGTGGTTTATGGCCCGTTCTCCCTATCCATCCATAGGGAAGGCTCGTGCCCCAGCAGTGGGGACATAAAATGAGCTGATGATGATGATGAATGCCATTTATATACTAGGAAGACTAGATAGTGTCAACGGGATACCTTTGTTGTGAGCCACTGCTAGGGTTGCCTTTGCCACCACTGTCAGTGACCACAGATCTACTAATAATACACACATCAAAAATGTCTAGGGATCAAGTACATTTTTTTTTTGTTTTATTAAGAAAACCAACTGCGTAACAATACAACACTTTCTTACATAGTACTTAAACTAATAGGTAAAGCTAATAATAGGTTTTCCTTAACATAATTAATTGCTTAAGGCGTTAAAAAATACATATATGTTGATACATTCTAATACCTATATAATACAAAAAAATATATAAACATCATAAACTAATTAATACTTACATACACTAAATCCATACGTATACACACACACATGTATATATATATGTATACATTCATATAACATATTTACTTCCACGTTTATTATATGTTCTTAACTACAGTACTACTTATGCTTTATTTTTATTTTCATTTAAGTATATCTAGTCTATCATTATGTATATCCATATGGATATTCAGGAATAGTGCACTGCAACCTGCCATTCGCTGTCCTATTATTACTATAATTACTATAATAACAAATCAACAAACCACAAATTACAGTACACTATTCCTCAATATTATTCAGAATTTCTATCGCTTTTTTTTTAAAGTATCATTGCGTTATAGAATTAATATTTTAACTTTTTTGGATCGTTACCTATTGAAGTGAATTTCACGATATCGAAGTATATATAAATCGAAGTCACAAGCATTCGAGCGTATGAGGCAGTGAAAATGTTTTTCGAAACAGCGTCGTCCGCGACTACGTCATTCGAGTCCATAAGCTTTCCAACCTATGAGGCAGTGGTAAAAAAAATCCACAGCGTGTGTCGCAACAGCGGCATTCGAAACTACGTAGGAGACCCAGTTAGTGCTTATGTCTTTTGACGACTATAATAATGTTATAATAGCATAGTTGTGTTCCGACGACAGTTAGAGATCAAGATTAATAGTCGGTTCGTCGTTAGTAATGCGCTTCCATTTTCCTTCATCCTTAATATCAGAAAGACACTATTTCTTTATGAAAAAGCTAATAAATTATTGAAATCAAACACTTTATACGAACGTTTTCGCGTAAATTAAATAATCTATATTTAGAAAAAAAACTTAGATGAATAACTTCACTTTCACATTTTTTATATATTCTTTTTAAGTATCGGTTTATAGATAATATGTATATCGGCGCGAGCGCATGCAACCCTACTAGCAATATTGTACACACGCAGTGCCGGAAACTTGAACTCGTGTAGGCACAGAGTCCACTTGTATAACGAAACCATGATTGGATCAGCTATAATCAAATACGGAGAGACGGTGCAGACGAGAAACTCCATACCACTGAAGACCACATTTTTTCAGATTGGCAACATAATTTAAAGCGCAACTTTAGTCGAGGGGGGTCTTTAGAGAAGAGCTCGATGCACCTCGGTTCGTTGTCGCAAGTTACTGTGCAATAGAGCTCCTTTGAATTGCCTGACCAAAAGGTACATAATATTTAGTGTAAACGGAACGCACCCGATTTAAATAAAAAGACGGTATGTATGAGAGTTACAAATTAATTGGTCTCCCTGTGACTATGGATGGACCCTGTAAAGTAAAGGGTTCAAAATGTCAGTGTATATGTACCTAATCGAAATCTTAAATGTGTAAAAAACGCAAGTAGATCCGTAAAAGCATATGGACTCCGCTTCTATTTAATATCAAGAGCGGAAATGACTCCGCACCTACTCCTACTCTTCATCATCATCATCATCATCATCAACCTATCACAGTCTTGGACACAGGACTCTCCCAAGTCGCGCCATTGTCCATTGTCCGTTCCCAATTTCTGCCAGCCGCCTTACGCAGATCGTTCGATCCATCTGCTCAGGAAGGGTCTAACAATGCATTTATCTGTTCTTCAATATTTTTTTAAAAATAAGAATGCTTTAACTTACCATCTAGCAGAGAAATTTCTATAGTCGTTATGTCATCAGATATTCATGAACCCTAGAACTTGCCAGGCATAGTTATGTGCGGGCCTATGTAGGCCGACCGTTAGTGTCAAGATATGTTTCGGTACGCAGATTATTGTGCTTTATAGATACGCGCGGTTGCGGTATAGTGGTTGGATCAAACATTCTGAGGTCGACACTGCTCTGTTGACATTATCGCGAAATTTATTTCCGCGTACCTATGGTTCTTTAGTTTGAGATGTTAGGTCTTCTGTTGTTGCAAAATAAAGTTTAGTAACGTAATTTTAATATACCTATGTCTTTCTTCCTTTCTAAAGTATATGAATGAATGAGGGCATCATTCATTCATATACTTTAGAAGTTAGTAGTTAAGTAATGACTTATGAAGATTGTTAATTCAGTTAAGCTTATTTTGATTAAAAATAGTCTAGTTTAATTAGAAATCAACGCTGTTAGTGTGTGTAATTAATAAAATTTCTAAAGTTTAGTTTTGTATAATAATTATTATATTATTTTAATTAACATTTTTAAATTACTGTTTTGTATTGTTTTATATTAACTGACTATATATAGCATGTTGTGTACACTAAATGAACACTGTCTAGCCTAAACATTGTTAAAACGTTTTATATTATGTCATGACCTGATGGTATTCTGTTCGTGTACCTAAATTAACAATAAATAAAACAACAATAAAGCCGTTTCGCGTTCCGATACTGTGTGTGTAGTGTGTCGTGAGAAATTTCGATTGAACAGTGACTTAGAAACCGGTGGTACGGGAATCGAACGCAAACTACGACGACTAAGGAAGAGGGTAGATAGTTTTGTCTGCTAATAAAAAACCCACCCGCATTAACTTTAGTAATTCCGTGATCATGGCGCATGCAATTGTGCCGAAATATCGGGTACACACATTTTTTTAAAATATTTAACGGGTAAGCACAGTGCCTTGATCTCACCTGATGTTAAGTGATGATAACGCCAATTGGTGGAAGCGCACTTCACCCGGGATCCTCAATTAGTGAGGCACTGGCTATCTTATCTGTAGCTGCCGGAACACAACTATGCTACAAACATTGTTACACAACCGAGTACACAAACATGTACCCCCCGCTGGGAATCGAACCCGGGACCTCTGGGTCTAAACCGGTGGTCTTAACTACTAGACCACAGAGGCGGTTGAAACCACATAGAATAAACATGGTAAGAATACCGTTACTACTAATTACTCTAATGCAAGTTACCATGATAGTATAAATAGTTTTAACCTCTGGTCTGTCTGAATACCAGATACAATAGAATTTCAATTGTTTGGCGCCGTGGATCTACATTCCGACATACCAAGGGTTAATAAATATTTTATTATCAAAAGCAAATCCATGTCCGCGCATAATATATTATTTATGCATTTTTGTAAATTTTTGTAAAACAACATTATGTCTAATATTTTTTATTTCTATTCTCATCTCCAGTCTTTATTTTCGTAACGTCAACAGTCAACCATTCCACTAAAATCATTCAGATCACTCATTGCTTACAAGTTAACAAGAAAACATTTCGTAACACACACAAGCGGATCGCGGATGCATTGGGAGCGACCCCTGGCGGCACCTGAGTCACTGGTCATAAGCAAGCTATCAATAACGGTTGACCCAGATAGACCAGTTAGAGACAACAGTTACAGCATCCTGATATGGAGCCTCTCGGAAGGTAACGGAGGTCTGGACGTGGTTGGCCAAGGAGCAAGGGATATTGGAAGAGGCTACGATAAATCACCATTTGTTTCAGGCTTGCTTTCCAAATTTCACGGGGATGTAATTTAAAATAGTTTCGATAGGAAATAAGATAGAAAGGAGAGAATTTATCTTTATACAATGAGGGTGACATTATAGCTGAATGATAAATCCCTCCATAGTTAGAAAAAGATAGAAATAAAAGTTTATTTCAGGCTATTAAGAAACATAACAAGTAGACAGCTAGAGGGAGAACAAGTTACGAACATACTATCATAATGCACCTTTCTACAAATAGCTTGTGTAGGGCACGTGGAGAGGAAACGGAGTCAATGCAGCACCTACTGTGTAACTGCGACTATCTGGCTAGGAAAAGAATGGTACTCCTGGGGTCGGCCTATCCGAAACTTCAGGACTCCGGACTTCAGGCTCTTCGCTCTTAAGGACGTTGCCAAATCTTATGGCATCTATCTTTACAGAGGAGGAAGAGTGAAAAAATGGGTTTGCACAAAAGATCCCGATGGCTCGAAGTGTTACTGGGAGAGGGAAACCTCAGCAGGCCCTATACTAAGATAAGATAAGATACTATCATAACATAACATAACATTATACTATCATAACATTTAATATTTTTTTAATGTATACATTGCTTAGGATTATGTCAGTGTTAATAATAAACAAGATTATCAGGCGTGCACTTGGCATTTTTAGCGTCACCACTCTTTTTGGGGGCGGCGAGAAACTTGAAATATCGGCTTCGTTTCACTCAAGCCGAGTGAAACGAAGCACCGTCAGAGGTTTCCTAGATGGAACGAACGGCATCACGCCCTAGTGCGAGTCCTCCCTATTAGATTGTCCGAGGGGGTTGGATCGGATCGGGGAGACGAGGGCACTAGCGCACTAAGGTTCTCCACTCTCGATACCCGGCTTGATTTGATTGGTAATTTAGTAAACCAAGTGGCCTTATCTTCGTATATCTTATCTTATCATTATTATATTACATATATATACTTATCACCTGCTGGTAAGATGAAAGTCAAGTGTCTTCGCGTTAAAATTAAAAAAAAGCACTTCCAGTGTCTCTATTGGCTGTTAACGCTTTATTATCGAGTTTACTAGAACTGCTTGCGGATCTTACACTTACTTGGATATATTTCTTCGGTTACGCTAATTGCGGCGGCCGGGCGATGGGAACGATTCTTTGTACGGACAAAGAAGTACGATGGACACAGATGTAAGTGCCGGGATAATGGCGGGTGTGAGGCTTAGAATGGTCAAAAGTTTAATTAGGGTAGTGGCACCAGTGCTCGACACTCTGAGGCCAGTGCTCGATACTCTGAGGCCAGTGGTCGACACATTTTTTTTTGCCAAAAATTAACATTGATTTTGACATTTGACATTTTACGAGATGACAAGTAGGAAGCAGGTGGTATGTATTTAATTGTTGTCAAAGTTTAAAATCAGTTGCTGACCCCTATATCAATGGGTTATGGAAAAAACTGTCGGTCACTGGTTATTGTCGAACACTGGTTATTTTTTTACCATCATAAAACCTCATTCAATACACTCTTGCAATAGAAATTGGTATTTATGCAGTATTTTTTTCTTACTCTTATCTTTTTAAACATAGACAGAAATATGAAAGTATTTACTTGTATCATTTTACACTTTAAACTGGAACAAAGCATGGAGGAGAAATACATTTGACTAAAAGTTCAATGTATGTTAATACATTTTTCTAACAAAATGAATTCTATGTAACTTTATATTGAATAAATGAATGGTTTTTTGTCAATACTCTTATTGTGTTATATTCAATTTAGTATTATGATGACAGTAATGCTACAAAAAAAATGCCATTAAAATGTCATCAATATACAAATACAATACAAATACAAATACAAAATTCTTTATTTATCACAAACTTAAGTCTGAATAACAGACGTGGTGTCCTCATCTGCAAACGTTTTAAACTGCAGCGCAGTGAGGGCGCCCTCTCCCAAACAGTAAATAAAGGTACCTACAAACTATTACAGGCGTATTATGTATTATTAGTAGTATGTTTCGTTTTTATGAGTATTTCTCCAAACTCCAAATGTATCAGATCCTTTTGTGTGCTCGGAATGCTAAGCGCCAATTCAACCCACCAGCGTGCTCATTAGGGCCTGATTCAGGTCATAACGGGACCTTAGCTTCGCATCCTGCGACCTACATATCTGCACAAGGAAAAAGATCAAATTGCCATCTTTTTTTCGTGGGTATTTTTAATCATGACTAACCGTAAAAAATATAACAAAAGTCATGATTTATAATTACATTATGTCATCAAATTGTGAAGTACCTTTTAGTGTTAGGTATGAATTTTGACTTTATGACTGAATGAGACGCACATTTTTTTTTGTAGGTATATTTTGTTGTCTTAAGTTAGCAGTCGTTAAAACCCGGGTCAGGTAGGTTATGGCCTGACCTCCCCATGCGCTATTGTTAATGTGGGAAGGCCTAAGCCCAACAGTGGGACGTCAAAAGGCTGATGATTTCATAACGGTAAAAAACTAAACTTTTTGGCTTAGTAGCGCATTGAGGTCAGCGTTACTTCCAAGATTTTCCGATGTTAAGAGATCCATAACATCGATGAATACTATGTTTTATTTTTTGGTTGTGATTCTTATATATTGGTCTTATATAGTGATTATTGTATATCTATACTAATATTATAAAGCTGAAGAGTTTGTTTGTTTGTTTGTTTGTTTGTTTGTTTGTTTGTTTGTTTGTTTGAACGCGCTAATCTCTGGAACTACTGTTTCGAATTGAAAAATTCTTTTTGTGTTGAATAGTCCACTTATTGAGGAAGGCTATAGGCTATATTACATCACGCTATGATTAATAGGTGTGGAACAGTCGCTAATTAACGCGGGTGAAACCGCAGGGCACAGCTAGTTGCATTATAATTTGGGCGTGTTCGTAATTTTGAAGTAAATCTGCAATATTGAAATTGTTAACGATTGTTTTAAGTCCGTCTGCTATCACCTTCTTATCTAAGTTTGTCGCCAACCCAACAATGTTAGTACCATCTGTGTCCAGACAGTTAATAAGGTTAGCAGTTCCTCAGTGTAGTTGAAGGGGTAAAGTGCGTTTAGATCTGAAGGGGTAAAGTGCGTTTACATCTTCGGCGTTGTCGTCGTGTGAGATTACGCTTACCCGATGTGAAATTAAAAAAAACACCAAAGAGTTTAGTTAATCATCGAAGCCATCAATGCCGCATAAATCATTCGTTACTGTAATTTAATAAAGCCTCAATGGGCGGCTTGTCAACGACCAGCCAGGAATAGTTATATGCCCGTATAAACGGAACCGCTAAGCGCCTTCCAGAGATGGCGATGATTGAACCATAGACAACGTAATCAATATCGGAGACCATAAATGTCACAGGCGACCGCGGTTCGATGCCCCCTAACTGTTCACGGAACTGGGTCACGGGGCTTCGCTAATATCATCGCAACACATTTACCGTTGCCGATCATGTGGCGAGATCGCACATTTGTATCTTAGCTGCGACCAGCGGGGCGAGACACGGGTTGTCGCAGCGTTTCGAGCTTGGTCACGGCCGCGTGTGCGCACCTCGAAGTTCAAGGTTCGCTGGTGGTTCGCTGTATGTAATCTAAGGAGGTTACACCGATTGGGGTTATGTAACTGTCCCCTACACGTGTTGGGTGTAGTTACGTAGTGGATGTGATGCGGTGTTCGATGAAAATTGATGCTTCGAGCGTCCGGGTTGGTGGAATGTGGTTGGGCCGCAGCGCTCGTTGTAAAGTGTCTTGGGGAATTATGGAGTTGGTGCCAGGCACTGCCTATCAGTGCGCTGAGCAGCTCCAATGCTGTATTAAGCTTATGGACTGCGCTCAGAATGGATGATTTATCGGTTTTGTGTTGACCTCTAGTATCAGCGGAGTCTGTTGCGCTGTCTGTTTTCGCAAGGGCTTCATTCACGATATGTGGCGGATACAAGTATTGCTTATGAGTTGAGAATAATATAGGGTAGCGTCACCAGTTTTCGACATGAACACGACCATGAAAACAGGGGACAATTGGATACAGACCACTTGCTTCGCGTGCTGTTGTGCAGATAAATTACAATTAAATTCTTCATAATTTTTTGGCGACGAAAACCGGTGTCGAAGTATAGGTTACTCTGTCGAAAACTGGTGCCACTACGATTTAAAGTAATCACAAATAAATGCAGTGTGGATCTTGAGCCAAAAAGATTTTGAACCTCTAAATAGTTCTCACCTTTGGGATGGTTCGATTCGGAATCGATTGACAGGAGAGCCAGAAGGCCCATTGACGATGACGAACTGTTTCACGCCAAGCTGCAGAGCTTAGAACATCGGCGCCAGGTCACAAGTCTTTCGATTTTTTTATCGGATTTACTTCGGAGAGTGTTACATGGAATTGTTCAATTTGGTTCCTCCATCACCTTTCTATCACAGGACAACCACACAAATGGTTACACAGTAGAGATCCACTCATGCGTACGAAGCGTTTTGCGTCCACGTTTTTCTTACGTACCGCAAAGCTGTGGAACTCCTTGCCTCAGTCTGTGTTTCCTATCAAATATAATATTGGGGTCTTTAAATCACGAGTGAATCGGTACCTTCTAGGCAAGCATGTTACATCGTAGGCTACATCATCACTTACCATCAGGTGAGATAGTAGTCAAATGAGAGCCTATCGAATTATATAAAAAAAAATCTAACTTATTGAACCGCCACTCGAGAACTGTTCTGTCCCAGCGGCCATCATTTCTACGAGCGCTGTGCCCTGCCCACTGCCACTCAGTCTTGAGCTGGGAGCTAATCAAATCCCATAATATAATGCTACTTAAGCTTACCAGTTCTTAACGAGAATATGAAAACAAGAGATTTATTTTGTGTTGCGGTTTAGTTTTTATAGTTTTCCTCCTTGTATAGGTATTTAAAGATTCTGGACTTCCATGATTGTAATCTTTATACCTATAGAACCTACGTATATTGATTGAAATACTACTTAGTATTTTTCTAAGCATCAAGTTATCTATAAAAAGTTAAAAGTTATCGATCTATGCAAAACATATCTTAATATTGGGTCTTAAGCCATAAAATGAATTGCCACTACTCTTATCATTGAAATGATACGACTGATAAAACATCTTAATAGTCAATTGATATGAGTATTACGATTAATCTTATCACCCGATTTTAATATACTTTTAATTACTATTTGATAAGAATTTAATTAACTAAGTGTATTCTCCCAGGACCGCAGAAACGTAAAGAGGTAAAAAATTGTGTGATAATTGATAATATTTTGCTATGTACGATTTGTGATAAAATAAATATTATGTATACCTATTTAAAACATTATAATAATATATGATACATATATGTGATAAAATGTTGTGTGTTGAAAATATGAAAAAATCTTGAACTTGAATATATAGTGGTATCAATAAAGATATAACATCTATTAATTAAAAAAATTGACGGACGTGAATAATATGATTTTTTATCAATGTAGAATATAAATATCTAAAACATTTGTACAAGAAGCTAAGTAAATAATAATATGTTGGGTACATAGTGTTTAATATGTATTTTAGTACCAGGCACACAGAACTGCTGAGGAGGTTTTAATCGGTACTCAAAGGAACCTATAAATTATCTGCTTACCAACTACCTATTTGATAGACAAAAGCTGATATAATATCGGTGTCAGATTATTTACTATCAACAGCATATTTTGATATATCAGTTTCATTATTTTCCTATAGGCTACTAGTTTGTATACTCCTATATCGTTGGTATTTAAACGTTATCTGTCCATTGCGTTTTTTCTATTACCGTTGACTAAGACTTCAGTAGTATAACGCGCAATGAACTGGAAGTTTGCTTGTCTCGTCGCAAGACGCAGGTGCTCGTGGCCAATGGAATAAAATATAGATTAACAAACAAACACATACATTACGTGATAAACAATAGAAATAAAGCAGACAATAATCATAAGAAAATAGTAAAATGAAATCCAATTACTATTAAATTATTTTAGAAGTATAAAAACTGAAGTTTCGGGGTCAGTCGGTATATACCCAGAAATCCAGTTCTCACCTGATGTTAAGTGCTGATTTAGAAGAAGGTGAACCTCACTTCACCCTGAATCCTCAATAGCAAGGCACTGGCTATCTTATCTCTAGCTGCCAAAACACAATAATTCTACTACATTGATCTAATTTCGACATATTTATATAAGATGGTCGCTTACCAGGCAGACAAACAAGTCCTACCACTAACCAAATCCAGTACACAAACATGAACCCTAGCTGGGTATCGAACTCCGGGACCTGGTTTGAGGCCGGTGGTCTTAACCTGTGGTGAGTGGTGAGTCACTGCAAGCAGGTGAGTCAGTCTCGTCTAGCGTGAAACCAGACTCTGGCTTTCTATGTCACATAGTTTCAGTGAAAATACATTGTGATTTGTGACTAAGACGGACACCACCACCATTTATTAATGTTCATAAATAATGCTTTGGACGTTGGCAACTTAGACAGAACAGAAAACTGAAAATTGCTAATACCTAATCAATATTTTCAATTGTCTATAAGTAAGCTACTATTAATACTTCTTGGTGGGAAAGTGAAGAGTCATGTCTGCGGTTTTGTTTTATTTTCTAAAATTTGTGTTATGTCGAATATTAATGTGAAATAATGGTGGATTATTAACTGTTACGTCTTCGTTAGTGTGCATGAGTGTTGGCAAATGAAACAAAATAGTGCGACGGGTCTTTTCAAATTCTCTCAAGAAGTCCGCCTGAGGACTTAGTAGAGCCCCTCTTTACTGAGATACTCGAGGGGTTGGGGGGTATATCATTTCCCACTTCCCATTTCTATTATCATTCATCATCATTATACAGGACAGGAAGGAAATATTGTTTATTTATGTATTACTTGTAAGAAAAACTACTTTGACACTGGCTAAATATGCTATCGCACGAAGCCATCATCTAAATGAAAGAAAAGAAAAAAGTAAGCTATATTATATATCTATCGTAATGGTACCAGTATTCGACACTTTAAGCCCAGAGTTCGACACCAAGTTTTCATCCCCAAAAAATAATATAGGATTCCATTGAACATTTACTGGCTGTCAATTATGAAGCAATAATGGTCTGTCTCCCGAATAGAAACTAATAAATATTAAAAACATTGGAAAATTAACGAAAAAAAAATAAAAGAAAAAAAAATCCAATGCAAAATGTTCATGGGTTTCGTAACTGTCAAACATTTATTGTCCGTCCCGTAATTTAATCCCGTCGATACGGTAAACTCTCCTATCAAGTTAAAGAAAGGTTTCGAATCGACACGATATACCCACCATATTTGGATAATTGCGTATTTTATATTTTAAAAATGTTGAATAATGTCAGTAATGAAAAAGGATATTGGTTGTCAAATATTTATGCGTGCGTTCAGAAATTTATTTTGTGTTAACTAAGGAAAACATATCAAGTCGGAGATGCCACGTTATTACACTTGGAACGCTTTATCGAAGAAATTTCTACGTCAGAAGCAAGGCGATCCGGTTCCTGATCATCCGGATATGCGTTCTACTGATGCTCTTGGCCGTATTTACACAGTTCATCCAAAGAATGATGAATGTTTCTATTTGCGGTTCATCATCATCATCATCATCATCATCGGCCTATCTTATTTATCTATTTGCGGTTGTTGCTGGTAAATGTTTGTTTTTAATATGACTAGATGCGTCGGGTGAGACTCGAACCCACGATCTTTCGATATTTAGACGACAACTCTTCCTATTGAATCTTTGCGTGTAAACTGCCTAGTTAAACTAGTAACTCTAACTATAGTTTTGGGACGATAAATGCTAATGATATTGATTATTTATTTATTTATTTAAAAGAACATACACAATTCTTACAGGTTCAATGATATGATATCAATTTGAAAAAACTCAACAACTAATCGTCAACCATATTTAAACCAAAAGTAATGGTCATTGTCAAAACATTTATCTGTATATTTCAAAGCATCGATATCGAACGGGATGATTAAATAATATTTTTATTTGTATATTTATTTATTATTCTACCTATTAATGTTCAAAGGTTGCAGGTGTAGAAAGATAGCTTTAAAAAAATTAGGCAGGTTAAAAAAATATATATGTGAATAAAATTTAAGAAATAGTTTTTATTTAAAATTTCAAATATCGAACTTGCAAATTGAAGCAGTATAGAGCGGGTATTTACTCATGTGGTATAGAGTTCGACTTTTCGCCAACTAACAAAAATGATAATGCAATCGTATCGATGCGTCAACGACCGGAGAAATGATTCGGGGTTCGTTCAACTTTCACCCAATTTGCCTATAGCATACGGCCGCGAACGGTCTCCACCGCGGTGCCTATGCGAACCTGCGGTGAGGACGTGCATAATATTTTGCCGGGTTATACCGGGCTCTAAAATGGCAACTAGTAATTTTGTCTATATGGAAAAATTTCTGCGGCAGCGCGGGGTGAACGACCGGCCGAGTGTCATTGTTCCAGTTTGCGAATATTCGGCGTTTTCCGATGCGCCTTACGACGTTTGTTTCTTAAGGAAATCCTTTACGTTACGTACTAAACTAGGTATACATATTATGAAAAGAAAAAAATATGTAAAAAATAGTAGCGTCCTTTTTATTTAAAATGTTTTATTTTGCATACACGTTGCTATATTTATAACAACATTTTAAAAAGATGACGTGCCTCAATTGTTATTTATTGTTAATTTTATGATATAATTAAAGCATTTTTCTTAGCGATGTTCAAGAAAATCAATATTTGTAAAGATTAATAACAAAATGCTAGCAAATATCGTATTTCACATGCACTTAAAAATATATCAACGAGTATCCAATCTTCATAATGGTTCTTTTTTGTTCTTGTCTAGTTATCTAGTTCATTAAAAAATACTTTCGACCCGAATTGCGAAAGGTGTTGAGTTCCAAAGTCCATCCTTCTTTTTCTGCTTCACACAGATTATATCTGCTATTATGACATGTGTCAGGGCAAGCCCAGCATTAAACCGTTTCTAGACTGATAATAATGATTAAATCACATTTTTTCTCAAATCTCCTCCCTGACGTGACTAAAAAGATCATTAATCAAATATTTATAAAATATAGTGAAAAAATTAAATGCCTACCGACCCAGCCAGCAATCGAACCTGGATCTTCCGACATCCGGGCGGCTGCAATGACCATTATGCTACTGGGAAGGCTGATGATGTAAGCCCTGAATATTTTCACTGCTTTGATTTTTGACTGCTTTTCGCTAAAAGCCGCTGCTTTTTTGTTGTTTTGTGGATAGCACTTTAAAAAAAAGTAAGATAATTTATCAATGAAGCTTTAAAAAAGAAAAATTATCACATAGGTAACTTCACGCCGCCATTCACACCGGCTCCATGCCGGTTTGAAGCCCCATGACATACCTGATATACCATAAAATATTTTTTATAATAATTTTTTTATTTTTATATCTTACGGGTAAGCACTTGACTTTTATTTCACTTGGTGTTAAACGATGATAAGGTAAAAGGTGGAAGCGCACTTCAATCGGAATCCTCAACTTATCTTTAGCTGCCGCAACACAACAATGCTACAAACATTGATGTTATGGCGACATATTAAGATAAGATAAAACTGAATACAAAAACATGTACCCCCGCTGGGAATTGAACCCGGGACCTCTAGGTCTGAACCGGTGGTCTTAACCACTAGACCACAGAGGCGATAAAATCACTTGAAAACATACATGTCTTGTAATTACAAAATATTAATAATGCCATGTATTACAAGAGTGCCTATGTGACTGGTATCCGAGTATTCAATCATCTGCCCACAGATCAAAAGGAAAAGATGGGAAAGGGAAAGAAAAAAATGTCTTAAAGATAAGGCGTTCTACACTTTGACGGAATATTTCGGTACAAAAACAGCATAATGGCGGTTTCTATGTAACATACCTACTATAAATTGCATGCCTGACTTGGGTAAATTGTTTGTTCCCATTATTATATGCATAACACTTGCTATGTATTTACACAATTTTATGGCAATAAAAATTTATGTTATCTTATCTTATCTTATCTCACAATTTATAAAAATAGCATGATGATCTCTTGATGATCTAAACAGCTCTCTCAAACAGTTTCAGTATCATCTCATCAGGGTTTGCATCGTTAGTTTTTTGTATTTTTTGAAAGAAAAACTTTCTTTTTTTGATCAATGCTACCGTAGTAGCACTAATTTTATGGGATGGATCAACTATTCCATCGCGCACAAAGAAATTTGGTGACTCGTTTCTTTGTCGCACGTCTACAAAAGATGTAATAGTCTGCCAGCACACGTTTTCCCTCCTTCCTATGATATGGGGTCCTTCAAACGAGGCGTGAAGAAGCACCTTGTAGGCCGGCAGAGTAAGGGTAACTGATGCAGAGTTGTTTTCACGCTGCACCAGTTGTCGTCGCAACTGGACCTGGACTCCATATTCACTTAACATCAGGTGAAATGGAGTCATTTGCAGTGCCATGTATAAACAAAAAATGACAAACAGCTAAGAATACAAACCATCTGTTATTTGTATTAAATTGTCATAAATCAAAATCAAAGTATTTTTTTATTTAAATAAACTTAAGAATAAGTGCTTTTGAATCGTTAAAACCTTTTTCTACCTACTTCCTACTCAGGAGATCTATTTTTTAACTGTGGAGAAAGGTCGACCACTGGTTCCTGTCGATGTCTGGTGCCTCTACCCTCTATATAACCTTTATGGCGTAATATCGTTTACGGGCGGCAATTAACTTATGGTTCCTCAAGCTATTTGACTGATTATTATATCTTAATTAATTGCTTGGCGTTTAGAAGTCAAAGTCAAAATCAATTTTTTTTATTCAAATAAACTTACGAAAGGTGCTTTTGAATCGTCCATACATTTTTACCTACTACCCATTCAGCACGTCTATTTTTTAGCTGTGGAGAAGAATGGGCGCGAGTAACTCCACAGCTTTAATAGAAGTAACGACATTTACAAAAAAGTATGGCGATACCAAATCATACAATATTTACAATTATAAACTTTCAAGAGCCCGGTATTATAAATAATGTTTACCTTTATCCATTTACTTAACATTAGACTTTATTCTAATAAAACGTACTTGGGCACTATGTATGTACTAATTCAAAACTATAGAATGACGCTTTATACCTATAAAGTGTTCGAGAATTGGAGGAATGTCAGTTCCGTGCATTCTTATCAAGAACATAATCATTTACATTGTAATAATAGCCCTTTTTTAAAAGTGTGTCTTAAATTTCTCAAAGGGTAAAATTAAAACATCATTCGGGATTTTATTATAATAAGTGACACCTTGGCCCATGAATGATCCATAAAGTTTCTGCAGTCGAAGTTTAGGTATTAAAAGTTTATTTTTATTTCTAGTATTAAGTATTTCTGTAAAAAAAAATGTTTTGGCTCACATATATATAAATAATCATCACATATTATAAATAGACTGTGACGCAACCGTTAGAATATTAATTTCTTTAAACAACTCCTGAAGAAACACGCTGCTCCTAGGTTATATATAGACCTTACTGCTCTTTTCTGTAAAATAAAAATGATTTCTATGTCAGCAGCTTTACGTCACAGAATGATTCAATAAGACATAACACTGTGGAAGTAACTAAAATAAACTAATCGAGCCGTTTTTTCATCCGTGAGCTGTCTAATTTAACTTACAGCGTAAGCAGCGAAACTGAGTCTTCCCGCAAGAGTACTAATATGAGGGTTCCACTGTATTTTTGAATCTAAGATAATATACCGTTGATTTTACAAGATCCAAAAGTTCGTCGTTTAATTTTATCGTACTAACAACGCTTTTAACATTTGGAAGAGTAAAATTTATACATTTAGTTTTCTTCGCGTTTAATTGAAGATTGTTTGCGTTAAACCATTTAAGCACATCGCTTAGAGCGTTGTTTACGTCATCAAAACTATTTTTATTTCGATCCATTTTAAAAATAAGAGATGTATCATCAGCAAACAAAACAATTTTACAGAAATTTTCTGCAAAGAAAAGTAAATCATTTATATAAATTAAAAATAAGAAAGGACCTAGTATTGACTCTTGTGGAACCCCCATCAGCACTTAAGAACCAGATGATATGGATCCATTCACGTTAACCTTTTGGATTCTGCAGCTGAGATATTATGAATCAATGTCAAGGCATCAGCGTGCATTCCATAGTGTTTAAGCAAAAGGGTTTTATATTCAACACAGTCGAAAGCTTTCGAGAGATCGCAAAATACTCCAAGAGCATTCTGTGATTTCTCCCAAGCCTCAAAAATATGTTTAAGCAGAGTTACACACTTTATACACACGCTGTTTTTATATTACAAGGAACCAAAGTTACAACTTAGTAATTCTTTTAATTGAATAATGTACTAGGCGAAACGTAGGACAGTTCCGTGGCAACGTCTTCTCGTCTTGGCGACTCGAACGAAAGTGAGCTCCGAACGCCACGACTCTGTCGAAGCGCAAAGGAAACGTAGTTGTGCGGCCTACACCGCTTAGGGCGCGCTTGCCTTTCGTTTAGTGTCCGTAATCATGTCCGGCTGCGACAAGTATAATCTTACGCAGAATAATTACTTATTCTGAAATACTATAACCTAACCTAACCTTTATGATGAAATACTATTATGCGACTATACACTGCCTAAAAACATTATGCAAATTATAATTATGCTAAATATATTAGTCTTAATTATAATTATGCCACAGCACATATGCTGCAAAAAAACATTTATGCCAAAGTAATATATGCAAAAAAACATATGCCAAACTATTTTAGGAATAAATACATTATGTCAACGAAAGGTATCCCCACTCCAAGCTTATAATAATAACAAAGGTTGGGTCAAGGATCAGATACAAACGGCAGTACTCCTTGACACGGTACGTATTGTCAGGACCTCCTCACTCTGCAGCCCTAACCACCGATAGCTTGGGTCTATCCCCGCTGCCGGTGGCAACCTAGGTTTAGTTTTTTTATAGTATTTTATATTGTAAATATGTTTTTATATAAAATATTGTAAAAAAAAAATCTTAAGATGTATAATAAATGTGTTGTGACAAGAAGAACTTGGGTGAAACTCCTATAGGAGGTTTTTCCGAATGAAAATGGAAAAGTCGTGAGTCACCCTTCTGTCTTATAAATATGTTTAGCGCTAATCGTGTTAAGTAAGTTAAAGTGTAATCCAGCATTAAGCATATACATATGGCTCTAGCCCCAGCAGTGGGGACATAAAATGAGCTGATGATGATGGTGATCAATAAGATGTATTTACCAAGCCGAAGATTGGTAATTTTCATCAATCCCTGTATAATAACTATTCCGTATTCTAGGGACTTCTTGTAATTAAGGTGAAGATATGCTTGCAATCATGTTTTATCTTCTAAATTTGTGTTAGGTCAGATATTAGATTAGATTATAGATTATTGTGTAATAACGGAATATTTTACTAAGTCTTCCTGTACTTGCATAGCTCATAATTCAATGAAACAAAACCTTATCTTTTAATTTTTTCTCAAGAAGGCTGCGTGAAGACTCATTTAAATATCACACATAATTTTGGAAATTCATAGTTTCGGATTTGGGAGAACATTCCTTTTTAAATTAAACTACTTTTACGGGTAAATACTCGTGTTAATTTTACATAATAATTTGATTAAATGTTTCAGTTTCATTTCAATGTGTAGTGTTCGCGTAAACTTTAGAAAGCAATACTTTCTCTTTCATTAATCACTTATCATGTACTAATCATGATGAATATATCACATAAAATAACTGAAGGTTTGGCTGTACACGGGCCAGATCTCTTCACCATTCATTTATGTATTTTTATTAAAAAACAAAAGAGAACTAAACAATTCCGTTTTCAAATCGTAAAACGTCAGACTGAACATTCGACGACACACGATACGTCACGTATCGATGTACAATAAACGACACATAATCGTAACGGCGGATCTCATCTTGCACAAAGCATTTTAATGGCACGTAAAAATAACTGTCCGTCCAAAATAAATGCCAGCGAAATGTGAAGGTAGGTCGGCAAACGGTACCGGCAATGAACTCCGAAACTGGCACAACGACCGACACTTCTGACTTTGGCTCGTGTAAAAAAAAAATTGCTTAGAAGGTACTAGGAGAAAATGAATTAGAGAAAGGTATCTTTAGTTCGCTAGCCGGCTGTCAAGTGAATTTGTGTTCTATTTTTTAGTAGATACGGTTGGTAGACAGCTTTAGCAAATCGCAGACGGTGAGAGGTGAATTTTGGGCAGGTCGGCGGGTGCGGCCGCGGCCGGCGCTTGTGGTAGAAAGCCCAGTGAATGCTTGTTTACATTGCTATTAGTTTAAAAAAAAAGAGTGAAACGGTTAGGTTGAATGACCGATGAATTTCTTTTATACCTACTCTCGGAACTAGGTCAAGTTGTGGCGGTACAAATGACGAATATTAGATAGTAAAATTTGGTCATTCACAAAGTAGCTGGCTTGTTTGGAAAGCGTTATTGTGATACTTCTGTGTTCTTCAGTGTCTGGGAACTGCTTTCTACGGTACTAATGGCTTTTTAGCTTTTAATTTGCATCACTTATTTTAATTGAACGATCATCGTTCTTTATTCATTCTTTGTTGTGTTAGCCTTCTTGTGTTCGAGTTACATCCCCTAAATAGGTGATCACATTAAAATATCTCGATCCTCTTTGCTTATAAAGGCACGATGAGCCGTTTTAAGCTTGTTAGCTTGACGGCGACTGTTGTGTTATTTTTTCAAATTTATATTACAATTTTATATAATGACATATGTAGTTTTTAATAATTTTCATAATTTTGCATGCTGTATGTTCAGCGTAACATGTTGGCCATTGTTATTAACAACTATTTATAATTTAATAACAACTCTGAATCGTGCCTTGCGAAATAAAAATTGTTCTATTGTATTCGGGTTACATCCCCTGAACGGAGATCAAGTTAAAATATTTCGCCTGCTTTGGAAGGCTCTTTAGAATTATATTAATTTGATAATTATGAATATCGGAGATGAGTCGAAAAGTGTTTGCTGCCTCTGAGTAGCTAAGGAGGTTGAAGAACTTGCTTCCTGTGAAGACCAAGGGCGCAACTCCTTCTACCAATTTTGGATTATGCTGATGTCCTTGTGGACTTAAATGAGAACTTACTTAATAAACTACAGCGTCTCCAAAATCTTTGTATTAGGTTCATCTACGATTTGCGTAAGTTCGACCATGTGTCTGAATTCATGCACAGGCTTTAATGGCTTCCCATTAGGTTGCGTCGCGAGGAACATATTCTCACACTTGTTTTTCACGTGCTATGTGATCCTCGTACTCCTTCTTACCTTAAGACTCCTTAAGGTTCCGATTTCTTGGGGTGGAACACAACCGTGATCTAAGGTCAAATTCGGATATTATCCTTAAGCCCCCCTTTACCCGGTCGGGATATTTTTAGGATTCTTTTAAGTCTTTGGAATAAACTACCTTCTGAAATCCGACACTCCAAGACTCTTTCCGCCTTTAAGTTTAAACTGCACAGTCATCTATTAGGTCAGTCACGTGCTAGTAACATGTTTTAGGTTTTTATTGTTTGTTTTATATGTATTTATGTATATCATCGATGGAAAGGGCTGGAAAACTGCTTAAACACCAAAAGGTCATTTGAACCCACTAAATGATTTTTGGCGCTTTAGCAGTTATCCCTTACCACCCACGATATGTATGTATGTGTGTTTGTGTATGTATATAGGAATTTATATATATACTCCCGGACTCCTAAATCGAGCCACCTAGCATAATGAGTTTGTATCGTCCATAACTTTAAAAAAATTATGAATGTCCAAAAAATTTAAAACAACAGCACATGAGCCTAATGTTGAATAGGTATGCCAGCTACAAAACTGCATAAAAAATTTTTGGTCATTCCTGCATTTTTTTAAAGTTATGGACGATACAAACTCATTATGCTAGGTGGCGCGATATAGATATATATATATATATATATATATATATGTCTTTTTATATACTGGTATATAATTCGCACTTCCTCTATCTCCTTCTTGGATTCCTAAACGAAAGGTTGTCTGGAAGAGATCGTTTAAAGCGCCTTTGCACATGTTAGCTTTAAAATTACGAGGTTTTTTGTTTTATTTCTGTGAGCAATAAAGTATTTATCTCTCTATCTACGATAAGTTAATGAATACCTACATTAAGTGGGCTCCGACTTTAATAGTGTAGTAAGTAGGTACATAACTGCCCCCCTAGACAAGTGGCAATACACTAATAAAATATAAATGAAATAGAATGATTATTGTACGGGATTGACATAAGTAAACGATAATAAATGACGTTTATGTTAATATTATTCTACTAGTGGCCCGTCCCTGCTTCGCACTGGTGGACATTTTTTAATATAGCCTATGTTACTCAGCGCTAACGTAGCATTCTAATGGTGAAAGAATTTTTCATATCGGTCCAGTAGTTTTTGAGTTTATTCGTTACAACCATACCTACGTACATACAAAATACAATAATATTAGTATAGATTAGCGTTTTGCCACTTGGTCTAGAGGGGCTGTTATGTAAAACAACCCCATCCCTAGTAATGTTTGTTTTTTTAATATTAGTTTGGGTCTATCTTGTGTTTGTACCTATTTACAATAATCATCACCATTAGTCTTTAATCAAAGCTCCCATGCTAGGCTCAAACTTGTCCACTGGAGCATTAAGACAATAGCATATTGTTACATAACCTTCCACGCTGACCCAAAACAGCTACTTTAATAGGCCACCCATCCGAAAACCCGACATTGCAACAGTCGCTTAGCATGCACGATCGCAGAGCACGCGCAAATCGGTGCGCTATCGAATCGAATCATACTAACAACAATCGCGAATCGGCGTACAACGACATTGTTTGCAGTAATTAAAAAGGTTTGTACGGTCACACCGAAAACATGTCACGCTTATCACACTCGCTACAGCTAGGACGTTGTTGACGAAAAACAAAGCGTCCTTTCTCCCATAATATAGGTTTTCTAAATATCGGTACATTCGGCATGTTTACAAGTTTCTGTTGCGAAATGGTGCGTTGGTCTTTTGTAAATGTTTACGCCCGATGTTTGGTAACACGCCGCGTGACGGTAACGTAACGTGTGAGTCAGCGGTCGATCGGCGGTTTTCGTCACTTCATTCATTTTATTGCGAGGTGGATTCCTTTTATGTGTATCATCGGAAAAGTATGCACGTAATGTCCTACTTTATTGTGACAATGGATACACTACACTTCCGTAACAAGCAGGGCCGAAGGCACCGTACTCGTAGAACAAGAGTACAAACCCATCTCGCACGGTATTCCAGGTACAAACATTTACCTGGGCGCTTTTCCCTTGGTCAACCTGAGCTGAGGCTTAGGCTTTAGCGGTGTCTACGGGTTGTTCCAGTCTTGATTCCGATCGCCTTGGAGAATCTAGTAGAGACACGCACTAGTCCTATGAAAAACCTCTGATGGTGTTTCGTTTTACACGGCTTGACGAACCCTTTAAGGTTCACGCCGTTCCTAAAAAAGTCCGCCGGTGTCGTTGAAAATGTCCAGAGCATTTAGCAAACTCTCTCAAAAAAAAGAACTTGGATACACCTTAGTACCTTCACACTAGTATAGGTTTAATATACCGTACTCATAGAACACGAGTACGAACCCGGTTCACACGCGTACTATTCCAGACTACAGACATATATATTATGCCTGTGCGCTTTTCCCCACGCCCGAACGGCTTGATCAACCCGAGTCCCGAGGCGCCAAGGTCCTAGGCTTTAGAGGCGTTATCGGTTATCTCGATCGCGATTCTGGTTCGAACGCCTCGAAGTATCTTGTGGGGGGAGGTAGAGAGGCAGAGAGGCGGGAGCTGGAGAGGAGAACCCACATAACCATCCGCGTCTTCGCGAGTGCGGTGGTGCTCGAACGACGAGTTTTCCACTGTCAAAAAAAGACGGATTTTATCTGTATTTTTATTTTAAATAGTTTATCCTGTCCAACATAATGTTTATATCACACCCACATATTACCCACTCACCCACGTATATTTAATCATTATTATATATCAGGGAGCTTGGTGCTGCTGCATTAGCAGTCGTAACAACCACCAATCTGCACTGGGCCCGCGTGGTGGTTTATTAACATTTTTCATTGCTGCTCTACGCCTATTTGTTATAGCGTGATGTATATGCATATAGCCTTCCTCAATAAAGGGACTATTCAACACAAAAATAATTTTTCAATTCGAACCAGTAGTTCCTGAGATTAGCGCGTTCAACCAAACAAACAAACAAACAAACTCTTCAGCTTTATAATATTAGTATAGATTCATATCGTAATTTTATAATATTTCCACAATATAATAAAGTAAAACATAAACATAGTGGTAAATATCATAGCTTTCTCTGAAAATTTGCGTTGCAATTTTTTTAAGGTGCAACATTATGCTGAGCGTTGCGAGCGAGCTATTCGTCGTAGTAATAGCCTACTATTACTACGACGAATAGCTCGCTCAATTAATACCTAATTAAGTAAGGCACTAGATTAAGTTTAAAACCTAACCCAAACTGTGATGCTTCGAATAAATGTATTGACTTTGGCTTTGAATTTAATCTTGACGGGGAAGGGAACTTCAATACGTGCGATCGAAACACAGTACGAGGGTTTCTAGAGGGAAAAGCATCATGCAAGCATGTCTCCGTTTCCTACTAGATTCTCGGAAGGATTGGATTCGCATCGAATAGGGAGCGGAATAACCCGAGGGCGCCTCTAAAGCCTAGGACCTCGACTCGGGTTGACCGGTGGTGGGGTTGAGAGAAGCGCCCAGGTACATGTCTGTACCTGGTATAGAGCGTGTGTGAATCGGGTCTTCGTACTCTTGATCTACGAGCACGGTTGTCCTGGGCCTATGTGAATGTGCATGTTTAGCGTATCATGTGAATGTATAGCGACATTTACGTACTATTAAAAGATATTTTAATTGGTCATTGGTCACCCATCTAATGACCCGACATTGTGAACTTGCAGGCCAACCACTGCGCTGCGTCATCAGCCTCCACATTTCTATGAATCAAACATATTGTCGTGTGTGTACACAACACGTTATTTGAATCATACCTAATATGAAATACAATTAAATACGATTCTCAATAATGAATGACCATTTAACGAATATTGGAGGAAAGTAGAAGAAATAACTCCGGTTTCCTAATAAGTATCTGTGTAATTTAAGTTACAGTTTTTTGATGTATCGACGTATGTAAGGGGTAGAGAATGGCTAGGAAAAGAATGGGACTCTTGGGATCGGCTTTTCCGAAACCAGAGGACTTCAGGCTCTTCGCTTTTAAAGACGTTGCCAAACTTATAGCATCTATCTTTACAGAGAAAGACGATTGAAAGGATGGGGTTGCACAAAAGATCCCGATGGCTCGAAGTGTTACTGCGAGAAGGAAACTTCAGCAGACCCCGATAAGATAAGATAAGATAAGAAGGGGTAGAGGGAAACTAAAGAAAAAAATGTGTAAGACATTGATTAATATGAAAAGGGAGTAGGGTAGTGGCACCAGTGTTCGACAGGACCCAGTGGTCGACATTTTTTTGGTAAATAATTAATAATAATCCCCTATTATTAATTACTAGCTGACCCGGCGGACTTCGTACCGCATTTCTTTTTTTTATATAGCCTTTGTTACTCAGCGCTAATGTAGCATTCTAAAGGTGAAAGAATTTTTAAATCGGTCCAGTAGTTTTGAGTTTATTAGTTGCAAACATACATACAAAAATACAAAGCTTTCCTAAACTGTCCCATTGCTGGGTAAAGGCGACATTGTAAGGAAGGTCATTGAAATCAAGTCTTCGCTTCAATTGATGGGTACTTACAGGCTTAATCACCACGCTCACCAAATTCGGGTTGGTGAGCACAACCCTGGGTTACGCCTCGAAAATATCCGAAACACGCTTTGACCGACCCGGGAATTGAACTCAGGACCTCCGGACATCAGACTGAGCGCTTATCCACTACGCCTAGAATACTAACCAATAAAAATAAATGAACGGTATATTCCGTAAAATTAAATGACAATGCTAATAGATACGGCGAAAGAAAATGTATCGAGTGACGTAAGCGTAAAAGAGAAAACTACAATATTCTCATAGGAAAGTATTTGGACAAAAAGGTAGAAAATCTATGGTAAAACTGTTTACAATTCTTATAGAGTGGACGGCTTTCGTGACCGAAAGTTGATTGGTTTCGCACAATCGATATTGGATCTTAAAATGTATGCCATTAGAGATGAAACTGGCACCGGATGTGGCGTGTACGAAATCTCTAGTGTTAATGACCTCTAGACATGTGATCCGATCGGAAATCGCTGCAGAGGTTTCCAACCTTCAATTCAAATATGTGAAAAGGTACTGTGAAAACGTTGTTTTTTTTAAACCTAGCTAAGCAAACGACTCCACTCCACTTGATGCCAAGTGGAAACCGGGTCCAGAAGCGAGGACAACTGGTGCAACGTTTTTCTACTTCGACTACTGTTTCTGCTGGAATTAAAGTAAAATCAGCTTTATTCAGCTTTGTATTCCGTGAATTCTCTTAGAAACGAATGCCGTTTTTTTTTGTATAATTATTTTCCTTGCTTCGAAAAGCACACTAAGCCATTGGTCTCGACTGTTGTCGTAAGATGTCAATTAAACATCCGGTAAAGTCACATTAGGCAATGGTGGTAATTAAACTCTGTGCTTGCTATTCATGAGGCATCACAACGGCAGATAAGGTACGGTACTAGGTTTTTAAATATACCTTTCCTTCACCTTTCCTTCACTTATTAAAAATGTTTTTACTCAGTTGATGAATATTTAAATGACCGATGATATGAATTTATTATGATAACTAATAGTTGTAATAAATAATGCATGACTCGGTTAAATTAATATTACCCTAATGGTTAATCTTAATTAATTTTAATTTTTAAATTTTGTGTTATAAATTTTGTGTATGTTGATTTCCAATACGATGTTATTGTTTTATGGAATAAATGACTTATGACTTATGACACGACGAGCTTTGTAGCTGGGCGAGGGAAGATGAGAAGAGTCTTAAATAACCGGGACACTCCTAACCCCGGTATATTGGAATAGTGCGTCACGTCACACTCAAGTCATGGTCGTCGCCATGGGGATAGCCAGTGACGTCTCCTTGCTCCATCGCCAATGATTTTAATTGGTGGCAACAACACAATTGTGTTTCATTTGTTCTGTCCGCAAAGGTTGCCAACCCCTCCGGTCGAAGACTTTTGCCTATTTCACTTTTGTGCGGAGTTATAAACGTGTCTATCGATAAAAATGCATGTTTTTTAAAATTCGATTGAATCGAGAAAACAAGAGTTCAGTCCACCTTATGGAAAGCGGTTGCAGCATAAAGACGCTTACAGTAAGATTGACCGCCTTTGGTGAAGTGGTAAGACTCAGACCTAGACCAACTAGGTTCGGTGCTCAGTTTGTTAAATCCCTATTAAACTTTCTGTATCTTCGCCTTTTAATTTTATTTAAAAAATGCCCTCATTCTTTGCTCTAGGAGGTTATCCAAAAGGGTCATATCGTAGCGGTACCATGTCCGACACAGTAACCCAGTGTTTGACAACAGTTTTCTTCGCCAAAATATAATATAGCATTTCAATGAGATTTTACGAGATGACAACTGGATGCATGTGGTCTGCTAAAGTCAAAAAAATAAAAGTAAAAAACTTTTTTAAAAACAAGCTTTTACAAAAACACAAATGTTGAAAACATGTCTACGAGCAGGATTTAAACCTGCACCCTTCTGACATACCGGGTCAGGTGCTCTTCCAATTATATCCGGATATATCCAATTGGATATAGCATATGAGTGAACACATTATATAACGAATAAACAAACAAAAGATTGAATGAATGAGTAAATTTAATATTTGTTTGAATGTTTCTTAGTTGAACCTACGATGTTTAATCACACATAATTCTTGTAAGTTTACAGATAGATAAGACAGGGATATCCCATCTCACATTTATTTATATCAATTGTTTTTAAGGATATTTTATGTGTAGGAAAAAACGATACCCCAATAGTGATAAATAAATAATTAATATAATCCTTTCTAGTAGGGATAAAATACGTTTAAGACAACTATAGTGCACTTAGCAACTTCTAATTAGAAAAACCCGTGAAGAGCTTGCAGTTAAGGCCAACGACCCATGCACACTCAGCTTTTGGCTAGCTATTAATTACGTGACGGAATTTTTTTAATTGCTTCCCACTCGCACCTACTGCTTCCGCCGGTGGGGGACAAGAGACAGGTGATCTGGAGACTTGGCGGATCATTGTACAATGCTAGTTGGATGAGATGATTGGGTTTGTGCAAAAAGGTAAAGTTTAAAAACTAGAAACTTCTTGAATTACAATGCTTGTTCGTACCACCCCTAAGTTTTAGTTTTTTTTTTCCTTTAGTTGTTGGCTTCGTGCAATTAGCATATTTAGCCAGTGTCAAAGTAATTTTTCTTACAAGTAATACATAAATAAACAATATTTCTTTCCTGTATGATGATGATGAATGGTAATAGAAATGAGAAGTGAGAAATGATATACCCCCAACCCGAGTATCTCAGTAAAGATGTGGGGCTTTACTAAGTCGTCGGACGGACTTCTTGAGAGAATTTGAAAAGTGACGTTGCACTGTTTAGTTTTATTTGCCAACACTCATGCACACACACGAACACTTAACGGTTAATAATCCACCATTATTTCACATTAATATTCGACATAACACAAATTTTAGAAAATAAAACAAAACCGCAGACATGACTCTTCACTTTCCCGCCAAGAAGTCTAAGTTTTAGTTTTATTTGAGAGTATTTTTATTATCTAATAAAATTGTATCTTGTAACTATACAACTTTAGTCGGAACGGGGGTACTAAGCCGAAAGGAGGGTAAAGTATACATGATAGTGAATAACATAGTTGATGATGTAGTTGTCGACATTGAATACGGCTCCTTTGGCTTACAGAGTAAGAGTAGATAGTGTTGATTAATTTCGGCGAGTTGGATTGAGCCACGATAGCATAGTTGGTAGTGCACCTGACCCGGCATGTCATGGGGTGCGGGCTCGAATCCCGCTCGTGGATTTTTTTCAACACTCAGTCTTTTTTCAAATTATATTTAAACAATTTTGTCAATATTTTCCTTGCCATTAAACAGATCGACCGTTTCTTGAACCGCGGTCTATTACAATACAGTCGTCAATTCATTTTACAATTGCTAATGTCCATCGCTATCATGAATGTATAGACGCGATATATTCTAGCGATAGTGTAAACATTTTGCATTGGAAAATGATCCTTACGCTCGAGTTATCGTTAAAGATCGCTGTTCAGTATCCCATGCAATATTTTTTTCTGTCGCCAGTGTGGTTTTGTCTCCTCAATCTCATGGTACAGGTATGGTATTAAACAATGTTTACATAAGGGTAAGAACATCGTATCATTGAGTAACCTGTATGTAGGACATGTGAACAACAAGGACACACGCTTATTTGAAATTTATTTACGTTTCATATTGATAAACACTGATTTGTAATATTTTACTGGAATTTCTAAAATGGCAGTATATTTGCTGTATTGATTATTTTGGTTTTAGGGCTGGCGGGCTTTGATATCCTCGGTTTAAACTTATCAACACGACAATATATCCATAAAAACAAAATATAATTAGTAACAAATTTGTTTTCGTTAACTTTTTAATTCGTTTTTTTATACGTATCCTTTACATTTTGAGTTACTGCTCTGTTTTGTAGTTCTAATTTGTATTTGTATTTGTAAATTATAATTTGAAAAACAAATGAAAACTGGTGGAGTTTTTTCAACTTTTTGTCTTTTTTCAAATTGTAATCTGTTTCTCAACAAAATTTGCGTAAAATTATATATAACCGTAACCATTGCTACGTATAGTTTTATTTTATTTTATTTATTGTTTCGCCTGAGGAGCTCGATGGCGCAGTGGTTAACGCGCCCGGTCTGCGAGTGCTGAGGTTAAGCAACTTTCGCAAAGGCCGGTCATCAAATGTGTGACCAAAAATGTATCATCTCGGTTTCCTCCGTGCTTCGGAAGGCACGTTAAGCCATTGGTCCCGGCTGCATTAGCAGTCATTAACAACCACCAATCCGCACTGGGCCCGCGTGGTGGTTCATGGGCCGTTCATCCATCCATCCATAGGGAAGGCTCGTGCCCCAGCAGTGGGGACATAAATGAGATGATGATGATTGTTTCGCCTGAAGCTTACGTCTCAGAGGCCAAGACACTCTGGGTCGCTAAGTCATTTGAGTAAGTATTGTTTCGCTTTTCGTTTCCTTTTGTATCGTTAAAGAAAATACTTTCATGAGATTTGAAAAAAAGTTGTATTCTGTAGCACATATTCGCACATCTGGTGCAACAACGTCATGAATGCAAAACATTGGTGAAACGTGGTTTTGGTCACAAATGATGTCAAATAATCTTCTACTGCCGGTGCAACAATATCGTAAATGTAACTTGTAGTTATGACGTTCTTACACCAGATGTGCGTATGTCATCATCATCATCATCATCAGCTCATTATATGTCCCCACTGTTGGGGCACGAGCCTTCCCTATGGATGGATAGGGAGAAAGCGCCATAAACCACCACGCGGGCCACTGGGCACTGGGACTGCATTAGCAGTCGTTAATAACCACCAATTTGCACTGGCAAATTGGTGGTTATTAACGACTGCTAATGCAGCCGGGACCAACAGCTTACCGTGCTTTCCGAAGCACGGAGGAGCTCGAGATGATAATTGGTCACCCATCCGCTGACCGGCCTTTGCGAAAGTTGCATAACTTCAGCAATCGCAAACCGAATGCGTTAACCACTGCGCCATCGAGCTTCTCAAGGAGCACAATATGTAATGCGACTGAACATACCTACCTACAGTTATTTTTTTGTTATTTTATCCAAATTGTAATAAAATACTTATTTCTGTAATAAGTATACATTTTCTTGCTTTACTTTATATAGGTATTATGTGTGGCTCTTACGTTTCTCCATACGATTCGGTAAAGCAATGTTTATGTCGGATACTAATAAAAATTCCGAATAAATATTCCTCAGTCTGCTAAGTTATATATTCATATTAAAATTTCATGCTTTCGGGGTCAACGGAGTACAAACACCAATTTTGAATGAATACGAACACAGATAACGTCTTTCTACAATCACACTTGTATATGCCCATAAATAAAAAAATAAAATAAAAAACTGAAAACACAAAAAACGTAAATAAATGCAAAAAAAACCATTACCTTATTCAGTTTGATGTGCGATTAAAAGTGTTATTTAATGGGGTAGTAAAATATTAAACACCTTAATTTATTTTGTTCAATTTGGCAATCAATTAGAATAAAACAGAAAAATAAAATAGCATTTAAGGATGTAACAATGCAGTAAAGCCTGCGTTCAGTTCTAGAGTACAGATTATATTTTCCATATTAAAGGTGATGTCTAATACCTTTAAACGAGCAATTCCTGTATAATGTCATATAATGTCAATGTCATATAATCTGAATCTCGGAAACGGCTCCAACGGTTTTCATGAAAATTTAAACGAGCAATTCTTGTATATATATATATATGTACAATCTGAATCTCGGGATTAGCTCCAACGATGTTTCGGGGGCGATCGATAAATCGATTTAGCTAGGTTTAATTTTTAGAAAACGTCGTAAATCCGTTAAATCCGTAAAAAAATACCAAGCGAAGCCATCCACATACTGTAAAATAAACGAGAAGAAGCTTGATGCATGACGAACTTGCGCGTACGTGTTGCTATTTCACATGTTAAGCTACTTTTGCAATAGCGGGTTCAGATGGGTGTCCACATAGCTCATAACAGGAGCTAACTGTTTGTCATAAAAAATACATATTTCGAAACTGCATTGTCCCACCACATTCCCAGCTACTTTTAATAGAAGACAAACAATTTGTTTTAAATTGTAAAGGCTTTTTCGGAAAAAGACCGCAGTAAAATTTCGCGCAATAAAACGCACAATACCGTTGTGCGTTGTTTTACAAGAAAAAAATTGACAATGTATTTGTCTAACGCCGCTCGCCGTCCGTCCCACTGTTCAATGGCGGCGTTTTGGTATGACATTCCCTTGGCACAGTGGGCCCGCAGGTCGTAAATTAGACAAAAATTTTATTGAACGGTATCGTTTGTAAAACTGTGCACAGGCAATTTTTTTTGTATTATTGTTTTGTCCTATAACTGTCCCTTAGATGACGTTGCAATGTCTGTTAGTTGTTTAAAGGATTTTAAATTGTATTTCTAAGCTCTAAGGTATATGACGGCTTGCTTATATGATCTATGACGCTTAACATTTATTATTCGGGATCTCAACAAGCCGTTTCGTTGCAACTATTGTTGTCACTCCTGTGACAATATATTTACAAATAAAAGTATTACTTAACCATTAAGTTAAACTTGCTGCTATTAGTCACTGTACTAGGAACGAGATGTCAAATTTAACACTTTTGATTTGGTTTTACCGACGTGTAAACTTATGTTTAAAATAAAATATTGTTTTCTAAAGCTAACGAGAACACTACACAATGTAATGAAATCACTTTGCAGGGCGTGGTCTAAGGGAGACAGTGTCCCTGTGGCCACAGACCCTGCAAAGACTTCAAAACGTCAGAATGAAACCAAAATAAACGCGAGTAGATCCGTAAAAGTGTTTTAATTTCAATCTAAATTGAAACTTTTCCTATTCACATTCTTTCAGTAGTTACGAAACGTGATAATTAAATTTAGGATTTTTAAGATTTTTACCATATAGTCCTGAGGTAGAGACTCAGTGTTAAAAAGCCAATCATCATCATCATCATGATCAGCTCATTTTATGTCCCCACTGCTGGGGCACGAGTCTTCCCTATGGATGGATAGGGAGAACGGGCCATAAACCACCACGCGGGCCCAGTGCGGATTGGTGGTTGTTGACCAACGGCTTTACGTGCCTTCCGAAGCACGGAGGAACTCAAGATTTTTGCTCACCCATCCGATAACCGGCCTTTGCGAAAGTTACTTAACCTCAGCACTCGCAGACCGGGCGCGTTAACATCAAGCTCCTCGATCTCATCGAGCTAAAAAGTCAATACTTAGTAAGTATACATTAGAATAATAAAAAAAAAGATTTAAAATGTCGATGATAAAATTTCAATAAAAAACACAATATCACTTTTGCACTGTGGTTTGGTGATTATTGGCTAATTTCGTTTCAAGATAACCTACAATCTTATAGAAAAAAGCTATATTTGAAAAAAAATATGAGCGAACTCCATTCTTACTTGCAACGCTGCTGCTCTATAATCGCTAGAAGAGCCATAAAAATAATGAGAAACGACTCTTCCCTTTCACAGTTTCACACAGATACAATAATTATTGTTGAATGTTCGGTAGCACATTACAAACAAAGGACCGCAAAACAATTGGGCTACAGAAAAAGACATTTCTTCACAAACTTAGCAGAAACAATTCGTTTGAACAAAAGGCGCATTTCTCCAGTAGCCAGCAGGACTAAACACTATGAATGTATAATTATCTGGTGAGGAGTTAACGGTGACCATTTAGCCCGAAAGGGTTGGTAATAAAAGCTATAAATCTCTGGTGAAAGCAAGAACCGGGACAGTGGCCAAATTTTATGTCAGCTCTATATTATATATTTTTGTGTGTATTACTGTGGAGGTGTTAATAAAGTATATGACTGTAGTATAATATGAGAAGGTATTGATGGCGCCGAGACTAGAGGACTCGGGTTGCAATCACGCAAGTTAAGCTACTTAGGCACTGTTGGGTTATTAGATGCGTGAAAAAAACGTCACTGTTTAAAAAAAATATCTAATTTCATATAGGTATCTCGCCACGTTGCACGCTCCCACTTCAACACACACTGCACCCCGCACGTATAATATGTCTTCGTTACTTACGTACGTACTTATGTATCTACGTGAGACCCGATTCTGCTATTTGTCTCAGTGGCCTAATTTTGACATTTGCACATCCCTCCTCATATTACAAAATTTATTTAAACTAGCACTCTATATACCATACGGTTAAGTTCTACGGGAAGTGCCAGAGGTCCCTGTGCAAGTTAAACTCTACAAAGTCAAAGTCAAATTTCCTTATTCAAATAAACTTAAGAAAAGTGCTTTTAAATCGTTCATACATTTTTTTACCTACTACCCATTCAGGACGTCTATTTTTCACACAGGGCACCATCAAAAACGAAATGTTCTTCCAGCACACGTATTCCCTCCTTCCTACAAAATTAGGCACTAAGAGCGAAGAAAGTGGCGATGGGCGGGTCACGGAAGCCGCAGAAACGATCAGCAGACGCAGCAGGAAGGTTCTAGAGTGGAGACCACGGACCGGCACCAGTAGCGATGGCTGCCAGAAGGCTAGATGAGTGGATGACATCACAAAAGCCATGGGAAAGAATTGGTTGGAAAAAGCCCAAGACCCGGCGTGTATATGGGGAGGCCTACACTCAGCAGTGGAAGACTATAGGCTGAAGAAGAAGAAGTAGAAGGTGAGGACGGCTAGTGTGATACAATCCTGCTCCACCCGCATCTGCTTCTGTTTAACATTAGCGGATCATTTATTAACTCTGCTTTAAAAAATCTTCATCAGTTCATATCGTTATTATATGATTTTACCACGGGTTATTGCAATTCATTTAGCCGTTTAACATAAAAACATCTATGGTCGGCAAAACATTTGGTTGTTTTATTACTGGTCGAACAAACAACTGCCCAAATAAGGACGTATGAAGATTTATGGAAATGCCATCTGTCAGATGAAATTGTCAGGGAAATTTTTTTATTACCGTCAAATTTCAAACCACTGCGTGGCTCTAGCGGTCGCGCAGTGTTTGTTTGTTTATTAGTGCGCCACTTATCTACGTCATAGATATGCCACATTAAAAGTTAAATATTAAAATTAGGATCTTAATCTTCGCTCGCTGTTTATAATGACTACAGTTGAACGGCACGGGGTCACCGGTCCTGAGGAAACAGGCACGTGACGCTGCGAATAGATCACGCTTCAGTATTTCAAATGGCTGAAGTTGCACGCAAACTGTAAAAAAAAATTGACAGAATCAAGTGAGAATGATACTTCATCATCTCTCTCATTTTATGTTCCCACTGCTGGGGCACGAGCCTTCCCTATGGATGGATAGGAAGATGGGGCATAAACCACCACGCGACGCGACGTTAACGACTGCTAATGCTGCCGGGACCAATGGCTTAACGTGCCTTCCGAAGCACGGATGGGCTCGAGATGGTATATTTTTGGTCACGCAACCGATGCCCGGCCTTTGCGAAAGTCTCTTTACTTCAGCAATCGCAGATCGAGCGCGTTAACCACTGCGCCATAGAGCTCTTCAATAAGTAGAATAGAATAATACGTTCATTGATAAAGAATTGCACCAACCGATTTCTTGCCATGGGTATCGTAAAGGCGACTAAGGGTCCATTCCAGAGGATGCAGCAGCATCTCTTTGTGATTATTCTCACCATACTGAGATCGCCAACCCGCCTGCCAAGCGTGCGGTTATGGCAAATTCTCCTCATGAAATGAGATCCTTGGGAAAGGCCTTTATCCAGCAGTGGACGTCTTGTGACTGATGATGATACGTTTATTGCTTCTTTTATAAGTAATCCGTTTAGTAAATTCATCATCACGCACACCACTGAGTAGGATCCGCGGCTACTCTCATCCAGCTCTTGCCAGCCGCCTTGCGAAGATCGTCGCTCCACCTAGTCTAGGGTGTCTTAAATGATAATGAAAGAATAATCTATATATTGATACGTGGAGCAAAAACTTTGTATCCCTTTTTACGAAAATTGGCCGGACGGAGGAGTATGAAATTGCGCACACTTATAGTTTATATAGAGAAGGTTATCCGAATGTTAATTTTTTTTAATTATGCATAAAAAATACAACATTAAATCAACAAAAACAATATTACACACACTACCATGTATTTGACACACACGCATAATATGTATTTACCACACACGTATTGTTTGTCTTTAATCGTCAATGCCAATCCAAACTCACATTCTATCTTTTTTTAATTTTTCATTGCTTAGGATACAATCCGTGCAGCTGGGCGACCACTAGTATATATAGTTATAAATTACATATTCTAACTGACATTTGATAAGAAATGTATAAGACTCGAAAGTGCCTGTGCGTGTCTTGGGTGAAGAGAGCTTCTACCTTTAGACCTTTTTCTAAAGCTTCTGCTGACCATGACAACGAGCTAATCATAATTCGCCATTTTCTTTCTTACCCGATCGATCAAAATGTCCGCAACCCCGCAGCGTTCAACCTTATGTTTTTTTAATGTGAAAGAATAAATTTTATTATAAATTTCAAATAGCTATACTTTGTTGGGTTGCAAATGAGGTGGGCCGTTGTCTGTAACTGTGTTTTATTCACCCAAATATACATATATGTTTTAATTATGTATATATTTTTGAATGAGCTAAATTTTCTTACGTCCTCCACTCCGGGTGAGGTGCGGTGACATCTTCGACTTTATCGTCACTTATCATCTGGTAAGATAAAGGTTAAGTGCTTCATGACCAAACATACCACTGCTGGGCATAGACCGATATATTTATTTATATACTAGCTGACCGGCGGACTTCGGCGAGAACAAAACAAATAAATCATTCGTCCGCTTAAAAACACCTCCTATGATGGACCCCTATAGCAGCGCCACCTACCGGGTCAAATTGTAAATCTAAACCATTCTCGAATCCACTTGAACACACACAGAAAATTTCATTCAAATCGGTCCAGCCGTTTAGAGACAGTTCAAAACACACGCACAGAAGATTTATATATATAAAGATTTATTATACTGACATAATACCATCAGGTCATGACACATATAAAAGTCTTAATATTATTCTAGGCTACAGTAGTCGATAATATAGGAAGCGTGTGTGTATGTGTGTGTTACGATTTACAAACAATACCGTATGTTACAACTATGTGTCTTATGTAAATAAATATGTTAAACAATACACTATTAACTGAAGTATTTTGTTCTGCGTTGAACATGATTCAGTTGATTTATTTTTCATTATATTTTATTATAAATAAAACTTTTCATTTCACAATAAGTATTTTTTTTTAAATGTTTTAAATAATTTTAACGCAAATTTTGTTGCGAAACAAATTACAAAAACACAAACAAAACATAAATAGTGTTGAATAATTTCGGCGGGCTGGTTAGAACCACGATAGCTCAATTGGAGGAGCACCTGACCCGGTATGTCAGAAGGGTGCAGGTTCAAATCCTGCTCGTGGAAATTTTTTCAACATTTGTGTTTTTGTATTTTTTTTTGTTTATTTGGTTAAATATCATCTAGTCTAGGGAATGGGCGTAATATTTGCAAACAAAACGACAGCAAATATTTACAGATAGATTAGATCCACATTATCATCATCAGCATCACCACCATCAACAGCTTAATTAGTTCACTTCTGGACATAAGTCTCTACAAGTATACACTACTGACTGAACACGATCTGCGGCTACTTCCTTTCTGTGTAGCTATTATAGAGGGTTTGCCCATAATTTATAATTATGGGCAAATTTAGCCGCCTCTGTGGTCTAGTGGTTTAGACCCAGTGGTCCCGGGTTCGATTGCCAGCGAGAGGTACATGTTTGTGTACTCGGTTTGGTTGGTGGTAAGGCTTGTTTGTCCGCCTGGCTAGCTACCACCAATTTATCTAAAAATGTCGCCATAACATCAATGTTTGTAGCATTGTTGTGTTTCGGCACCTAGGAATATGATAGCCAGTGCCTCATTAGTTGAGGATCCCGGGTGAAGTGCGCTTCCACCAATTGGCCTTATCATCACTTAACATCAGGTGAGATCAAAGCACTGTGCTTACCCGTAAAAACTATATATATTTAAGTAATATCGATAGTTGATGAAGCGATAACTCCCAACACTAGATGGTTTCAGAGCGACATCATTAAGCTAAGGGTATGGTAATACACGTAGAAACAAAAACAGAAAACAACCAAAAATAAAACTCAAATTTATAAAGATCTCATTATTCATCGTCATGCAATTTTAATTTTGAAACCATATACATAGAATAATTTCTTTCAGCAGTTCTGTATGGCATTCCTTCCCCTTCCTACTCTTCAGGGTACATCTCTAAGCCTGCAGAGCAGTATCAACATGCTCGGTATGACGATTCACTGCGATCTGAACCAAAAGGACTACATCGAAGCCGTGATCAAAACAGCCTCACGAAAACTCGGTATTCTGAACAGGGTGCGGCGATTCTTTACGCCTGACCAGTTGTGCCTTTTGTACAAGACACAGTACGGTCTTGCGTGGAGTATTGCTCGCACATCTGGGACGGTTCCGCAAAGTACCTTCTCGATGCTTTGGACAGATTGTAGCGTCGCGCTGTACGCATTATCGGCAACGCAGAAGTCACAAATACTCTTGAATCTCTGCAATTGCGTAGAGAGATATTGCGTCACTCAGCGTGTTTTACCGCTTATACCATGGCGAGTGCTCTGAACTGAACTCTTTGACCTCATCCCACCTTCTTCCTTCCTCCATAGGAGTACACGTGCTGCTCTCCGGAGTCACCTATTCACTGTTTTAAATATTCCATCGCGCACTAAGAAATTTGGTGATTCGTTTCTTTGTCGCACCTACAAAACATGGAATAGTTTGCCAGCACACGTTTTCCCTCCTTCCTATGATATGGGGTCCTTCAAACGAGGCGTGAAGAGGCACCTTGTGGGCTGGCAGAGTGAGGGTAACTGATGCTGCGTTGTTTTCACGCTGCACCAGTTGTCGTCGCATCTGGATTCCATATTCACTTAACATCAGGTGAAATGGAGTCATTTGCCATGCTACTTAAAAAAATTAAAAAAAGGTTTAAAAAATTGCCTTTAGGTCTACTGTCACACTGCTGGTCAAAGGCAACAAGTACTTAATTGACTTATCACCAAATTTATCAAAAGCGGGTTTATGATCGATCACAAACCCGGGCTATGCATTGAAAAATCCGAAACACACTTTTTTCGACATAGGAATCAATTCCAAGTCCAGGTAGGCTACTCTTGACGCAAACTCAATCTCAATACAATTCCAATGCGATTAATATGTATCGATATTGGGATAAGTTTCGCAATTTCGGAACGCCCCATCTCGATAATAATTTGTTCACTCAATTTCCACGCAATTAAATTCCACTGTAGCGCTATTATCGCTTTTAAGAGTGCCCTTTGAATTTTTTAGATTTGGGATTGGAAATTTATTATTGCAATTGTGTTTCAAGAGTAACCCACCAGGATTCAAACGATTCTAACCCTGGACTACCGAATATCATATTGTTTGTATAATTTCTTATTATACAAACGTACAAATAGCACTGTGACTTTCATAATGGAGTAAATTTATCTTAACATGCAAGAATACTTGTTCTAAACATAAGCTAATACCAGATAATGTCATATATGAAACTACTTTAATCACTTTTAATAATTTATTAACGACACCTATTTAGAAACAACGTTCTCATTAAAAGTTAAGCAACTACGCGTAGATACAACTTTACCTCTTGAACCATTAAAAAAAACTACCTTTTTACAAATAGTCCTGTCCCCCAAAGGTTTGCTTAAAAAGGATAATATGCCTTCACCGTAATAAAAAAGTAGTTAAAACATTACGCCGCCAAAAGACAACTTTGTAAGACACTGTTTGTAAACCTATGAATATTAATATATTTTTATTATTGACATTTGGTGTATTTGCATAAAATAAAAGTACGATTTGTTTGCTTCTATAATTGTTTAATGGAATACATTGTTTCGTATAAAGGATTGGATGGTTGTCAACAAATCTCTTAGACTTTTTATTTATGAAGGTTTCTTCATACCTGCAAAATAATAATATTCCTGGAATATCGAATAGTTACATCTATACATTAATACATGGAGAAGAAAAAATTCTACCCATTTTTAACATTTTTTTAAAATGTCTTCACATTCTTTCGCGTTGTGTGAGATTCGGCATAGTTTAAGTTTATATGAGGAGGAGTGTGGAAAGATAATGTATGTAGGTATAATATCTGTTAAATTACATCGTATATTTTGTAAAGAAACAGTCAAATATCGACCACGTATGTAAAAAAAGTCTTAATTGACAAAAAAACAATGATCATCACACAACCTAAGCCTCTGGACCTAGAATGCTGAAATGGCATGCAGGTCCCTTTCAAAAACCCAACCAGAATAAGGTGGAATTATCCTAAATTCCTTCAGAATCACAGGATACCAGTGTTTATGCGAACGAAGTCACGGGCGAACGCTTGTTCACGTAGGGCAATAGCGGTAGTGTTTGATTGGAACCATTGATTGACATATTGTTCCTTTAAGCATTAAAAATAAAGGTCAGCAACTGATTTAAGACTTATGCAACAATTGAATACAGACAATCAGACATCCCGAAAAATTTCGATGAAAATCGATGTCATTTATCGGTGACGAAAATTTTGTCGAAAACTGGGCTTAAAATGTCGGACACTGGTGCCGCTACCCCATATCATACACCTATAGCAGTCTTCGTGTACGCTCCAGCTCCAGGACTGTATAGGTTGTATAGGGCAGGGGTGGCAAACCGGTCGATCGCGACTAATAGTCCAGTCGATCGTGGTAAGGCAAAAAATATAATCAAAGTCAAACAGCGTCTATGATAGTTGACATCGAAAAGAAAAAAAATCAACAATTTATAAACATCAAGGATCATAAAACAAACTACCACCTACAATTTCATTCCTGACAAGTACACGGCAGAAATTAAGGCAGTGGTGTCAGACTTCAAAATTCGCTTTAAAGAATAAAAAAAAAAATTGAAGTTGGTGGTTTTCATCACTTATCCGTTTAATAAAATAAGTAGTTACTAAGAATAATTTTCAGTTTTATATTTTCCCTCTTAATAAAATAAAAAATACTACATAATTGTTTACTGAACTACGCTGTTTCATTTAAGATTTCAAGAAGTATGTATTTGGTACAGGGTGTCGTCATTGAACAGTAGATCTTGGGTCTAACCAAGTTAGCCACCCCTTGTAAATTAATTAAATGCTTTTAACAATGGAGTAATCGAGAATATAATAGAAGTATAAATATAACAATTTTGCGTTGAAAAATGTGATAAGCCAATTCTTAGAGAAAAGATAAGAAAACAAAAGACAATCACTTAAAATACATGTTCTAAAAAGGTTTTAATATTTACATGTTGCCTGTTGCCAACATGACTTTATACTCTGTTCAGTTTTTATTTGATGGCTTCGTGCGATTAGCACATTTAGCCAGTGTCAAAGTATTTTTTCTTACAAGTAATACTTAAATAAACAATATTCCTTTCCTGTATGATGATGATGATGAATGATAATAGAAATGAGAAATGAGTAATGATATACTCCCCAACCCCTCGAGTATCTCAGTAAAGATGTGGGGCTTTACTAAGTCCTCGGGCGGACTTCTTGAGAGAATTTAAAAAGTGACGTTGCACTGTTTTGTTTCATTTGCCAACACTCATTCACACTCACGAACACTTAACGGTTAATAATCCACCATTATTTCACATTAATATTCAACATAACACAAATTTTAGAAAATAAAACAAAACCGCAAACATGACTCTTCACTTTCCCGCCAAGAAGTCCACTTTATACTCGTATTACGAGTGTTATGACCAAAATATTATTAGTTACGATAATATCAAAGAGGTTTTTATCAAAAATATATTAGACAATCATAAATTAGTTTTATATCATAAGCCCGTAGCAGCATCGTAGTCCGTAGCCGTCCGTAGCTCACACGTTTACATTAATGCGAAGATGAACAATTACTTGATACGGAACTTATTCGGATAGATTTAACTTAAAAAAAGTTCGATTTATTATTAAGATTAAGTTGAAAGATGTAGGATATTCTTAGACTACGGCACATTTTAGTTATTTCTTTAACAAGACTACAGCAATAAAATAATATTACAGCCAATTATGTGATTAAAGTGCAAACAAAACAGAATCCAACAAAGCATGTCAATTTTATAAAATAAATAAACTAAAATAAAATGTTAAAGATAAAAAAAATATTAAATTAATAAATTAAGTTATGGATAATAACGCGATATGTATTTAAACGTTGTATTCTTTTCTAATTCATTGTTTATAATTTTGTGTGTGATGTTTAAACGGAGGTTTAAATAAGCTTAATCAAAATAACCATAGCACTGACTGTGTTCCAAGGGTAAAAAGGGCAATTAATGTTTTTCAGAACTGTTAGAAAGTCGGCCCTTACGCACTTTCTAGTGGACAACTCAAAATTGCAATTTTAGCGCACCCCGAGAAATGGCATTGTATTTAGGTACCATAGATAATAAAAAACGGCAAAGTCGCTGTAAAATATACAAAGAACATTATACCGTGTTTAAACAATTCGTATATAACTTTGCGTTGCACAATTTAATACTTGTTTTTGTAAGTTAAAATGACTATAACCTTTTCTTGAACGGCAAGAAACAAAAGAGATCGACGAATCTGTGTAGACTTACGAACCGATGGCATAGTGACATTCACAAGAGCTACTTGTAGCCTAAACTGAATAAATGATTTTGAATTTTGAATACCGTTTCGACCGTAATGACTAGAAAACATTATGAAAACATTTCATACTTTCGAGAATTCAAAACTTACAGAATTTGAGGCTTGTCGTCTGCGGAAGCTAGTAGAAGTTCTAGTATATTAATTATAAATTGACATAACACATTTATAAAATGCTTGACCTACCATTTTTATTTTTAAGTTTTTTTGTACAAAAATATGCTTGCCGTCCAAAGTCGCAGACTTGACGTATGCGTAACATTTTATAACAGAACTTCCACAGAAGGTTACTGAAAAACCATAATTCTTTTTCTAAACTTTACGCGAACACTACACATTGATATATTTACTTACTTACTGCGCTGGCTCAGGGACCCGAAGTGGATCTTGGGCTCCGACTCGAGATTTCGCCACTCTGCTCTGTCCTCAGCCACCTCTCGCCAGTCCGGCCTTTGGAGGTGGCTAAGATCCTTCTCAACCTGGTCTATCCAGCGATACCTGGGGCGTCCCACCGGGCGCTTCCCAGTTGGTCGGCCCAGGTATGCTCTCTTCGCAGCCAGATCCGACTTCATTCTCTCAATGTTGCCGAGCCAGCGCAGTCTAGCTGACGCGCTGGTCCTCACGGCGTAGTGGAGCGTCCCCCTAGTGGCGGATGAGGGAACGGTCGATAGCACAGCCTAGCTAGCTACCGGCCAAGCCTGATGGGCTCGCTGATGAAAGTAGGGTGTGGTCCTCCGGCACTTTGGGGGTTGTGCGGTGGCTTAACGCCCCGCCCACGTAAAAAGACTATAGTTACGAAACCGACACACATTGATATAGAACACTTTATACTCTGTCTTAATGTGACCAAGACAAGATCAAAAAACATATCGGAATGTAATACTTGTATAAGTGAAATAAATGCGAGTTTATTTATGAGTTCTGGGTGCCTAGTGCGAGTTTCATTCGATCACGTTAACAAAAACGTGAATTTGTATGGCAAAGTTTTAACTCTTCTCGTATGTCGCCAGGAGGCGCTGCTTCAATGCTCACTGCTAAACGTAAGCCCACTAATGAGCGCCAACCCTCCCGGTCCTGCGTCCAGTCACATCCATCTACCGTCCGCCATTTTCTTTAAGTCTTCGGCCTGCCACGCCGCGGGGCATCCTACACTGTGTTTTTCTAAACGAGGGCTATATAGGGCTATAGAAAGCCATACAGAGCTATATATGGCTATATATATATATTTTTTTAACCCAGAGGAACTCTTTACGAGTACGAGGGGCCTTGAGGAGGCCCCAGGTTATGTGGGACTCACCCGTCCGTCTTTCCACGACCCACCGACTATCCGGAGACGTCATTGTCTCCAGTCGGCTGCCAAGGGAGAAGCCCAAGGCCGGGAAGGGCGGGACAGAGGGGGATACCGACTAAACCTCTGGGGGACCAAACTCCGATACAGTGAAGACCGCGGGGCCTTTCACTTGGGAATTGAACCGCGGAGTTCACCCTGACACCTGTGTGATCACCCGTGTCGGCCCCTTCGCACTTTGTGCGTTTAGAGCCGGCACGCGCGATCACACAGGCGGTACGCGTTCGCGACGTCTGATGCCACACCACACCCTCCTGGGAGGGTATGTTGTGGTTTAACCTCGAAGGAGGTTACCTCAGTAGGTTACATAGTCCAAACGGGGACAATGTAGCCTTAACACACATACACACACATACAGACACAGACAACGAGCACATACGACACACATATATGGCTATATAGGGCTCTATCATCATCATCTTCATCAGGTCATTTTATGTCCCCACAGCTGGAGCACGAGTCTTCCCTATGGATGAATAGGGAGAACGGGCCATAAACCACCACGCGGGCCTAGTGCGGATTGGTGGTTGTTAACGACTGCTAATGCAACTGGGACCAACGACTTTACGTGCCCTCCGAAGCACGGAAGAGCTCAAGATAACAAATTTTTGGTCACCCATCCGATGACCGGCCTTTACGAATGTTGCTTAACCTCAGCTCTCATAGACCGGGCGCGTTAACCACTGCGCCATCGAGCTCCACAGGGCTTTATAAAAAAAAATATAAACAGCTTTTAAGTTATTTTCTAACAAAAAATGTATTAGTTATATAATATGTATGTTAGTATTTAATTTAAAATGTATATATTGTATGCGCCATAGTTGCCTAAAAATAAAGGAATTCTATTATATTTCATCCTACTCGTATATAGAGTCCTACCTCGTACCTACTTCGTATTGGTATTCTGGGGGTCGACCGCCTAACTCTCTCGCTTTCGATCGCTTTGAAGGCGAGGCGAGGAGGAGGCGTCATCTTGTCATTTCGAAAGCAATATGAAAGCAATATCAAAAGCTATAGCCTATAGCTTTCGATATTATTCGATATTATATTTCGATATTATATTAGAAAGCGAGGCGAGGGTCTCGCTTTCAAAGCGATTGAAAGCGAGAGCGTTAGCGGGTTAGGGGGCTGGTTTGATCATCATCGACATTTGTTCATGTAAAAAAAAACATGTTACTATTTTTTGCAAAAGTATCGCTAATACAAAGATCTGTTAAATATTGGGAATCACCCTTTTCGCTAGTTCCATGACATAAAAGTAAGTGTTGTAAAAAAGGAATTCTTTGAACAATTATTATTGTTTCAGCGGAAGCACTACCACAAGATTAAATAGCCTAAAAGGACCCTTTACAGGATTAAATAAGACAAAGGGAACTATTGAAACAGGATTAAAATTGTAAGATGTCGCAGACTTGTCACGGGGGACCTTGAAATATACCCTGTAACAGAAGCCAAAGTGATTTTATTACTCTTTTTATTATGGAGCTTTTTTTTAAATATTAGAAGTAAAAAAAAAGATAAACTAAAATACCACAGAATATTAACGTACTAAACCAATTCAAATATGTTATTTCGTAATTCCATGCTGTACCAATTTCATTGATTTATTAGTAGTTATACAAACTTTTTATTCAAAAATCATAAAGCAAAATTTGAAAAAAAATATATATCTTAATAATATAGATATGAAATATATGTTAATCTTTATATATGTAATTCATCCGTACGTGTGTATATCTTAACTTCACTTAACTCCCGGTAAATGGCTGAAACTTTTTGTGTGTGTTTGTGTCACTGATGGTTTTTAGATTCACAATTGTATCCGGTAGGTGGCACTGGTAATTTTTTTAAACCATCATGGGATACGGGTGTCCTCTATAGTGGACAAAGTCGCGAGCGTGCCGATAGTGCTAAATAAAAATACAAAGATTTGGCAAGTAAGTAGAAAATATCTATACACAGTATAAAACAAAGTCGCACCCGCTGTTTGTACGCTTAGATCTTTTAAACTACGCAACGGATTTTAATGTACTTTTCAGCAATAGCTAGATTGATTCAAGAGGAACGTTTTTAAGTATAATACATGCGTATAATTGGACCTGGTAGGTGGCGCTGCTATAGGATACGGGTGTTCGTATATAATTTACAGTTTAATATTTTATTCAAAATAACTTATTTCATCAATTCAGTACATAATAATAATAATTAAAAAAAAACAAAATTAAATAAAAATAACCACTGCTCAATCAAATCCAAGTTGAAGAATTCCGTATGGATTCTGAAATAATTAGTCCATATGATGCATACTTAAAACATGTGCTAATTTATTTTATTAATTTTAATGAACCGAATATTGAGCTAATCTGTGGTTAAATACTGATTAGGGGAATTATTGAAGTATCGTAACCCAATTGTTATCTAAAACGGACAGAAAATTCCCAATCAACTCTTAATTATAATACGATCTGTAATGGCAGTTAGTTTTCCTTTTTTTTTGTCGTGAACCGGATGTACGGCAGCGTTTATTTTTTATATAATTAATTATTATTAAAATGCTGCCTGCTCGTGGAAATTTTTTCAACATTTGTGTTTTTATAATTTGTTCGTAGCAAAATTTGCGTTAAAAACTATTTCAACATTTATAAATAGCTTACTTACTTCTTAACTGATCTTTAATATTTGTAAAATATTATTATTAATTGTTAGTGAGGGTAGTTATTGACATTGAATGGGCGCCTTTGGCTTTCAAAGTAAAAAGTGTTAAATAATTTCGGCGGGCTGGCTAGAACCACGATCGCTTAATTGGAAGAGCACCTGCAAAGTTTGCGTTAAAAAATATTTCAATATTTATGTTGCTTTTAATTAAATGACATTCAAACCGCAATGTAATATTGATTTTATTGTATAACTAACTGTATTTGATTGGTATTTCGGTTTAATAATAACTAGACAACATCACATACACTGTTCTATTTTTATTTATTTTTATTTTATTTTTAAGGAAGGTTTACAGCAAATATTGGTAATTGTACAACTAATAAACTTCTACAAGCTAATAACAAACCTCCACATATAGACAAAAATACATCCTTATTATAACTGTTTTTCCTTTCCATCTAAATTCAAAACCTGATGAGTTGCTCAACTTTCCGATAGTGCTCGAATAGTTCATTTGCCAATGCTCGCTTCAGCGAAGCGATACTATCACAAAATAAGTCAACGTCAGTGTCATCGCTAATAGTATTAAACAAACGGCAAGAACGAATCAAGTAGCTGTTTTGACGATAATTTGTGCGTGCTGGTGAAATATGAAGCCTCAACTTCTTACGAGTGGTGAAACTGCGAGGCACAACAAGCCTAACCCCTTCCAACAGTTCAGCAGAGTCAACATCACTTCTCAATATTTTAGACAAGTACGTAATGTCTGCTATATCTCTGCGGACCTTGAGAGGAAGCAGATGGTGCCTCGCACACCGCTCACCGTATGTAATGTCATGAACTCCAGTTTTATATTCCAAATATTTTAAAAACCTTTTTTGTATAGACTCTAAACGAACACAGTATACCGAATAACGCGGACTCCAGACCTGCGAACCGTACTCCAAGATACTCCGCACAAGAGAACAATACAGGACCTTTATTGTTTTCGCTTTATTAAATTGAGAACAGGTTCTCATTAAGAAACCAAGCGCTTTGGAAGCTTTTTTCACTATATCTTCAACGTGTTGGTCAAAAAGCAACTTAGAGTCTTGAATCAAGCCGAGGTCTCTCATATGATCGACGTTAGTAAGGATTTGACCTCTTAACTGGTAGTGAAACTTAATTTCAACGCGTTTCCGGGAAAAGACCATCGAGAAACATTTTGAAATATTAAGATCTAGCCGATTAATGCAACAATAACTCTCAAATCTATTTAAATCTTCCTGCAGTAAAAGACAGTCAGATATATTTGTAATTTCCCTAAAAATTTTCATATCATCCGCAAATAATAGAATCTTTGAGTACTTGTATATATAAGATATATGTAATTTTTTTTCCATTAATTTACCTAATAACACTTTCACAGATATTTTTATATACTCCCATTTAAAAACCTGTTAGTTATTTATATTTTAACTAGCTGACCCGGCGGACTTCGTACCGCTTTGACAGTTTCCAATGGGGTCTCTATCGGATCGCCTAATTTTTTGTACGCCTAATTTGCAATGGCACCCAAACGAAAAGCCTAAAATTTTTTCGCCTAATTTCACTCTTCAGAATCGTGTTTGCCCTAATTTCACTTCGCCTAACTTTTTATCGCCACATTGTCATTTACCAAATGCGTCATTTGGCAGAACAATTCGTATCCCTAAAGTTTTGTTTTTGTAGTAAAAATAAAAAACTTGATACTTTAATTTTTTTCATTTATGTATTAATATTTATTAATCTTAACATAGCAAGCAAACATGTAGCATGCATGCAGACATGCAGCATGCAAGCAGAAACACAGCATGCGTGCAGCATGCATGCAGATATGCAGCATGCATGCAGGCATGCAGCATGCATAGTTTCCGTCACGGCTTCGGCACTGCGGGGCTCCGGCGGTCCCACGCGAGCTTTTCGTCGCAGATGGTTTTCACTCACCACCGAGGCTTCGGCTTGCTGGCCGGCTTCGCCGGCCAGCCTCAGCCCCGGCGGCGAGCTCGATCCACCTGCTCCTTAGCTCGCGGGCCGCCTCGCCCCTCCGCGCCTACGCGGGCTTATATTGCACTCTAGGGTAGGGTAGACAAGACTACGTGGAGTCGGGTTAGCAGCGATTCGCTTCTGTCAATTTATTTTCTCAATAAAATTCTATGCTTTTATTCCAATACATTATTGGCACATTTAATTTTAGATATGCTAAAATTAGAGCTTTTATAAATTTTGCGAAATAATCGTTATGCCAAAATAAAGTTATGCCAATATAGTTTAGGCTATTTTACATTAGACATTCTAAAATTAGGCCTTTCAATTCTTAGGCCAAACTATAATGGTGGCAAAACAATTTTTAGGCGAAACAATAATTGTACGTTTTAAGTTTAGGCCAAAACGGTTTGGCCAAACCATATTAGGACAAACAATTTTAGGCGAACCGAAGGGCACCCTTTCCAATGGTTTCCATGACAACAAAACAAACAAAGCATTTTGTATTGGAAAATTAAATTGTCGTTTTTAGTATTTTTTTTATTATAGCCTATGTTACTTAGCGATAACTTAGCATTCTAATGGTGAAAGAATTTTTCTTATCGTTCCAGTAGTTTTTGAGTTTATTCGTTGCAAACATACATACATACATACTACATACATACATACATAAATACGAAAATACAAAGGTTTCCTTTTTATAATATTAGTATAGATAATACAAATTAAAAACGTTATTGTTGTTTTTGTTAAACAACTTCTTTTTAGCGTTATAAAAGTAGTAGGTTCGTATTTAATCTTTCATTATCGTTTGATTTTAACTACCGCACTCCAAATTTCCAATCGATCAACCTATACAGATACGAGAATAAATTTTCCATCACGCTATACCACTTATGAATGGGCATACACTTAACGCTGGTCTAAGTTTAGATAGAAAACTGTCATACATTTAAATAATAACTATGACCCTAGCCAACCCAACCAACTCGGTTCGTTGACTTTGACATTAAATTAACCGACCGAAATCGGAAGTCGAACTACAAGAACCAATTAACTTGATTTTGGCGGGCTTCGTAAATTGACAACTTTATCATTTTGGCAAAACATTTCTTTGCACTTACTAAATTCTTATAAGCTAGTAACAAAGTCGTTTTTTCCGTGGCATATGTCTCCATATAATGGTTTTTGTTAGTTCGCGGCTTTCTTTTATTCAAATTCGAACGCAGTGAAACCAATAATGTTATTGAATGGATTAGACGGAACACAGATAAAACTATATACTTTATGGGTTATAGTTAAATTATGGTTGCTGATTAATGGAAGCTTAGTAATCATTAACATCAGCCTATTATGGTGGAGACTGACCGATGCGTAACAACGTAACGTAACATGTTCGCTGCGAGCATGGTATCATGTTATCATGTTATCGGTCAGTCAGCAATGACGTATCAAGTCCACAGTGAGTACGTTAATAAGTACGTTAGGGTTAAAGTAGATACTGGCCTTTTTATTTGAGAGAGTTTGCTGATTGCCACTGGGCACTTTTAGCTTCACCGGGCTTTTTTGGGGGCAGCGAGAAACTTAAAGGGTTCCACAAGCCGTGTGAGACGAATCTCCGTCAGAGGTTTTCTAGAAGGAACGGCATCACGCACTAGTGCGTGTCCCCGTGCGCTACTAGATCCTTCGAGATGTTCGGATTGGATCGGGGAGCGGAACAACCTGAGGGCGCCTTTATAGGTTCGGACCTCAGCTCGAGTTGACTGGGTAATAGAGACTGGCTGGAGCGATCATCGTAACGGACTAATCGCGGCGAGCTTGATACGTCATTGCTGTATGACCGATAACAGGGCGGAGGATGGGGACCATGGGGATTCGCGCATCGAACATGTTACATTACGATGATACGCATCGGTCAGCCTCCACCATTACGTTGCGATGTTCGCTCCGGTCAGTCTCCAGCTTTAGGCATGCTGTATCGGTCCGAGCATTGTTCCACTGGGCAAACGAAGCGTTCACAAACTTAAACAGTTTGAGAACTCTGTGTCATGCACAAAGCTTTTGTCAAAAACAAATAATAAAACTAGAACAGGTAGCGGTACCATAGTGACATTTGTGCTACTTTATGTCAGTAGCCAAAGAGAACTATATGAATATATAATAAGGGTGCCAAGTAACGGTTTGAGGAAAGGGTTGTAATAAAACGCATTGTGTGCATTGTAAATTAGCTGTGAAGGGCTAACAGTACTGCGGCCAACCTTTATGCAGCGGTAGACATTTTTATATGACGCAGTTAAAGTATAAGATATTCTAAAGAGAATGAATTTATATTTGGAAAAGTGGCTGTGAAGTGAATTATTGCTCTTTCTATTTTTTGGAATTTATTGGTATCTTATATGTTTATCCAAAGAGGTTGAATCTTGTTAAAGTTCTTATTTTGAAATTAGATTACTTGATCGCAATCACTCGAGTCTTTGTTGTATTAAATCTTCTGTCTTTTTAAGAGGACTAAAAAGTTTTTGACAAATATGAAACATGGGGTATGTTGGGGCTTTAACCTGTCATCTGCCGCGAGCACTGATCAGTGCCATAAACAATTAAAATTCTATTGTGTCAGTATTCACGGTAGATGACAGGTTAAAAGAAAAATAATTTAACAAACACTTTTGCACAAAGAGAACCGGCGTTATTAAATAATTTAAAATACAAAACTTATAATACGTTATGGCCGTTCAAAACACTCCGCTTTCTAATCATAAAAAAATATTACAACGCTCGCAATTTTCTGCACAAAGGCTTACAACAAAGACAGAAAACATTTAAAAAACATGGCAAATAAAGTTGTTAAAAAAGTTAAAAAATCTCTCCCTAATGGTGTTCGATCTTCAAAACATTTGCACAACTGACGTCATAAAGTTTACGTCACACAATAGCACCTTCCTAATGGCCGCCATTCAGCCGGGGTCGTAAAGGAGTAACATAATCGGTCAATGGTATATGACCCGAAATAAACGGATGAATTGCTTGTGCCGTGGTATTGTTTTAGTACCGATGCTAGAATATCTTATTATAACACTCAAAAGTTAATATATAAATGCTAAAGTGAGATTTCATTGTCAGCAATATCTACTTTTAATATCTTTATAAAAGTGACTCTGCTATAGTCTTTGTAGAATCTTTATAAAGGATAGCTGTGCCCTGCGGTTTCACCCGCGTTAATTAGCGACTGTTCCACTCCTATTAGTCATAGCGTGATGTAATATAGCTTATAGCCTTCCTCAATAAATGGACTATTCAACACAAAAAGAATTTTTCAATTCGAACCAGTAGTTCCTGAGATTAGCGCGTTCAAACAAACAAACAAACAAACAAACAAACTCTTCAGCTTTATAATATTAGTATAGATTAATATGTATGAATATGCCTACGCATATTTCGAGAATATTGTTACGAACGATTCTGAAAAGTATTGAAAAAAATTGAGTTTTAATTTTGCCCGTAAAAATTTTAATAACACTTGCTTAGATTATACTTCTCTGTTCTTGTTGTGCTTGGCCTTTATCTCAACTGATGCAAAGTGATAAGGCAGAAGGTGTAAGCGCTCTTCAGTAGTTTTAACTGAGTGGTAGAGCCATGCTGCGTTGCAGCACGAAATGGGCCGGCTCGCCCGGCGTAATACCACCCTCTCACAGAATATCGGCGTGAAACAATGGCACTCGTTGCCGTTGTGTTTCGTCCGGTGAGTGAAAGTACCGGAGGCCCATCTCTCACCCCTCCCCCTCCCAATTCCTACTTCCTCCTCAAGATCCAACTCCTTCCTCAAGACTGGCATCGCATCTGCGATTACTTTGATTTTGCGGGTGTCTATGGGCGGCGGCGATTGCTTTCCATCAAGTGACCCACCTGCTCGTTTGCCTCCTTTTAATATAAAAAAATTAAAAAAATGTTGGCTTTCGATGGTTGCAAGTAGTTACTAGGACTTCTTGGCGGGAAAGTGAAGAGTAATGTGTGCGGTTTTGTTTTATTTTCTAAAATTTGTGTTTTGTCGAATATTAATGTGAAATAATGGTGGATTATTAACCGTTAAGTGTTCGTGAATGTGCATGAGTGTTGGCAAAAGAAACAAAACAGTGCAACGTCACTTTTCAAATTCGCCCTCAAGAAGTCCGCCCGAGGACTTAGTAAAGCCCCACATCTTTACTGAGATACTCGAGGGGTTGGGGGGTATATCATTTCTCACTTCTCATTTCTATATCATTCATCATCATCATACAGGAAAGAAATATTGTTTATTTATGTATTACTTGTAAGAAAAATTACTTTGACACTGGCTAAATGTGCTTATGCGCATAAAGCCATCAACAAACTAAAAAAAAAAGTAGTTACTATTTTCATTTACTTTTTTAAATATTCTTTCAAGGTAAATCACTGGTCTTCATCTCACCTCATGTTAAGTGATGGATGATAAAAGACCGAAGATGAAGATGCAATTCATCCGGAATCCTTAAGTTCTGTTTTATATGACATTAAGAATGTAGAGCAACCATTTAAAATTAATCAAATAAAAATACGTAACACAAAGCAATGAATGAATGATTGCCAAATAATCGACGTATCTGGTTGAAACTGAACCGAGCCAGTAATTAATGGGCCCATTAACACTTTCTCAAAGTCTGATTGACATAACAATTATTTTTTTAACGTGCGTGCGTCTTTACTTAGGTTAAATACATTTCGATTAGATTTGATAAAATAATTTTATCTTTTTAGATATATTTTTTTATCTTTATCTTTTCTAACTGGAACAAAAAAGCAGTACGGGCTTCGTGTTCGTTCGTTCCTCGGCCCTAAACGATGTAAAGGGCTCTGCAGGCGTAGATTAATGTAGGAAGGATAAATAAATAAGTACGTTGAACTAAGGACTGATTTTTCAATCGTCAGTAAGGGGCTTATTAATAAACAAAGTGTAAGCTTGGAGTAGCTACTCCGTGTTTTGTCTCTTTTACTCTAATATGAAATGAAGTTTACATGACAGGAACAAAACACGGAGTAACTACTCCAAGCTTACACTATGTTTATTAATACGGGGGTTAAAATTTGTTTATTGAATAATTTTGACATAATGACAGATTCTCTACCTATAGGAAATGTCACAATGACAATGTTTTTTTTTCCTTTAGATGATAGCTTTGTGCGATTAGCACATTTAGCCAGTGTCAAAGTAATTTTTCTTACAAGTAATACATAAATAAACAATATTTCTTTCTTGTATGATGATGATGAATGATAATAGAAATGAGAAGTGAGAAATAATATACCCCCAACCCCTCGAGTATCTCAGTAAAGATGTGGGGCTTTACTAAGTCCTCGGGCGGACTTCTTGAGTGAATTTGAAAAGTGACGTTGCATTGTTTTGTTTCATTTGCCAACACTCATGCACACTCACGAACACTTAATGGTTAATAATCCACCATTATTTCACATTAATATTCGACATAACACAAATTTTAAAAAATAAAACAAAACCGCAGACATGACACTACACTTTCCCGCTAAGAAGTCCCAATGACAATGTTATTCGTTAAATAAAACATAGCTGAGAATTGAAAAATCAGGCCTTACAATACTGCATAAGTAATAAGTATCATTGTTACTAACGTACTAATAAAAAATATGGATAATTTATCTCATGATTATGGTTAAATATAATTTTACGCAAATATAGCTTGGCTAATTAAATCAAATTAATTAAATTAATCCTAATATTTGTAAAAATATATAAACAACATTATGATGACGTAGTTGTCGACATCGAATAGGGCTCTCTTGGCTTACAGAGTAAGAGTAGATAGTGTTGATTAATTACGGCGAGTTGGATTGAGCCACGATAGCATAGTTGGTAGTGCACCTGACCCGGCATGTCATGGGGTGCGGGTTCGAATCCCGCTCGTGGAATTTTCAACACATTGTCATTTAATTTATCTCTATTGAAGTTTTATTATTATAGGCGGCACCTTGGATACCACATAAATCCATGGGCTCCAATGACTACGCATCTTTCTCTTGCTGCTGTCCTGGGGGTCGACCGCCTAACTCTCTCGCTTTCGATCGCTTTGAAGGCGAGGCGAGGAGGAGGCGTCATCTTGTCATTTCGAAAGCAATATGAAAGCAATATCGAAAGCTATAGCCTATAGCTTTCGATATTATTCGATATTATATTTCGATATTATATTAGAAAGCGAGGCGAGGGTCTCGCTTTCAAAGCGATCGAAAGCGAGAGTGTTAGGCGGTTGGGGGGCAGCTCCTTGCTCCTACCATGTTTCTTGTTCTACCCTATTTCTTAGCTTAACTTCTCCCCGCTTCTGCCTTGCTCCTCCCTCCTGAAAGAAATATGACGGTGACACTAATTGAATGAGTTCCTCCGCCACTCATATCCGTTTACGAGTGACACCATCTAAAAGTACAAAACAGATTTGTTTTCTAAAGTTTACGCGAACACTACACATTGTAATGAAACCACTTTTACAGGTCTACTCGCGTTTTTTTATATTTATTTATTTAAAACTTTTGCAACATATATTACATGGCGGACTTAATGCCTGAGGCATTTTCTACCAGTCAACCATAGGGTGGTGTAGAAATAACATGGTAGGTGCAATTGGGTGAAGACAAGAATTAAGAAATAAAAATAATATATTATAAAACGCACAGTAAACCTACATATATACAATTTATATAAATATACTTATATAAATAAACATACTTAATGTATATTATTACATAAACTACTTTTACAAATATAGTACAAAAACAAACGTTTAATACATAATTTATAAATAGGACGTTACTAAGATGATCCTGCCAAGGTTTTATCAAAAAAGAGCATACGGACTTTCTTTTTAAAAGCGTTACGACTCGTCTTTATACATTAGGTTTAATTAATGTTTATCTTATCCTGATGTGTCGAACCCTTTGCAGGGTCAGTCTCCCTGTGACCTAAACATTAATTAAACCTTATGTACAAAATAAACGCGAGTAGATACGTAAAAGTAGTTTCCTTTAAAAACAGATTTGGTTAGTACGCGCCAATTTTATTTAGAGCAATTAATATAGACACATTACAACCAGGCATTGGTCGAAGAAGACAGACGCCGGAATAGGCGGATACAATTATCACCATAGTATTAACACGTCATTAATACTAACAACGGCGTGTGGCAAATAACACTCTATCTTACATACAAAGAAGAGTCACTATCCCGATTATGTCTACAAATAATTTGTCAAAACGAGAAAGTGATAATATCTGTTTACTGCGGCGCCAAGGCAATCAATTATTGTGTCATAAAATACCTATCATTATAAAACTATAACATCCTCTTTTAGAAATGCCGCTTCACTACTGGATATAATTAATGCGATCGTCCAATTAATAACTATACGAAATAACTCGCAGGTGATTTATATATAAAAAATGTCAACCGATTGAATTGTCGAACGATTTTTGCGACATTATAACTAATGACAACAATTAATAACCAAAACAGAATTATTTATTAATCTTATCTTTTTGTTAATCGATTTGATGTACTTTGTCTTACTTTAATTAAGTAAAGTAGAGCGACTGCATTTTTTTTAGCAATTAGGTTATCAATGAGGTTAAGAAGACGTAGATAATTTGATTGGTTATCAATATTTTTTGAAAAATGTCTAAATTCGACTAGCTTAAACTAAATGTTTTTTCGGGTTCCCAATTACAAGACTATCGTGGATATGGTTTATAGCATTTTCATCTTACTTCTTAATGGAACATGTATAAAAAGTAATGTAATACTGATCGCTATGAACTATCCAAGTTTTCAGGTTATTCACTCTCGGCACACACCGAACACACCGGAGAATCTAGAAACGAAATGGGGACACACTCGCATAATGCTACAGTAATGACACGACTTTACTAAAACGCGGAGGTTTTAGTTCGATGGAACCATAGAGTTTCTATATCCACCTCCTGTAAACCAGATTATGATGAAATTTGTCTACACTAGGCGAAGTAAGCGCTGTAAACGCCATAGGCTGCTGGCTGGCAAACTTTTTCCAAAAAAAGCAATCTTCAGGTACGGACAAGTCGCAAAAAGTGAAGCGCAAATTGAGCGTTTATTGCCACCCGCATGTCGGCGAAAGGACGTCGGCGCACCGTCCCACCGACACTGTACACAATTATGTCAAAGCGAGAAACCCTATTAAGTTATCGTAATCCCTCCGTAATCATTCATGTAGTTCCAAAAACGCGTGGAACCTCCATAGAAGTTTATCATCAATTAGACAGTCTTTTGTCTTACACTTTTGAAACGTTCGGAACTGACGTTCGGAAGCGATGCGGCGCGGCGGTAGCTCTGTAGGATTAAAAATTTAACACTATTATTTAGGGCTGCATGGTTTAATCCCTTTGACGTGTCCCATTTTGGTGGCACGGCAAAGTTATGATCTTTTGTTGTTGATTTGCCGTAGACAGGAGATTATGTTTCTGTGAATTGTCGTCACTATATTTTTTTCTTTAAATACATTCGGCATTCGGCGTGTTTTACTGATTTAAGATGAAGATAGAGTCAAATTAATATTAGGTTAGGTGTTAATATTACCACGTAGTCATTATTTTATATCAAAATTGCTTCTCTGATCTCTGATCTCGGTCCGGGTGTAGAAAAGGGGGTACCAAAAAATAAAACAACTGTTTTTCACATTTTTTTTGTCCAATTTTTTAATTTTTTTTTGGAAAAATTTCGAGCTCAAGTGAGCCTCCGCTACGTGTAGGTCACAAGACTAACCTAACCTAACCTAGTTGTCCCCGTCGCCACTACATAGTTACAAAATTTTCTCTTCATAGCTCCATACAAAATCATCTACAAATAAAATTTTACAAGTCCTAGCTCCATACAAAACATGATCGAAAAATCGGCTATGTCTCGGACCCCCTTTGCTACACGCTAACCCCGATCTCTAATGTGTTAGTGATATTGTTCTGGAAAGACCTGTATCCAGCAGTGGCTGGACATTTATAGGCTTACGATGATGAACCATAATAATATGACAGGGTAGTAGCACCCCAGTGATCGATAGGAACTTGTGATCGACATATTTGTCCTTTAACCATTAAAAATAGGGGTCAACTGATTTTACTCTATAGCAATAATTGAATACCAACCACCTGCCCTGCTTCTTTGCTTTCATACTGTAATATTTCAATGAAAATCTATGTATATATTATGTATGTATTATTTGACAACGAAAACTGTCCAATTTTTTTTTTTGAGAGAGTTTGCTGATTGCCTCAGACGGCGTTTTCAGCTTCATCCGGCTTTTTTAGGGGCGGCGAGAAACTTAAAGGGTTCCTCAAGCCGTTTGAAACGAATCACCTTCGGAGATTTTTTAGAGGGAACGGTATCGCGTGCGTGTCCCCGTACCCTACTAGATTCTCCGAGGGGTTCGGATCGGATCTTGGGCTTAAACTGTCGAACATTGATGGCATTGCCCTACGCTAAGATGCCATTACCATCCCGTTCGTAGAGTCATCTAACCACAACACCACTGGCAAACACATTGCGATGCACAGATCGGTTCTTTGCAACCATCTCAAAAGTTAAACTTAAGGTGCCTTCAGGCGCGGATGGTATTCGGATGGATGACCAAAAGTTTGTTTTCAGCTGTCCTCCTTGGGCTGAACTATAACCAGGTTTGAAAAATACAACTTTTTTTACTTTAGATTTTTACTTGTTTATTTAAAGAAGGTTTTGATAGAGATTTACATCCGAAAAATGACAAGCTTTCACGTGTCATTTCCATAGATGATTAAATCTATGGCTTCATATAAATGTCATCTAACAGGTACGCATGGAATATGACTGCGCATGGGCATGAGTATTCGCGATAAGCATACAAGTAGGTAACATTACGTAAAATACCCAATTTGTTAATATGGATATGTATTGGTTTTCCGTGTTAAAACATACTCCGGTAATTCGATTAGAATAATTAATTGACTATCAATCAGTTAATAATTTTCGATTTGTTATATTCTTTTTTTTTTACTCAATTTAGACTTTTAAATGCGCTAAGCGACTTCTTGGCGGGAAAGTAAAATAAGTAAATAAATGAAATAAATAAAACCATTTAGTAAAGAGTAAAATTTGTGTTATATCGAATATTAATGTGAAATAATGGTGGATTATTAACCGTTAAGTGTTCGTGAGTGTGCATGAGTGTTGTCAAATGAAACAAAACAGTGCAACGGCGCTTTTCAAATTCTTTCAAGAAGTCTGCGTGTGGACTTAGTAATCCTCACCTCACCTCACATCTTTACTGAGATACTCGAGGTGTTGAAGGGTATATCATTTCACACTTCTCATTTCTATTACCATTCATCATCATCATACAGGAATGAAATATTATTTATGGGTTGTATTTAATCGATCACCAAAGTAACCTAACCTAACCCACAAAAATACTAAGTTAGCACCTAAAAATACAAGTTAGCACCTATACTACTATTTAGATGCTAACTTAGCATTTTAGGTGCTAGCCTACTATTTTTTTGTGGATCAATTTATTATTTCTCATTGTTTATTAATGTATTACTTGTAAGAAAAATTACTTTGACACTGGCAAAATATGCTAATCGCACGAAGCCATCAACTAAAGGAAAAAAATGCGCTAAGCAGCCATTATGTCAAAATAGGAACATTTCGTAATGTTCTTATTTTATATATTACTAGCTGACCCGGCGGACTTCGTACAGCTTTGATAGTTTTCATCATTGAGTTAATAATATCAATGGTTTTCATGACAACAAAACAATCAAATCATTTTGTATTGGAAAATTAAATTGTCGTTTTTAGTATTTTATTTAATTTTTTTTTTCTTAATGATTCAATCAATTCAATGATGAAATCTTGTTCTTAATGATTCATCATCATCAGCTCATTCTATGTTCCCACAGCTGGGGCACGAGCCTTCCCTATGGATGCATAGGGAGAACGAGCCATAAACCACCACGCGGGCCCAGTGCGGATTGGTGGTTGTTAACGACTGCGAATGCAGCCAAGACCAATGGCTTTACGTGCCATCCGAAGCACGGAGGAGCTCGAGATGATAAATTTTTGGTCACCCATCCGATGACCGACCTTTGCGAATGTTGCTTAACCTCAGCACTCGCAGACCGGGCGCGTTAACCACTGCGCCATCGAGCTCCTCATTAATAATTAATGATTAAAGGAAAAATGTCGATGTCTGGTTTTTGTCGAGCACTGGAGCCACAACATTATCTGCTACATTTACACGTGCAATTAGATTATTAATTGGCGACGTCGATACCATAGTCGCGACTCACCACGTCTAGCCGAATCGAATCGCAAAGTCGCGACTAATCGCATCTCGATTATGAACAGAATCGAGTGATTCATCATTCGTTAATTTCGATAATGACTTTATGCATTACTAAAGTTAGTTTTGACATGGTTATGATTATTTCAATTAACTTTAAGTCAATTGTGTTTGCATCAAGATTAATGCTGTGTTCTGTTCAGATTAGATTTGGTATTAAAGTTGCATTCTGTGTTAGCCTTCCTTTGGATTCGGTGGTCGAATAAACTTCGAAGAGATACTTTAAATTGGAAATCAATTTGTTATATCGATATATTTGTTATAAATATTAGCTAGTTACATGTTGAAATTTTCTTAATTTTTTTTTATTTCTACAATAAGAAAATTTTAATACAATTAAATCCACCGCCTCTGTGTTCTAGTGGGTAAGTCCACCCATTGGTCTCAAACCCAAAGGTCCCGGGTTCGATTCCAAGCATGGTACATGTTCGTGTGGTGGGACTTGTTTGTCCACCTGGCTAGCTACCACCATCTTATCTAAATATGTCGCCGTAATATCAATGTTTGTAGCATTGTTGTGTTCCGGCAGCTAGAGATAAGATCAGTGCCTCAGCAGTCGAGGATTCCGGGTGAAGTGCGCTTCCACCTCCGTCCTTATCATCACTAATCATCAGGTGAGATAAAGGTCAAGTGTTTAACCTTAAGATATAAAAGAAACATACAATTTAAGTGACTTGGTACTCTTGGTACTGTAATGTGTGAGTTTAAAGGAAACATTTCTAACAGAAATTATCACATAAACATTTATAGATTATATGTGGACTTACCCATCCTTTGTTTAAAACTATGTTTATAATTGAATTTTCCTAAATATTGTCCAATTTGCAACGTGTAGGTACCTACTCATTTAATTATTTATTTATGTCATTTAATTGATGCTTCTTTCCTGTCGACTGTATGCAGGTAGCTAAGGCCTTTGATTTGTTATATTATATTTTAATTTAATGTGTTCTTAATTAAACAGATATTTTAATTTTTTTTTGCATGCATCTTGCTATTTTTTATTTTAATTTCTTATCCGTTTGAAATTTTTCTTATTCAAATGTTGATCAGTTTTTGAGTGAGTTTAAATATATTTATAATTTCACAATACTGAAGAAATAATGTTTTAATCGCCAGTTAGCAGCCAGAATTAATTAATTAAGAAAGTAAGTTTATAGTTTTAATTAAATCGATTTGATACAAAAGTTTATCTACGCCGATAAAAAACTGCACAGCTCGATTTGATTATTATCTCACTGAGCATATGTTAACTGGCAGCATGGCATTTTTTATCTGTACTGGTAAAAGGTGCGGAAAAAAAACATCGCAAGGGCGGGGGCGCGGTTGCCCACCCGGCTAAAAGCTTCCAAATTCAAATCGCAAAAAATACGCGATAGCTCGCGAGAGACGATATAAAGGTTGGCACGTGGTCGCTCGGTTACAGTCGTGAGACGCTCCCTGCCGTGAACGCACGTATCAGCCTGCTCTGTGCGCACTCGCTCATCGTAAAAAAGATCGATCTCAAGTTCAAAGTTTCGTTATGGATATCAAGGTTTTGGACCCGACCGGCATCTACTGAAGATTTATCCGGTCAAGTGCAATTTCTGCATCAGAAAAATTATATTTTCATCAAATTTTCAATTTATCTGCCAAAATGTTTGGTTTAGATCCTACCGGAGTTTATTGAAGAGTCAAGATTTTTGGGGAAAACTAAACTGGAAACAACAAGGTGATCAAGATGTTCATCTTAGACCCGACCGGGGTGTATTGATTTCGTCGTGTCTTCTATAAAATCATCACCAAAATGCTGAGTCTCGACCCGACTGGTGTTTACTGAAGAAGCGTCCTGAAGAATTCCAAGTGTGTGCGAAATACTCAGTGCTCCTATTCAAAATGTTCGTGCTAGATCCCACGGGGGTTTACTGAAAAGACTGCTCTAGTGTTAAGTGCTGTTAGTTCTACTTTCAAAATGTTTGTTCTCGATCCCACTAACGTGTACTAGGCTAAGTTTATTTTTCTTTTTATTATTTTTAATTTTCCAATTAATTACTAAAACTCTTTAAAATGGCTATAGTTTTAGATCCTACCGGGATTTACTAGAATTCCTTCGATGAATTTCTAAGTATAATTCCCATATTTTTTTCTACAGATCTAAGATCTGTTCGTTAATTTTTCTCTCATGTTAACTGTTGCATTTTAGCTAATTCCCTAAAATGTTCGCATCCTGTTGTTGTTCGTCGGTCCGCCACAAATTAATATCAACAAGCAGAAACGAAGTGTCTTGCAATAGAAAGAAAAGGAAACTATTTTTGAACGAAACATTAAATACATTGTAATTATGTAAATAGGGGACCAAAGACTGCAAGCGCTGGTGTTTATAAGTCTGTTCTGTAGACTATGAAAGTAATCAATTTAATTTATTGAAGTTACCTTAGAATAAGCATTATTTATTGACTAACACTAGGTGATTAATTTAATTGAATCATTGGAATTATTTTTTTGTCATTATAAAAAAAAATGTTGGCATAAAAATCTAATTCCGACATTTTTGTTAAAATGTTAATATTTCAATTTCTTTGATATTATCGACTGTGTGTACCCGATGCATTTCTTGTTTTTGGCAGTGATTTTATACTCTTTGTAAAATAATAAGACTGTTAGATGAATACTCTAGACGTTGTTGCCAAATAAGCATTTAAAAAAATTAAAAATATAAATCTTGAAAAATACAATTACTTTTTTATTACCTACCCTTTTATTACCATTACCTTACCTTACCTTACCTTACCTTATATTACATATGTTACAAACTATTTTAGAACAGTACATTGATTTAACACCATACTGTTCGTAGCGTAATTTGCATAATTGTACTATGAACAACATAATTTATTATGTTAACTTGACCAATAACAAGACAGTTCATTTCTATTTTAAATATTTGTTACTTAAATGTTATGTTGAATGAAATCGCTATAAAATTTTTTTAAGTTACAAATTAAAATTTAGATTAGGAAACATATACAATCATATTTCTTTTATGTAGTCATTAATTATCAGTTCAAACATTATATAGTGTAAGATTATATCAGTGCTTAATTCGATGCAAATAAAATTTGATACTATTTTCTAAAAATCATTCTTAATTTTACAAAAATTATATTTAAATATAAATTAAAGTAAATGCATTATATTAAATTAATCGCAAATTAAGCAAAGGAATGTTGTTTTTTATTAGTAGTAATTTTATGTCAAACTGGCATAATTCCGCTTGAAGAAAAACCTTTAACTTCAACTGGGACCATAATCACTTTTCCATTCTTCAACCCTTATCTTTTAATGTTAACTGCATAAAGTCACTACGCCATTTCTATTTTAAATATGTTGGTAAAATCTTTATTAGAAGCTAGGTAGTTCAAATTTATCTCGGTATTTATTCTATCTCATCTACACTTTGGATCTAAACTAAATGGGTCTTTTAGAATCTTCTGTTGATGATCAACAACAAGAACAATCGACGATCACGTCCATCACAAACAGAGCATTATAATTCAGAGAAAATAACAAATGAATGTGAAATTATTACAAAATGATGTCTTACTATTTCTAATGTGGGATTGCATCAGCTGGTACGATTTGATGGTATTTAATGTAGGTATCGTAAGGTCGCCAAAGTGAGTGGAGACAACAGACCTCGAGATAGAGCCTTAGTAATAAAGAAATTTATAATATTATATACTAACTTCCTATTTTATTTATTCAACTATTTTAAATAAGCAAATATTTAAAATGTTGTCAACAGCTGTAACTCTACCGAATCGTTATTGTTTCAGTGATATGGAAATAAGCTATATCAGAATAGCAGAGTTTATAGAATGTTCTTTAACGTCTGAGACATGGTCCTTTTAAGTTTTGTGATGGATGGCTCTCTTGATAATTTCATGTGAGTGTATAAGGAAACTATTTACAAGACAAATAAATTAAATTTATTATTTTTATTATTTATACTAATAATATTATAAAGAGGAAACCTTTGTTTTTTTGTATGTATGTATGTTTGTAACGAATAAACTCAATAACTACTGGACCGATTTAAAAAAATCTTTCACCATTAGAATATTTCATTAGCGCTGAGTAACATAGGCTATTATTTAATATATGACAGCAAATTATGGTCAGCAAATATTTCTAAATCAGTTTGCAACTTATATCATTCTGAACAGCAGGCTTTGCCGCTCCCCCCTTCCGAGACTGGCCCTCGCTACGGTGCGCTTCGCTCGGGAAAAAAAAATTAACTTAACCTAACCAACAGTAAGGATTTCTTATGCTGACCGATTGTATAATTCTGCTGACCAAATAATAATTTTGCGTTACAACTATTCATTTTGTAATACAAATAAATTATTTCCCATTTCATTATTTGCCAGTATAGTAATAGCGTTTGTGATCTATGTTTGTTTTCGTCATCAGTTTATAAGCAACTGCCTTAACAAATTACCGCATGGGGCGATCAAGCCATGACTAGCCACGCTACCCTACCACTGCTGGGGCGCAAGCCTCCCTATGGATGGAGACCAGGTCTTTTTTATATGGACCTGAATCTTTTGAAGAAATGAAAGATGGAGAACGGGCGAACCACCTCGCGGGCCCAGTGCGGTTTGATGGATGAACCACCACGCGGGCCTAGTGCGGTTTGATGGGTTATATAAGACATCTTACGAAAAATACCAGGACCATAGGTTTAATGAGGAGCCCTAGATATTATAATTTGGTCACACATCCGGTGACCCGGCATTAGAAAAGTTGCTTAGCTTGCAAGATCGCAACTCGATAATACTATCAACAACGCCATTGATGTCCTCTCCCAATTTAAGCTGACATTAAATTAATTAATTTACTAATTTAGTTTATAAAGTTTAGTTCACATTCTTAGGCACTCGATGCTTGGAAGAATAGGACTTTTAACCCTTTCCTCTCCGGTCTCAATAGGTTCTAGTTAACTTTATTAAGAATACTAAAAGATAATAATTAAGTTCGTAAACAAATTAACTAGAAAATGTAGGTTTTTATCTACCTAGTAAAAGCTAGGTCGTTTGGTAACTCAGATCATAAAAAGATCTGAGTTTGGTACGAACGAAATAATGGGTACATAAAATATTTATTTTTATATCAGGACAGTTTAGTTGTATGTATTGTTATAAACAGGCAATGAGAGACATAATATGATATATGTTGTTTTTTCCAGTAAATACCTACTTATATATTTTTGTTGTCCGTAAAATGTCGCTTGAAAGGGATAATTTATTTTTGTAAATAGTCTAGTTTTCATTAACCAATCATATCTCAATGTAGTCAATTTAATTATTTTACAAATTAGAGTTAAATATAAAATTGCAATAATATTTTAATGTTAGTTCCAATTTCTCATTTGCATCCAATAATTAATATTGTTAGTTAAAAACCATTCCGAAAACTATAAATCAGCTGTACAAAATGATGTCTATTAATTAAGAAAAAATAATAGCGTAAAAACAACACAAAAGAGCTGGTCATAGTGTAAATCTATACGGTACTCTAGTTGCGCGCTCGCGACTTCGACCGCTTGAGAACACCCTTATCCCATAAATAACTATTCTCAAAGTACTCTCTCTCTCTCTCGACGTAAAAAAAGTTAAATAAAGGGCTCTCTAAAAAACTCTGATACAAAAATTATCTAAAATTGGTGATTTTCAAAAATACCTGAAATTGGTCATATCTCTAAACTCATGAAACTTTTCTATGAACAAGTTTGGCTTGTTCGATGCATCTGAGGCCCTGACACCCTGTAAATATAAAGATAAATATGGTGGTGGCACCAGTGTTCGACAGGAACCAGTGGCCGTTCCTTTTTTCTTTAATCATTAACAATAAGCAACAAACGAATACAAATCACCTGCTTCCTAGCTCGCATGTAGTAAAATGTAATTGAAATTCTATATTATTAATTCTATATTGTTGTCGATAACTTGTGCCACTGTGATATATGCCAAAATATGATGTTTACATTCTTAGATATTATGTATTACAAACATTAACAAGAAAGTAAAATAAAGTTAGTTTTTATTTTATTTGAGATAATAAGTCATTCTCTCCTCTTCGAATTAGGGTGTCTGACAATGTCCATAATTTGTACTTTTGATATGTAAAATAATATTTTTATTAACATTAGGGTTGCAATAAATAATGCGTATTGAGTAATATCTATACGGTATAAAGAATTGACGTTAAAAAATATTTTGTTAAAAGATCACTTTGAATAAAAATATGTATTTAAATTCATTTTCACCAGATATGTGGGAAACGAATTTGAATTATTGTAATCAAATAATCGCTACAACTGAAAGGTTGTAGTTTTTTCCCTTTCCATTTCCAGTCCCTCAGTAGTTAGTCCATTATCCAAACATAGTACAATCATATAATGTACCCTCAGGATTCAAACCCGGGACATCTATATCTGAGACCGGAGTGGTTTAACCACCAAAAGTCTAAAAAATGTATTTTCATTATACGTGTTATACACACTTTTTCCCTCTACTCTCTGTTTATAAACGATGTATACTGATCTCTGCGTACAATATGACCAAGTATTGCACCTTGCGTTTCGTACATGGAAAAAACCTTGTCGGACTAGTGTTTATAGCTGCAGACGCACTTTGTAGGCTTTTAAGCGTATTTGAATAAATAAATGCAGTCACCATTGCATTTTATAATTGACATCATCACATCATCATCATCAGCCTATAAACGTCCCACTGCTGGGCACAGGCCTCCCACATGATCAGTAGCACGTGGGGATATTGGGCCATAACCCACTACGCTGGCCCAATGCGGGTTGGTGGGTTTTAACGACTGCCATCTTACGACAACAACCGGGACCAACGGCTTAACGTGCCTTCCGAAGCACGGAGGAGCTCGAGATGTTTTTAATTGGTCACCCATCAGGCGACCCGGCATTGCGAAAGTTGCTTAGCGGGCAAGATCGCAAGCCGAACGCGCTAGCCGCTGCGCCATCGAGCTCCTCTCGAGCTATAATTGACATGTTATAATAATATGTAGCGACGGTGCTCCAACGAATTACCAGTAATAAGATTACCTATGACTCGTAGTACATACTCATGTATACGACTATAAAACTATTATCAAATAATTTTTTTAATGCATGCGTTCTTTGCAACGATCGCAAATGTTAACCATCCTACCTAAAGGATTGTACCTGGATGGGTGACCAAAGTTTTTGTACCGTGCTTAGTATAGCACGTTAGGCTGAAGGTCTCGGCTGTTTTTAGATACTTGCAGGCGTAAAATAAACGTAAAATAACTCATGAAAATTGTTTTAAAAAATCCATATAGACATAAATTATAAAGAAAATAATAATAATTAAGCAATCGATTAAGAAACATAAGTTTATTTATTTATTTAAACAGGTACACTTCCAGAACACTCATTAAACATTATGACTGAAGTGAAACTATAGTATATAGTATATATATAGTATATAGGTACCTATAATAAATAAATAAAGCATTTTTCATACATTTTTTCCATTTTTCTTTTATATTAAAAACTTACCATTTTCCTAAAACGAAAATTAGCGCATAATATTTATTCAAAGCTGACGTTCACAATATTACCTACCTTCATTCTCAATGAGACCTAGAGTTGTCTTGGCCCTTATTACTAGATGGAGTTGTCATCGTGGGGCTTGTGTTAAAACTTCGAGACACCGAGATAAGATAGAGTAGCAGCTAGATAGACAATCTACGAACATTACTATATACGAATGGCTATGTATTTCAACAGGCAATCGAACCCGGGACCGTTGGGTTTGAGATCGGTGATCTTATCACTAGTCCTGGAGACGGTTAACTTCTATTTATCAATTAGTTACAGTGGAATAAGGCGTTACTTTGCGCAAATCTATGACATATAAACACTAGTTTTTAAGACTTGTGTTTCGCCCCTCCATAATAATAATAAAGAAGAAGAAAGAGCGAAGAAAGAAGATTCAGAAATAACCCCACGCCATATACAGACATCACACCACACCCTGTAATTACTTGGTTTATATCCGTAATTACAGAGCAAACCAGCTTATATCTGAGAAAAAACATACATACGAATAATAATCCTACTAATATTATAAACGCGAAAGTTTGTAAGTATGGATGGATGTTTGTTACTCTTTCGCGTAAAAATTACTGAATGGATTTGGATGAAATTCGGCATACAGCTAGTTTATAACCTGGATTAACATATAGGATAGTTTTTATCCCGATATTTTTACGGGAATGAATGAAAACTGTCAAAGCGGTACGAAGTCCGCCGGGTCCACTAGTAATAAATAACTTTATTTGCCTTTAACAAAAAACGCAGTATTTTGTACATAAGGGGTAACATCCAAGCAGAGTACAGATCAGAGTTAAAAACGTCTATGGCTCAGTGATTGCAGGATGATACAAAGCATGATATATCTGATAATCTTTTGTAAACGATATTCACAATATCACAGTATTATAATTACAACATTCCTCCACCGATTAGAAGTTCGTGTAGCGTTCCAGTTTTCAAGCGTAAATTTAAGGAATATCTTTTACATATCCAAAAGTCAACCCCATAGGTAGTATTGATAACTCATATCGATGAATTGCTGTGAGTATAATATTTTCATGGTTTCGCATTTCCGACTTTCTATATACTGGAGCTACTAATTTTGGGATCAGAAAAATGTATCTGATTTGATGTGGTTGATGGCGCTGGCGTGCAGTGATGTCACCTATCTTTTATCTTTTACTTATTATTTTTTTTCTGGTTTCCACGGAAGATTAGCGTCGGGGTGCCAACCAGGTATCTCGACATTATGCTGAGTGGAGACCGATTCAACACCACGTCTAGTTCTAAGTCTTTTATCCATGTTGTTACTAATTTAAGTGGTTATAAAAAATTTCTATTCTATTCTATATACATCAGTTTTGATAGAATTGTTGTATCCCGACAGTTACGAGTATAGATAAGATAACCAGTGGCTCAGTTGTTGAGGATTCTGAGTGAAGTGCGTTTCCACCTTCGGCCCTATTATCACTTCACATTAGGATAAGATGAAAGCCAAGTGCTTACCCATCATCATCATCATCACCATCATCGGCATATCTTAGTCCACTGCTGAACTATTATTTAAAAATCTCTACTGTACACGCTTGTCAAGTCTAGCTTCTAATTGCCGCTAAAACTGACTGCATGATTTCCGAGAATCGAATCTGAGAGTTATCGTTCCAGCTCCGGTATTCGCTCGCGGATCTCGGCTACGGTTTGGAGAACGTACCAAGGCCCCAATAGAAGGATCTAACGATCGGTTCCATACATCACACTGGTATTTACGCATATATACTTACTGGTATTTACGCTCGTGACATTACTTAAAAAAATACTTTTTTTGTTGTACATTTACCACAGAGTAATTCGTCACAGTTATGAAGTAATTTTTTCATATTTTATTTTAGACCTGTGACGAACTAACACATATTTTTTAATGCATGCGACAAATTTACTTTCTATGTGTGTGTCAAAAATGTGACGAACTTACTTTGTGGTTATGTACAATAACCCTTTTTTTTCATACATTTTGAAATCAACCTCTCATACACCCATGCGCTTACATCATACGAAAACAATCTTTAATCAATGAAAAACATGTTATGTTATTTTTGTTCTCATGTAAGTGGCATTTGTCTTTTTTTAAGAATAAACTCTTTAAACCTAAACCTAAAACAACTAAGATAGATTATTTTTATTTTTATTTTATTTATAAAAACAAGGTTATCCGTAAATTAATATTAGAACTTAGAACTAAGCTTAAAAAACCATAAACTATAACTACTACTATATAAACAAAAATTATGGCTTTGAAGCAGCGCCTCCTGACGACATAAGAGAAGAGTTAAAATTTTGCCATGCAAATTCTCGTTTTCGTGAACATGATTGAATGGCAATGAAGCTCTCACTAGGCACTATGTTCAAAACAGTTTTCGTCTCACAGTTTACCAACTCACTCGGAATATCGTTCGAGCCGATACGGTGCGGCGCGGTGTCATTTTCAAGCGAACTGTATAATAGTACCCAAAATAGAACACGGATTTTAAACTCAGTATTACCATACATTGTGTTGTCAACTCGAATAAATGTCACCCATTTTACATTTCATATTTGTATTGTAAGATGGGTATTTGCCTAGGCCTTTAACGCCTCGATGGCCGAGTACGCTAGGCTAGGCTACCGCTAGGTTCAAATTCCAGGTATGACAAAATTGTTTATCACAAGCCCGGGCTTGTGATCGATCACCAACCTGCATTTGTCAAGCGTGGTGATTAAGCCATTACCCATCAATTGTAGCGATGACTTGATTTCAATGATGGAGACCTTTGCCCTTTGCCTGGAGGCTATTTACTCAAGTAAGTAAATAGCCTATTCACTGTCCCACTGCTGGGCAAAGGCCTCCCTCCCGACTCAATGACACTGCAAGTTTGTTTGCGTGTTGGTTAGTCTCTTTTAATACCTTAAGGCGAAGGGTAAGGCACACTAGCGCCACCAATTGATAATTTGACAATTACTAACGGACCGTATCTTTTTTTAAACATTGCGTACCGTCCGATAACAGGAATGCATCCATAGTATTTATTTAATAATTGTGCACTACTTTTTGTTGCATGGTTTATTCACAAAACGGGCTATCGCATTTATTCACAAACAATGGCCACTTTTGGTGTTAGCGAATGAATAACAAAACTAAAAGTAGTGCACAATTATTAAATAATAGATGTTTGCCTAGTGTCGGAAGGTCCGCAATGTTTGATAAAAAATCCGGTTTAGCAGTTATCAAATTAAACCCATTAGCGGCGCTAGTGTGCCTTACCCTTCGCCTTAAGCTAAACTGTGCTATTTCTAACTTGACTGTTTTTATATTAAAGATTTTTAATATGTAGTGCAAATTTTATTCACCAATCGACCACGTTAAGGAGAAGAAGAATTTGTATAGCAATGAAGCAGCATCTACTTCTCCAGGTCTTATTTTTATTTAAGTATTTGGAACTTTTTAAGTGTCAATTAAATTAGCAGTGACCACCCGGGACCTTAGTAGCTGCAGCAGCAGCTATACATACCTGGGACAGCGAATAAGCCTCGCTATCCAACGAGGCAATGCTACTAGCTTACTGGTTACTCTGCCTAATGGGGATGATCTGGGACAAATTTGTATTTTTAAATTGTACGAGTATCAGATAGTATTTAACCCCCTTATTCATAAAAACTATTTAAGCATTATTTAGTTAATCATTGTTTTATCTCTTTTTCTCAAATACAAAATGACGTTTGTGTGTGACGTTGACAAAACAATATTTAACTAAATAATGCTTAAATAGTTTTTATGAATAAGGGAGTTAGTATATATTTTGTTCACAAGAGAATAAAGTACCTACGTTTGGAACAACAAAAATTTACAAAATGTGTCTTATACAGCAAAAAATATAGAACCGTACTAATTTTGTAACTTAAAACGTTATTCACAAAGTAATGGTTACGAACGAGATGCGTTGCAATTTTGCCATAAAATTTCGCGTTTACAAAAGCTTTTAATTAACAAATCGCTTGTGAATTTGACGCCATGTATCTGTGGCACGGTTTTCTCCGCAACCTTTCACTTGCGAACCTACGAGAAGCTTCTGGCACGTTCTTCACAGGAAAACTCTATATTTATTAGTTCAGTACGCTTTTTGTAAGAAACTTTGCTGACTTGATTTATAATTTAGTTACAATTAAGAGAGGTAAGGCTTACCCAAATACTACGCATTGAATAAACAGTAGAATGCAATAACTTTATACGGATCTACAATAATATAAAATGCTTAAAACACAGTAGATTTGTATGAAGTGTCTAGTAATTTAAGTGAATGAATGAATAAAGGTTTTTTACGGTTGAATATTTATTTTTACATTTAAATTTTAAGAGAATATTTAAGGAGTTCCTGTTATTAATTTTATTTTTTTGACTGTAAATATTTTAAAGTAAATTACTGAATTATACGTACCTACCTGTAAATAAACTTGGCTAATATATCGTTAAAAACAAATAAACAAATCCATCTATAAGACAGTTCTAGTTGTCGTATAGCGTGAACCGATTAAAAAGTAATGAATCTGTGTTCATGAACTTCATTAAAAGTGCATTTCAAATTGTTCGGCTTATAGAGAGCAGGGTGCTTTCTTTTCGGCCAAACTCGTTCTTAGTGAAATTAATCTACTTTACTTGGTCTCTTTTCGGTTTTGTTTCAATGTTTAATTACTTTTTTTGGCTGCTGATGTAAAAGTTCGAGTTCGTGTATTGAAAATAAAATAGCAACATTGTGTTTAGTTTTATAAACATCCGATAAAAATGATAATATAAATAAGTGTATAAAAAATATACAAATGATAAAATATAGGGAAATTATTGTAAAAAAGCGTTTTTCAGTCAAGCAAGTAACTGTGTCTGAACACAACGATGCTATAAATTTTTGTTATGAGTAGTTACCTTAGAATGTCTTTATTCGTTACTCTCTTTATTCTACTCGTACGCCATCGAATGGTTTTGTAAAGAGGATGATATACTTAGTTTATATTAATACTTAGCAAGCAAAGCATTGTACAGTTAGAAACGAAAAACGCTGAACACTGCAGCGCTTGTCAAAGCAACTAAATAACACGAGTCAAAGTCAAAATTACTATATAATAATTTTCCAATAGTCCAATATTTTTTAACAGACGCCTGTTCCCTATTTCTAGTAATGTTGACAATGACGTACTACAGTGCTCTGCTACTTTCATTGTTGAACGTACGTCGCTAGATATTCTTTTATTAGATTAGATGAGAGGTGCGTCGCAGGTGCCGACGTACTTCGCGCCGACTTTCTTGCGCTAACCTACTTTTGCGCACAGGAGTGCGGTGCAGTTGTGTTTCAACAGATATTTTTTATGCTATAACAAGAACGCTGGAAGGCACGTAAAGCTGTTTGTCCTGCATTAGCAGTCGTTAATAACCACCGCACCGCACTGGGCCCGCGTGGTGGTTTATGACCCGTTCTCCCTATCCATCCATAGGGAAGGCTCGGGTCCCAGCAGTGGGGACATAAAAATTTGGGGATGATGACGGTAATGAAGACATGCAATTAGTATAAAGCGTGTAAGATTTTTATAGATATAGAACTATAGTCAGTTAGTGGGTAGGCTAGGTTACTGCACCGGATAGAGGGCAGTAGTGTTACTTTTAAACGTCACTGTGATAAAACTTTTTCAGAAAATAAACTGGTTAGTGACCTACCTATACGCGAATACTTAGTTTTGCCGCCAAACAGCATAGTTTTACATTTATTTATTTAAAGTAAGTACGCAGACTAATTGTGTGAACAACGACAGGATTGGTGTGGTGAGGATTGAACGGTACAAGATCCAGTGAGAATTACAGGGTAATAGGCATAAGAACTAAAGCTTCAGGGTCCACAACGAACGCGTGTCACCTACCCTTTGGTTGCAAGCGTCCATAGCCTGCAGTAGCCGAAAAAAAAGAAAGAGAGAAAGAACATTTTTATTATTGACTAAACATTTTTAAAGCTAAAATTACTTAAATTTAATTAAGTTGCCACTCAGCATAATGCCATGACATGATTATGCCAGGGCGCTGGCTGATTTTCTGCTTTTCTTTTTTGTATTTAAATAATACAAAAACACTTTGAAATATAATCGATAAATTGCGTTATTTTTTTTATATTAAAAGGAGGCAAACGAGCAGGTGGATCACCTGATGGAAAGTAATCACCGCCGCTCATGGACACCCGCAAAACCAAAGAAATCGCAGATGCGTTGCCGGCCTTGAGGAAAGAGTTGGATCTTGAGGAGGAAGTAGGAATTGGACTTTCACTCACCGGACGAAACACAACAGCAACGAGTGCCATAGTTTCAGGCCGATATTTTGTGAGAGGGTGGTATTACGCCAGGCGAGCCGGCCCATTTCGTGCTGCAACGCAGCGAGACTCTACCACTCATAATATCTGGGTAAAGGTATGTTTTGTGTGGAAATGTTTCAAATATTCATGTTTCTCTTAATTTTTGAACCATTTTGCAACGCCTATTTAACGGATCGGTGGCAAAATCAAATTATATGAGTTTCCCACGTACTGAAGTTGTCATAATAAGATAGCAGTAGTAAAACCCACCAACCTGTATTGGGTTAAAGCCCAAACTCCTATTATTCATGCGAGAAGCCCAGTAGGCTTATAGACAGGTGATGTTGATGAGTAAAACAATTGAACATTAAAACAATGATAGGGAAAAAGTCTGACACTTCTCAACCGGCCTTGATGACTTTTAGTCTAGGTTTTATAAAGTTTACGCGCATACTAAATACCTACATTTAATACGCATTTTTTTACATATTATTTTATCTTGGGATCACAGAGAAACTGCGATTACCATCTTCTTACCTTACTATAACCGCCTGCATCCTCAATGCAAAGGGAGCAATTAATAGAATAGAATAAAATATATTTATTTATTTCAGGCAAACAAACAGTCTACAAGTTGGTTAAATACAAAGAGACCCATAGAATAGATACCTTACAGACTAACATAGATACAAATATACAAATATTATCACCAGCTCATAATACGTCCCCATTGATGAGGCACAAGCCTTCCCAATAGATGGATAGGGAGAACGGACCATATACCACCACGCGGGCCCAGTGCGGATTGGTGGTTGTTAACGACTGCTAATGCAGCCGGGACCAACGACTTTACGTGCATTCCAAAGCACGGAGGAGCTCGAGATGATAAAGTTTTGGTCAACCATCCGATGACCGGCATTTGCAAAAAGTTGCTTAACGTCATCAATCGCAGACCAGGCGCATTAACCACTGCTTCATCGAGCTCCTCACAAATAATATATAAATTAAAATCTACACGCTACACGTAAAGCAATTAATGCAAGCAAACATGTACATGAAACCTATTTCATCTTCATTGCTTGAAGAACTGCTGTTGATTGATCGAGAGCTACGTCATGGAAAAGAACTCCTGGCCAAAAGGCGTGGTGTACCGGCATTACCGCGGTAGATTGCCCGCTAAAACTATCGAAGCAACACAATGAGTGCTTAAGAATAACTATCAATATGAAACATTGTGTTAAATAATTATGTGTGTTACTGTAGTGTGTGAACGCACACCCTACCAACTTTATTAAGCCATAATACTACATGTAATTAGAGTCATATACTCGTACACCTTATTACCGCAAACTATATTTCAATCCGTTACTCCAAACCTCTTACCGTAATGTGATTTCCAATTAATGTAAGAAAATTTTTGTTAAATTCAATGGTCGTCTTCACAGCCCCCGCTGTGGAGACATTGCGACACAATATCACACTCGCTCCTACCAACCGTAGTCGTGCCAACATTCGACGCTCAATCCGCTTCTAATACTAGAAATTGGGCATTTATAGTTATATATTCCATTCCGAAAAAAATATATTATTAAAACATTATTAAAACATATTATAAACATACAACATAAGCATTTCGGCAAAGTAACAACGACTGATTTTCATTAACTCATAACAAAATTGTTCCATTAAGACGGAACCATCACGGGAGAATAATCTTTCCATTAAAAAAATCATTAAATCGGTGCATAGATAAAAAATACAGAAGAAAAATGATCGGTCATCTCCATAGCCGCCGCTGTCCAATGCATCTAACAAAGCCTGTTGTCTCGCGTTGTCGCGTCGCACTCTCTCCCACCAACCGCTGTCGCGCCAACATTCGACACTCAATCCGCTTATCGAATTAGAAGTTGTGCCTTTATGGATGAATATTACCTTTCAAAAGATTCATATTGTAATCGCATTTTTGGATGCCATTGATTTTCGCAAATTAACGTCTAATTCCATGAATTATATCAAAAATGTCATAAAATTTCCATTTCAAAAGTTTTTCCACCAAAAAATAAACATTTAATTGGTGCATACATGAAAAAAACAAATAAAAATTTATCGGTCGTCTCCACAGTCGCCGCTGTCCGATGCATCTAACAAAGCGTTGTCTAGCGTTGTCGCGACGCACTCTCTCCAACCGAACACTGTCGCGCCAACATTTGACATTCAATCCGCTTCTAGAACTATCTGCGCGTAAGTACTGAAACTGTACTTACCTCTATAGACAAATGTACTATTCCAAAAAAGTTTGAAAAATTTTGGCTTTTTCCCACACAGGTACGGTATTAGAAACCGCACCCTTTAAAAATCTCGTTTACGCACATTTTACAGTTTTCCATTTGTCAAAATCAATTTTAAATCAGTATCTGGGGGCACGGCAGCGGCCCCGCCAAGTCGAGCAAAAAAGCGGCAAGGCCGTACCATCTTTTTCTCGAAACAGTTCAGGCCATTTTCGACCCCCTATAACTTCGTTGTGGATAAAACTAGAAGCCTGAATTTTCAGCCAAATCAATCTATTTGTTTAAAACATAAAAGATTTTTAATATTGATATGGTCACTATAAGATATTGTTAGGTTAGCTAATTACGTAATAACTTAAGACAGAAGGTCCCTTAAGTAGGGACTGAATAAATTAACCGACTTGGTATTACATGGATCTCACAACTTTTTACAGTAGAAGAACTGAGTTGCGAGACTTGGTTTTTTTTACAAATCTGTTTTTGTTCCATTTACTTGCATCAAGATGATAAAAGGCTCGTGCCCCAGCATGGGGACATAAAATGAGCTGATGATGATGATAATGTGATGAAGACCCTTCTTTAAATGTTTTTTTTAATACCAGAAGCGCGTGGCTATAATTTTACCTGATGATAACTGAATATTAAGCCGAAAGTAGAAGATCACTTCACCCGGTATCCTCAACTATCGAGGAACAGGCTGGCCATCTTATCTCAAATCTGTCAGTATATATAACATAATTTCTAGCGCGACAAACTTAAGTAGGATAGTGGAATAACCAAACGGACTTAAAACAAGCCTTACCACTAACCAAACTGCGCACAATAACACCTACCCCGAATTGAAAACCCGGGAACTCTGGGTCAAAGTCCACGTATCCAACCACAAGACCAATGGTGACGAAGATAACCTATTGAAGATGGTATCCTTATAGCCTCATACTATTTAGCAATCTGTAATATACGTAAAGTATATTTAAATTACCAATTACCAATACTTGAGGAAGGATATAGTACAGACTTTGGCAATGAGGTAAGAAGCTATTGGTCATTCTTAATAATTTATTCAGTAAGGACTTTGGTTAGTCCCCTTTTTACAAATACTATGACGTAAAAGATCTCAATTCTAGACATTGTAACAAAAGCTATACCACCAGCTCATTTTAACCGCCTCAGTGGTCTAGTGGTTAAGACCACTGGCTTAGACCCAGAGGTCCCAGGTTCGATTCCCAGCGGGGGGTACATGTTTGTGTACTCGGTTTGGTTGGTGGTAGGGCTTGTTTGTCCGCCTGGCTAGCTACCACCATATCATCTAAATATGTCGCCATAGCATCAATGTTTGTAGCATTGTTGTGTTCCGGCAGCTAGAGATAAGATAGCCAGTGCCTCAGCAGTTGAGGATTCCGGGTGAAGTGCGCTTCCATCTTCGTCCTTATCATAACTTAACATCAGGTGAGGGGAAGGCCAAGTGCTCATCCGTAAAGTATTAAAAAAAATTAAGTCCCTAGCCTTCCCATGAATGGAATTGTAGACCAATGTTTACAATACCAATCCTCATCTAACTGCTACGTTGCGTCTATCGTCGCTCCGCCTATATATATACTAAATTCTTGTACTACGCTAATCATCACCATCACCGTTTTATGTCCCCACTGCTGGGCACGAGCCTTCCCTATTGGAGACACCACCGGGAGAACGAACCATTAAACCACCACGCGGGCCCAGTGCGGTGCTAATGCACCAACAACTTTACGTGCTTTCCAAGCACGGAGGAGCTTGAAATGTTACATTTTTGACCCATCCAATGTTAGGCTTTTGAGAAAGTTTCTTAACTTTAGCAATCACAGATCGAGCGCATTAACAACGGCGCCATACAGCACCTTATGTATTAAAAAGTTTTACGTTTTATATTGTTCTCGTAAGTTTACGCGAACACTACACATTGAAATGAAACAACTTTTACGAATCTACTCGCGTCCCTATCTACTGACCCTGATAGGTAGGGTATGGCAGCTGGAACTACGGGTCCGGCTGTCTTTTCAAGGGTACCACGGGAGTTCCGGATCCTAGGCCCCCTGTCGGTTATGCCATAGTAGAATGAAACAAGTAGGCCATCTTCATACATACGCACCGAGCGCGGCTTGTATGTGAGCGCAGCCGAGCCAACCCGTCCGTACGCATCGTCGCACGCACACACTGACAAAGTTTATTGCTAATAATGCTGCGCCAGTCGCGACTGAGCCACGTAATGCCGCGCGCGCCTGCTTGTTTCGTCGCTGCGCCCGCCGCGCCGCTGCCGCTCGTAGGTTATATATAATTTGTGAAACGTAAGTCAACGATGGCTACAAAAAAATTCAGGAGATATTGCAGTGTTTACGGATGTTTAAATAGCAGCTTGTCAAATCCAGAATTGTCCTTCTTTACCTTACCTATCGAACAAGAACGGTGAGTGAGTACCTCCGCCTAACCTAATTACACAATTTTGTGTCAGTTATTTACTACCGAAAGAGTTAAGTTCTGCTCCAGATTTCGTGGATTAGAGAGGTAAATACATGTACCTACGGATTTGTAAGTTTAATTTATTAAATTACACGGTACACCCTACCGCGAAAACAAGGGACTAATTAGGAACAGTCAGACGAAACACTTTGGACTTTGTACCGCTCTTATGTTGTGGGCATAAGTACTAATATCGAACTGCGAGTGTTTACCGTGATGTGCTGTTGACCGTACCTACTTACCTATTGTAAGTTGTTGTGTTGTACAGTTAACAAACTACGTTTAGGTAGATCAGGGGTTCTCTGGAATCCATGAATTCATATTTCTAAGTATGTTCTTATTTTATATGTAGATACCTACATCATTCTAATTAAAAGCGACAGCCCTACAAGTTTAGGTGATTATCGCTTGCTCGGGGGCCGAGTCGGCCTACTTGTTTCATTCTACTATGGTTATGCCTTCGCGGGCGTCTCCGACAGGTCCCGGACATGGGTTGGACTCGTGGTGGCATGTGGTTAGCTGTAGAAGTGGGAATGTTCGTCTGCCTGGTTGATGTGGCCAGGCTTCCATTTCGTGCACAGCGAGCGGGTCCAAGTAGCGGTCTCGAGGGGCCCGATGCGAAAGGACTTGCGGGGCACGTGAGTTGCCCATAGTTGGTTGCCATGCTCGGTGGTTTTCACTGAGCAGAACTCCAACATCTCCGGCACTAGTCTGGATAACTAGTAGAGGTGCCCGCTAGATGCAATACCTCCGGTTGAGCCAACCGCGTAGGATTGTGAAATTGGCAAGGTGCCTGGATGGGTACTGAGAAGTGAGTGGGCTTACAACTCCGCCACCAAAGAGGATATTTGGTAGTCGACTTAGAGTTGACGACCCGGGCAGTGGAATCTGCGAGTTGTGCTCTTAGTGCAACGAGAAGTGAGCGAGTTACAGCTCCGGTAACCTATCTGGATAATAGGTAGTGGACTATACGTGTCCACGGGGCAACTAGCTTGAGACACTAGTCTTAAAAGTACCGGATGAAGAATGCGCTTCGGTGCGTCCTGATCTGGTGTTATGACCTGACGTAGATGGTCCCTTGTGCTTGCACAAGGATGTCTGACACCTACTTTGTGACCTAACGGTTGGTAGGGGGTGTCAGTATAAACTTTAAAGTAGTGTTAAGTTGGGTTTGGATCTACTCGCGTTTATTTTACATATTACTTTTTAATGTTTAATCTGACGTTTCGAACGCTTTGCAGGGTCCGTGGTTACAGGGAGACTGAGGTGTTGGTCGTCTCATAATTAGTTAGTAGCTTGTATACCCTCATTTAAATTTGCGTTCCGTTTTACACAGAAAAAGCTTACAGTATCTTTTGGTCTGGCAGTATGGTGTTGGGGCGGGGATTTAATATTTTGTATGATGGGATCCCAGGCTGGTGGTCAATTCCGACCATATTCTCTATTGAAATTAGGATGTTTTTTAATTTCAATAGCCTCGCGTATCATCCTAGGGATGAATCGTTGTTCTCTAGCGAGTATTTGTGGTTTATCAAATCTGATGCAATGGTTCCCTCTAGGGCCTCTAGGGCATGTTCGCATGCTGTAGACTTATTTTCACGCCTATGCTTGACGTCGGCTATATGTTCTTTAACGTGGGTTCCTACACTTCTCTTTGATTGCCCGATGTAAGAGAGCCCACAGTCGCAGTCCAGTTTGTACGTCAGTTTGAGTACGTACGAAACGTCAGGATGAACTTTAAAAAATAATGTGTAAAATAAACGCGAGTATATCCGTAAAAGTTGTTTCATCTTACGTTTTATGTTCTTAGTTTATGTTTAGTGTAATCGTTTAAATCTTTTATAAGAATCAAAGTTTTTAATCAGAAAAGAAAATGGAGCAGCAGCATAACAATATTAATTTAAAATGTATGGACAGTTAAAGACAGGACAGACAAAAATGCTTCGATATACTTTACGAAATGTCATCGAAGGGGATATATCGATATGAGTTTATATCATCGTCGTTACCTTAATTACCACAGAAAACTTAAAAGCAAACCGCATATCAAACGAAACATTCTATAACATATTTTCGATATTATTTGTACGACACATAAGTTTCATTTTTACATTGCGATTGTTACTTATAATGTGTTTCATTTTTAAGTAACTTAACCTTTATTACATACACACGGTCGCTATAGCAACATCAAAGTGTAATGGCATATGCGTATATGACATAAGATTGGAGATATGCCGTTTAAAAATATGCCAAAACAATACAGTCAAAAGAGATGACGACCTCGTTTCAAAAATTATCAATTAACTGAATTGATTCGTTAAATCTGTATTAAAAAGTTTCAACCATCAAAAACAAACTTGTACAAAAACCAAGTCTCGCAACTCAGTTCTTCTACCGTAAAAAATGTGAGATCCATGTAATACCAAGTCGGTTAATTTATTCAGGCCCAAGTTGTGAGATCCATGTAATACCAAGTCGGTTAATTTATTCAGTCCCTATATAAGGGACCTTCTGTTTTAAGTTATTACGTAATTAGCTAACCTAACAACCTCTTATAGTGACCATATCAATATTAAAAATCTTTTATGTTTTAAATAAATAGATTGACTTGGCCGTCGCATGAAAACACAATGTATCTCACAAGTAATACACCAATCTATTAAATTAGATTGCTTAGTATATTTATAAATTTGACTAGTTCTAATTCTTAAACTGCCGGTTCAAATTGAATGAAATTTTAAATATAGCGTGTTCATACAATGCCTGCTTGGTTTCTGAAAATTCAGGCTTCTAGTTTTATCCACAACGAAGTTATAGGGAGTCGAAAATGGCCTGAACTGTTTTGAGAAAAGGATGGTATGGCCGTGCCGCTTTTTGGCTCGACTTGGCGGGGTCACTACCGTGCCCCTCTAGGGGCAGATGCAAGTGTATATTTCGGATAGTGCGGTGCTTTGGACGGCTCTTAATTACTTATTGAAGTAAGGTTATCAGCCTAAATACTGTCTCATTGCTTGGGAAAGACCTTCATCATTAAAATCAGAGTCTGCACCACAATTTATGGTATTGGCTTAATCAGTCTGTACTACCATTGATGATGTTGACCTAAAGTGGTTGCCAAATGCGGGTTGGTGATTACAAACCCAGGCCGATTAATCTGAAACACAGTTTTCTCGATCTGGAAATTTAGCCTAGGAGCTTTATAACTACTAGTGGTCGCCCAGTGGTCGAAATTCGACCGTAATTTTATTAAGGCTACACGGATTGTATCCTAAGCAATGAAAAATTAAAAAAGATAGAATGCGAGTTTGGATTGGCATTGACAGATGTCGGCCGCATTAAAGACAAACAATACGTGTGTGTCAAATACATATGCGTGCGTGTCAAATACATGGTAGTGTGTGTAATGTTGCTTTTGTTGATTTATTGTATTTTTTATGTATAATTTAAAAAAATATTAACATTCCGATAAACTTCTCTATATAAACTATAAGTGTGCGAAATTTCATACTCCTCTGTTCGCGCAATTTTCGTAAAAACGGGCACAAAGTTTTTGCTTGACGTATTAATATATAGATATCGGGCCAAGCGCTTTGACACTTGATTAACATTGAAGATATCGAAATAATATTTTTATAACATTTCTTACAAAATTATAATTAAATTACAGTATGTAATAAAATAATATACTTTATTACAAGCGCTATCTTGATTCGCAAACGTTAATGATTAATAAAAAAAATATTATTTGCTCGATAGCTCGATAGGTGGTTAACGCGCCTGGTCTGCGATTGTTGACGTTAAGTAACTTTCGCAAAGGCTGGTCATCGGATGGTTGACCAAAATTTTATCATCTCGAGCTCCTCCGTGCTTCGGAAGGCACGTAAAGCCATTGGTCCCGGCTGAATTAGCAGTCGTTAACAACCACCAATCCGCACTGGGCCCGCGTGGTGGTTTATGGCCCGTTCTCCCTATCCATCCATAGGGAAAGCTTGTATCCCAGCAGTGGGGACATTATCAGACTGAATATTTATTTGCCAAGAATATGGTTGGTTGGTATTACAATTACTTAGTTATGTTTTTTCACAATGTGTCATTTTACTTATTCTGCCTTAAAGACAATATAACATCCTGTCATTTACATCTTGTGCCGGTGGTGTCCTGATTTTGTATATTTTCCTTAAGTTAAAACCTAGCTACCGACACGCTATTGAGACGTTATTTAGTTAGCAGACTTGAGGCCTTGAACGCACTAGCTTCGACATAATTATAACTTCAATGTTGAACATAATCTTTATATATAGCACAAAAGATCTCGATGGGTCGAAGGCTATTAGGTCTACGGTGGTAGAGATAGGGTGGGAAAAGTCTACCAATACACGTTTTCCATCCTTTCAATGACATGGGGTCCTTCAAACGAGGCGTGAAGAGGCACCTTGTGGGCCGGCAGGGTGAGGGTGACTGGTGCTGCGTTGTTTTCACGCTGCACCAGTTATCTTCGCGTCTGGACTCAGTTTCCACTTAACATCAGGTGACGTGGCCTCATTTGTCGTGCCAACTGTAAAAAAATAGATGTGCTACCGAGAAAGGAAAACCTCAACAAGACCTACTAAGATAAGATACTCTTTAAATTTTACGTGGTCACAATGGCATTGCTTTATTCCGGCTCGCCATCAGAAGATTTCAAGTTTTAATTCAATTTAAAATGCCAAAGTTTTTAAGTCTGACCTCAATCTTGATAACTGTGAAGTCGCCAATAAAAGTCAGTAATATTTACTTGATACCCCACCACAATACACATTATATTACTTTGAATAATATTTTTATTGATTGTTTAAATGTAAACTTACTTAATTAATCCAAATAAAACTTGAATTCACGGTTGAATTTATATACTAGTAAACAAGTTCTATAACAATTTGAAAACACCATACTGAAGTTTAAAGCAATATTAAATTATTACTTTATTCTATTATATGGCATCTTAAAGAACCACCCGTCGTAAGGTTCCAGGCAGCAATAAGGAGACGGAAAAACCGCCACATAACTTGGTCTCCCTTCATGAACTCTCGTATTCCAGTAAGGAAGATTCACAGGATCAGAAAAAAAGGCTATTTAAAAAAGATCCCTTAGCTTTTCGTATATAATGAAGAAAAATCTAAAAACACACACGGGCGTTCACAAGGGAGTCTTTAATAGTGCAATTAAAATATATAATAAGTTGCCGGTAGACTTAAAAAAGTTAGAAGGTAATATTTAAAAAAAAAGTTTGAGAGCATGGCTCATACACAAGGCCTATTATAATTTAAACGAATACTATGCTGATAAATAGGTATTATTCACAAAACACATTGTACGTCCGAAATGGATAAACTGTTGATACTATTTATTATTTAAGAACTATATTGTACACAGTTATACAATAAATAATTTATATTTCTATTTCTATTTCTTTAACAGCCAACCCTATCAACCTCATGTTATTACATAAATCACCATGGCAACTGTATACTCATGTACTGCTTTACACTAGTCATACCCTTTTAAATTTCTTTCTTCATCAGACGGATCTATTTAAAAACAGTTAAATAATAATAGTAGCCTAAGTAAAGTATTTAACCTAATTGACACTGGCCAAATACAAAGCGGTGAAAAAGAAAAAGGAAAAAAAACTAAACAAGGTACAGACGTGGGCACGTCAACCTATCCAAAACTGTCAGATTTCTTTAATACATTTTCAACATGACATAGAGTTTAAAGTCTATTGAGGAAATTTGACAGTTTGTGGTAGAAGGCATGTGCACCATGGCAACAATGTACTAACAAAGTATTCTACTACTTAACTCTCTTACCGAAATAATCTTTATGTGTTTTGTTGATTTATTTTCAACGTACGTACGTAAGAATTCACAATTCATATTACACGAGAAAACCAATCAGCAATAGTTAAAACTAACATAAAACTGACTACAAAACTGATCTTTCACAACCAACTTTAAACCACCCATAAACGTAGAGACTAGCTCTTATAAACAAATACCGTATAAAACGGCTATAACGCGGAAAAGCATTCGCAAGTTTTCTTTAACTCTATCATTGACCTCTCGTTCGGAAAACTCATTTGTGTTGCCGTCCACTCGCCGCTAGATGGCGGCACCGTAGCCCGCTTCTATCATATAAACCTGCGCCCGCGCAACGTCGCGCATTGCCCCTACCGGCGCACGCGCGAACAGACCACAGTGTTTAAACAATCCTCTACGGAACACGGTGCACGCATATACGAACTCTTGTGTTAGATTGTGATTTCAATTAAAAAAAGAACATGGATATTCTCTCATTGGACCCCACTGGACTTTATTAAATACGTGATACCACCAAAATGGATATACTGACCCTGGACCCCACCGGCCAATACTAAAATGGTTCTAATCAGCTTGGATCCCACTGGTCTGTATTAAAAACGTATTTAACAAAAAAAATGACAATCAAAGTACTCGATCCTACCGGCCAGTACTGACTCGATTATCATCATGATCGGGCTTGATCCCACAGAAATCTATTAACTAATCCCATCACCGATGAGACACGATGTGTTGCGGAAGGCGCAGGATATTGACAGGCGCACATCCAGAAGAAACATCGTCCTGCAGAAAGAGGAGGTTTAGAGCGGGAAAGGCAGCTTGACTCATCAATAACAAACTCATCGCGACTGTAAATACTATGAATAAAACTGAGGGGGACGTGCCTACAAGGTCATTGGATGGAAATCAGCTGACTCGCGCCGCGCGTTTCCGGAAATGGTACATCTTTAAGAACACTGAAAATGCCCAGCAAAAAACCCGGCGGCCTATAGCGACGCAACAAATTGTTCGATTTTAGAACGTGAGTATATTTTTGATATTTGACGCACTTGTTTCTGTTTTTCAATTAAGAAATAAAGATTTGTAATAAATATCAAAAATTTTGAATTTGGAATATTACTTTTTCTAAAATATTACAACGTAATAACTAAACGCGATATTTTCAATCTTTATTGCTTATGGTTTTGTGCTTTATGGTGTGCCTAGGAACTTTTTTGACATTATGTAGTCGACAAAGAGCGAATGGACAGCTGTCGCCGTGGCGGCACGCGTCTTGCACTCTCTGCATATTAAAAGTTCGTTGCACAGTCGTAATCCTTCCTATTGCCCAGCGCCATATTAGGCTGCCAAAATTACAAACCGCGTGGAAGATTTGATATTTTATAAAAAACTAAATTATTTTATCATTTATTTAATTATAATAGATCTATTTTCTAGTGTAGTGATGAGTCAAAGATATTCGATTTTCCGCCGGAATTTCGGCCAGTATCGCAATTTTTATGGCACCGACCGCGAGTTCGTTGACCGGACATATTTTATTTCATCGCGCGCTTCCACGTACACACACAAAGACAGCGCTCACACACAGCCTTACGTAGCACGCACACCGCCACAAGGAATCTTCGCGTGCTGTGTACTGTTTCGCGTAAACACTTGTATACGCCTGTTGTATTTCGTATGTAATCACATTTTTGTATAATTAATTATCATAATTGTACCACGTCATTTTCCACTGTTGAGGCAAGTTTTAAATAGCAAGGTTAACAAAACCTTTTCGGTGCGACACTCGACCTATTTGGTACGAGGTAAAAAGTTTTAAAAAGAAAAATGATATTTCAAAATTGGAACTGGCGCGCCAGCTAGGTAGGTACTTTATAATCAGCACGCTCGTACCGTGTTGGAAGATTAAAGGCGCGTAATGTGTCTGTGTTTGCCGAATTATTCCAGTTCAACAACCGGGGGAACGGTCGATCGGGAGTTCAAAATAGACGCGGACACGATTCCACAACGCTCCTCGGCGACAACCACATCAACAATATTCGTGGTTCCGTGCACATCGCGCTTGGGTTTTGGGGATAACAACTTTGGGTGTTGCCAGCCATTAGATTCAGTTTCGAGTGCAATAATCGTTTAATATTATTTATATTTACCTTTGTACACTATTACGTAGTAGTGGCAAAAGATATATCTTTGATAAGTAAGTGGTAACTAAGCCCTCGACGCCCTAGTGCAATCGTTTATACACTTAAAACTAGTTAAATCCTCATCTTCAGCGCAAGTTTTACAATTAAGCAAAACGTAAAAAAGGTACTTAAACAAAATTGTATAATTAAATTTTAATTTAAAAAGTACTAACACATAAAACTACTCGACACAAAAAAGTAACATTGGCAAATTAGTTGCTTAAATGCTAGTCACTGAATTTGTATAATTCCATTTATATTTAAAAAAAAACAAAAAGAATAATAGTATTAACAATGCGGCAACGTAGACAAATTAGTTGGTAAATTGGAGACGCGAGTCACTGATATGGCAATATTAATTTTGGCGATGAACCTCCTTGACCTCGCAGAGCCTGTGCAGTGTGGCCTGTTTTCGGCGTTGCGTCATCATAGGTCAACCTCCCTAGCCCGCCATTTTTTTGCTTCATAAACTTATGCTTCGCACGTTGGACTCTTCCTTTGTCAGTATAAAATAAACCAGCCAGTATTTTGAGGTTATTAAAGTTGACCATTTTGTTTTTTCCGTCTTTTCTCATTGGTAAAATTAAAAAGTAAACTGTCAAAATAACGTCAAACATTATGTTAATGATTTTTGACAAAGTTCGAAATGCTAATAAAATGTCCAACTTTGTTTTATACCTGACGCCTTCGTCATATTTTTGTAATTGTAATTCAAAAGAGCAATTTCGGTAACTCTATATGGACATAGGAGCCATTTCGTAACATAATGTGGCGTAATTTGATTGTGATAAAACCTGAAATGGCTAGTTATAAAAATAGCTTATATGGCGCTTGGGATATGTTAATCTTGATAAGTGGGTGTCACTGGCTCACTCATGCATAATTTTGTTCTTTCTTTAGAAACAATCTATCCAACACCATAAAGAAAATAAAAACAAACAAAAATTCATTGTAGTCACATTCATGTATCAAAAATCTTTTTTTTTTCAAACACTACGTAGTTCTTGACACTTATTCTGTTATCTTTTTAAATGTTACCTAATTTTCATTTATCAGTTAAACATTACAGATCTTCTTTTAGTGATACTCATTATGTATTTTAATAAAAACATTAACTGAGTCCAAATAAGATTAATTGTGCGCGTTGAAAAAGCAGGTGTATGGGCAAACGAAGTATTTAACTGTATAAACTTGAAGTAATTAAAGTAAATAGTACCTAACTTAATGATATCTCACTGGCATATCAATTGAAACTTTATCTATACATTGACTGAATTCCAATTTATTCTGATAGTAGCAAATATTATAAAACTATTCATATGAAGAAATTTTCTCTACTTATTTTACTTTAAAAGAGCCATCAGATCTCGCTCGTCAAACACAGAGATAATACTAATACGAATATATCGCTCTACAATATTATGTAAATTAACATTAAAAATGTCAACAAAGAAACATTGAGATCAAGTTGTCTGTGGTACTCCTTTTTTTTAATCGGGCAAAACGAGCAAAAAGTCTCACACAGAATTGAACTTGAAAATGTGCATTTTTTGCGATGCAAAGTATGTACAGAACTACAAAGGTGCATTACAAGGTCGGGCGACAGCTGGCCAGACTAATTATGTTTAAGTCCTAAGACCCGGAGCAGATCTTGGTGGCTACGAATATCGACCTTATAGCCCGTCACTCCGGCGACCAACAATGTGTTTAAATAATTAAGTGGCAATGGCAACACTATTGGCCCATAGAGCAGCAAAAGCAGGTGCCAATATATTTATGCAAAAATAAAATCATTATTTACGAACGTGCCAAATTACGTACATTTATAATTTGTACGGTATGATCGTATTATTGCGTCTTAGCACGACTCGTTCACCATTTTAATAATTTCCGATGATTTATAGTTCGTTTTGTTTAAAAATACCGAATATATTTATTTTACTTTTAAAACACTTAAAAGTCACTAACGATATTAGCTCTAATTACCTAACTCAAGAACTACCTAAGAATAGAAAAACATACTATTTGATAGAGTACAACTTTATAAAAAAATACCTGAAGACATAGTGAGTAATATCAGTCTGTCTATCTATATAGTCCTATCTTTTAAATAAAACTACTAACTTATGCTACAAGTTATTATTTAAAATCACCACTTAAAACTATCATAGTACCAACTTAAAGTAAATCTAGAACGCATATAAAGAATATAAGCTTTAGCAAACTCTGACTTTCTCAATATAAGTGTACTGTATTGAGCCTATTGCTGATGAAATGTCTTTAAACCCACGATTTAATAACATACTAGCTACCGACGTAGTAAAACACAGGAATGCAATGGTAACATCTCTACAATTTAATAGAGTTCATATGGTTCGGATGGAAATATTTTAAGGAGCCACATCCGAGTAACTGGTTTTCGTTATGTTTGATCACAAGTATTTTATTTGACTTAACTCCACGAAATACGAATACAAATGCTCAAAGAATTTTGTAATTATTTACTTCCATTTGAGGAGGATCGACCACCACTTGTAGAAATTCAATGAAATGCACTGAGTAGGATAATAACTATTTAATTATCACTGTTTTGCCAGATTAATTACAAACTAGAAAATATATATGACGTTTTTATTGTCACTCATTCACGAGTGTCAGATGGAAAAAGAAACCGTGTTGCCGACCTTTTTACAGTTCGCGCGAGGGGTGAGTTTACAAACGCCACACATTCTAAACAATGGAATCCTTCGTGATATAACGAAAGGGATTAATCTTGTAATATACAAAATTCTTGTGTTACAGTGTTTGTGGCAATACCCCTCCGAAACGGCTTGACCGATTTTGATGAAATTCTATATGTACATTCGGTATGTCTGAGAAAAGGTTTATAGTTATTTTTATACCCCTAAGTAATAGGGGTGGTCCACCCCAATTTTTTGTTTAATTTTCCAATACAAAATGCTCCTGTGAACATCGTGTGTGACATACGATTTGTTTGTTTTGTTGTCATAGAAACCATTTGTTTGTATTGTTGACATAGAAACTGTCAAAGCGATACGAAGTCCGCCGGGTCAGCTATTTATAGTTGAATTATATAAACATAATAGGCGTCTCACCCGCCCGCTTCGCTTTTCGAAAATAATGGATCAATTAATGGTAAATAAAATAATTATTAGGTTTACCAACATCATATATAGTTCATGTTCTTATTATATACAAATTTTCATCAAGATCGGTCCAGCCGTTCTTGAGTTATAAGAGGACATACAGACAGAGCTAGAGTTTATATGTAAATTGATTCGTTTTAATAAAATTTTATAATTTTTATTTTATTTGTATAAATAGCTTTTATGCTGGGATATTACATCAAATAAACACTAAATACATAACAAATAATTATTAGTAACTATGGTAAATGTTGTATTTCCTTAGTAGGATAGGTATTGTTATGTATTTTAGATTAAATTACTACAGTATCCACTTAGTTCCTAATATATTTCTTATTAAAACATAAAATTCTTGCGTCGGAAGTTTAGCAGAATTACTGGGATGACATATTCTGTTTACTATAGTAACATTCTTTAGCGGTGCAAAACACAATATTAATATTCCAGTGTGAATGAACCTTATAACTCGTATTTGTTACGTTTTATCTTAGATTAGACGCGTGTTAGTTTCGTCTGTTATCGTAACTTGTATATTAATATATAACTTGGCATAACATCACGTTTCGCTTTATCTATGCATGTATTCTTGCTATTAATTCCCTTAACAATAAATGCACTCTTTTTTTATATACAAAAGATTATGAAACATTACTTTAGTTGGTGGTAGGGCTTGTTTTAAGTCCGCATGGCTAGCTACTAACATTTACATATCTAAGTCTGTCAAATTATAGACTTTTAGTAGTATTGTTGTGTTCCGACGGTCACAAGATAGCCATCAGTTTGCTTGTTCTGCCTTATAGTCTTCAGATGAGATAAAGACCACCATGCTTGGCATAAAAAAAAAGATTTCATCATCTAGCATTGGCCCAGTGGGATTGGTCATAGACCAATCTCCCCATGTTGCCTCTTACACCCAATGACCTTTTATATATAGACTAGTCATACGTGAATGAAAAAAATAATAAAAAACATCATTGCTTACACCCGTATTTATAAACAAGTCATTACTTAGCAATTACTTTGTTCTTAGAAATGTCACTAAAATCTAATTTCATTTTATATACAAGTAACGTTTAAATTAGAATAGAAGTTTTCTTATTCAATTAAATAAAAGAATTATTGTTATTATCAAATTCATCAATTTTATATTATTTTAGACATAATACAAACTGTCACACGGAATTTAACCTCAATTCTAGCTTGTCACAAGCTTGTCACTATGAATTCTTTGAGAAACCTAACTAGATTGCTTGAGTAAAGATATTGGTGACTATTGCTTGGCTAAGAATTCTAGCTTTTGGCGTTTCTAAATTCATCGGTTTAAATTTTTACTTTTTATTTTTAAGTGATAATTGCAACACTTAAGCTGAATTAAATATTTTTATATAAAATACAGTGAAAAAATTAAACGCCCACCCGACCCAGTCGCTCTAATGTGTGTCGTGTGTCGCTCTAAAGCATTTCAAAAAAATCAAAAAGCAGTGGCAAAACTCAGCGCTTACGTCAGCCTTCCCGGTAGCATAATGGTCAGTGCAGCCGCCTGGATTGCGGAAGACCCAGGTTCGATTCCTGGCTGGGCCGGGCGGGCGTTTAATTTTTTCACTGTATTTTATATAAAAATATTCATCGGTTTAATAAAGAATATGAAATTTTACTTAAGCAATTACTTTGTTTCAGTATGAGCTTTTACTCGTTTTATAAATACGGGGGTTTAGTATTCAAGTTAAAGACAGCATGATGTCACCAAATCTCTATGTTAGAAGCACAAAAGTGGTTATTAGAAAGAATTCTATACACTTGCTTGCACTTAGCTAGATTCCGTACGACGCGGATGTTACGGCAGAGAGTTATGCAAGTGTCTGATGCAACTAAACTTGGTTTGTGGCAAGGCTGCACCGCGTCAGATCGTACGACGGCTGACCCACTAACTGCACGGACCTTTTCGCGGCTCGAACTCTTTGGCAACTGGCTGTTTTGATCCTAGACGTTTGCATAAAAAGAAACATAATTTCGTTTGTTTCATTGTTCTGAAGTTTGTGCGCTGTGTCACAGATTAAATAATAGTTTCTTTTTCTTAATTTGTGGCTTGGAGGTCTGCTGATTTAGCCAGTGTCAAAGTAATTTTTCTTACAGTTTTATACAATATTTTGTTTATTAGTAGGTGATAATGAATGATAATAGAAATCAGTAGTAATTAATTACATTCCCACCGAAGCCCTTGAGTATCCGAAAAAATGTGGGATTTTACTAAGACCTTATGCGGTCGTCTTGCGAAAAATTTAAAAGTGACGTCGAGGTGTTTTCTTTTATTTGCCAACACTCATGCACATTCACGAACTCTAAGCGGTTAAAAACCATCAATATTTAATATTATTATTTGACAAAACACACATTTTTGAAAATAATACGAAACCGCAAGCATGTCCGTCTCTTCACTTTACCGCCAAGAAGTCCATTTTCTTTTGAAAGCCATGTTATTGGATGTCGTAGTTCTAATTAAATGCACAGACCTTTTTGCACACAGAACTCTTTGGCAACTGGCTGTTTTGATCCGAGACGTTTGCATAAAAAATAAACATAAATTTTGTCTATGAGTCATGTTTTTTGATTATCGTTCTAAAGTTTCATCTAACTAACAGCACAGACCTTTTTGCGAGTTGAAACTCTTTGCCAACTGGCTGTTTTGGTTCGCTTTGCTGAAATAAAACATACATATTTTTTGTACACCACCTTTTGGATGACCTAGTAAACTATACAGTTTCGTCATGTCTGTCTATCTATTTGTCTGGCCATTTATCTGGCAGACTATCAAATCTGAACAATGAAATCTCGCTATGTATATAGATAAGCGTATCGTCATAAAATTACGAAATACATTTTAAATAATAATAATATTTATTATCTTTCCTGAATGTAAACTGGGATAATTAATAATATTATTTTCAGAAAATATGTAAATATGAATGTCGCCCTTTAAGCATATTATGTAATGTGATATCTAACGAACAGTAGAGATGATATTTATTTATTTAATCATGCATAACTCAATAACAGTTCACTAACCTAGTATGATACTTATATGTATTATTGTGTGTAAAAAATATTAATTAATTAATTAGTTAAACAAATTCTTACACAATTTAAAGAACAGTATTAAATTACCGAATTGTTTCTAATTAATTATTAATGCAACAAATGATCTATATATTAATACGTGAACTTCGTCCCCCTTTTTAAGCACATTGTGCGAACGACGGTGTGTGAGACTTGGTACCTACAGTTAAAGTTTATATAGAGAAGAAGTCCCGGAACATAAAATTATGTATAAAATGATACATTAGTTACATTAAATTCCGTAAACATTGTATATTTTGTGACGAATTTCGACTACTGGGCGACCGCTAGTTTTAATAAGTAATTTATTGCAAAAGCAGCAAAGTACATGAAAAAGATCTGTAATAAATGTGTTGTCGATGTCTCATTTAATTTTACCCATTGTTGTTAGAAAATCAGTGTTATTTTTACTGTGTCTCGTTTTCCCTAACCCCAGCACACATCGGCACTGGTCTAGACCGCGTGTGTCAATGCCGCACACGACCGTGCGTCTATGCACACGTCTAGTAGACACACCGTGTGTCTGTGTGACCGTCAACACTTCCCCCTTTCTACTGTCGCTTGTGTGCCGGTGGAAAACTGCGAAAATCTCATTGCACCGTGTTTTGTCACAGATACCGAAGTATGCTTATTCATTAACGTTTCAATAAGAATAAGACTTGAAGGGAAAGTGAAGTGCCATATATGGGGTTTTGTTTTATTTTCTAAAATGTGTGTTATGTTTTGAATATTAATGTGAAGTAATGGTGGATTATTTACCGTTAAGTGTTCGTGAATGTGCATGAGTGTTGGAAAATATAACAAAACAGTGCAACGTCACTTCAAATTCTCTCAAGAAGTCCGCGTGAGGTCTTAGTAAAGGCCCACATCTTTACTGAGATACTCAAGAAGTTGGGGTTGGGGGATATATCATTTCTCACTTCTCATTACTATTATCATTCATTATCATCATATTAACAAAAATAAAACTTGTAACGCTTGGCACTGGCTAAATGTGCTAACAGCACGAAGTCATCAAGAAAAAAAAAAGAAAGAAAAATATCAACGTGAAGAGTATCAAGTGACAACTAATGCAGTCACTGTAACCGAAATCGGTCGAGGGTATCATCATCATCAGAGACAAAACACGGTGCAAGAGATTTACGCTATTTTGGTAGCCCAGTTAGTGTGTCAAAGTCTGTTTAATAAATAACGTCACAATAAAAATAAGAATTAGAAACAAAAATAATCATAGACAAAAAAAACACGGTGCAAGAAATTTACGTAGCCCAGTAGCTTAGAGCATTAGCTCTAAGCCCAGTAGTGTGTCAAAGTCTGCTTAATCAATAACGTCACAATAAAAATAAGAATTAGAAACAAAAATAATCATAGACAAAACACGGTGCAAGAGATTTTTGCGGTTTCGGTAGCCCAGTATAGGTTGTCAGTAGCCAGCTTTTGACATTAGGGCAATGTGGAAAATGACAAAATTAAACAACTGGCACACGATTGGTAAGCGTTTTAAAATAGTATAAGCGAAACCCAAATGTCGTGGACAAATTATGATGGTGCTAAGTGGTAGAAGCGTTGGCAGTTTAACGACTCTATATGTAATGCCCTTCACTAATTTTCTATATTTGAAACTTAGTAGTGTTCTCCTCTTTGGGAGAATAACTAAGAAATGATCGAACCTAGTACCTATTGATCTAACCAATAGACTACAGAAGTGGTCTTTAACTTGATACGATAAGCGCTCAATGCGCGCCTTGTTCTTAATACGATCTTATTTAATAGCTAGAGTAAAACTAGAGTCAACAAGTCAAGAGCAACGATTAGTTGGCAATCGTTATTACAACCTTTTTTAATTCATGTTTCTTTTGATAATGATCAATACCTTAAATCAATTTTAAAAGTACTAGGAGCTCTATATCATCAATTGATCCAGTAACGCTGATAATTACTGACTCTCGTTTTGATGTCCAAAATGGCAGATATTGTTAGCAAACCTAACCAGAAATCTAAATTAATTTTTCAGTACTGAGTATTAAGAAAACGATTTATCTCTAACTAGCAAACTCTTATAAAGAATCAATAACAAGCTAAAGGTCGAATTACAACGTCGATTACCCACCAAACACACCAAATTGTGGTCAAAAGCCTTACGCGCGACCTTTTAGCATTTTTAGCAACATATTTATCAGAACTCATATACATACAAACAACGATGAACGCACACATCAAAACAGGGCGTATCTTAACATGTGCGCGGCGGCGGCGCGACAACCTCCTCAGAACTCATGCCAGCCTAGTACCCGAAACATAGAAATTGCTCACAACCAATCTGAAAATACAACAACATCCACGAAAACTTTCACGTGTGGAGGGAAAATTGTATACAAATAAATGTCAGGAATACATGCATACACGGCGCATGCTCGCGTCGGACCATCTCTGTGTATTGGAACGGTTCGGTTTAGAGAAAACCTAGCTGAACCCTACATACTCGCTTATGTACGTACTAAGTGGCAGTATCTCATAGCACAGGAACGCGTGTTAATAGCAAACTTGTGTTTCCGCATAGGCAGTTCTTAGAGGCAACGATCACGAGCGTGTGAGGCGTGCCCCGTGTGAACAAGAGAGCGTCAACCTTACGAATTAGAAAAAAGTAGCTTTACGCCACTTGCCTCGACGCGTCGGCCCCGCGCGTGGCGATAAAAACTCTTTTCAAATTTGGAATTACCATTTTATCAACGATAAAGCTTAGATACAGATTCGTTTAAAAACAATTAAGCTTATTAATACAGATACAAAATAATTATATGGATTCCAATGGTTATGGTTATGGTAAGGTGCATAATTAAACGTTACGTACGGAAATATGAAAATGCGTCAAAATATATTGTCAGTGGTTGTGACTGTGACGCAGCAACACGCGCTCTCGCACACTACCGAGTGCGCCCACACGCCCGACCTCTGTGTATAACAACAACATTGAAACTAGGTACTACGTCACAAGTTGGCCTCTCGCGATCTCTGCGCGCCTGGTACCTCGACTCCCCGTAATAAGCTGAAGATAACTCGCTTTTCTTGATCTTACAATAAAGGAAGGCATTATTTATTAACTTCCGTGTTCTATCTATCTTTTCGTCTTCAGACTTCCATTAGTTATTGCATCGGTATTTATTGTGGATTAGATACATAACAGCAAATCATTACGGTGGTAGAGTTTTTAGATTTATAGGTAACTATAATAAGATATTGAAGAATTTCTGGATATCATTAGTTTAAGTTAATTTTAATGCTTCATAATTATTCTCCTCGATTTGGAAATCACAGATCCTTTCATAACATTCACAACCACATCACACGGTCTTCAGAACTCTATAGAAGAGTAGACTTACCACAGTAACCTCTTCGTGTTTCATGTTCTCCTAGTACAAAATGTTCTAGTTGACGATCTGAACTGTTTGAGATGAAGAGATGAAACAGGTTTGGTTCAATCGTTTAAAAAATTTGAATATAAAAAAATCAATTACGTTCTCATTAATTTAGAATGAGTACTAAAAATTATTCGTATATTTCAAAAGTAATCGCATGCGAAACTCCAGCGCCATCTGTTATCGACTGGCGATAAACTTCAATAGACGTACAAAGCGCTAAAGACAAGAGACGCTGAAAATTAATAACAAAAATAAACAGATAAAAAAAGTAGCAAGCGTTCAATTTGAAGGATTATTTAAGGCAATGTGTCGCCAAGTTTAATTAAACAATGACAGGTGTGCAGGCCCGGGTCCTCCAAGGATGACCACTGACCGGTGCACTGGAACAAGTGGCGGCAAATATTGGCTAGTTTTTTGCCTTAGGACACTCGAGATACACTGTACTCTTCTATTATAATTAGTGTCGTTATCGGAATATTGTAATTAAACGTCTGCTTTGTTCGCTACTTCGGCCGGATGCGGCGTAACAAATGGGCTTAGGAATAAAATTGAATTTTATTGTTTATTAATGTTTAAAGGCATTCAAGTTTATGGTCTAAAAATTATACCTTTGTAGTAAAATGACTTAATCTTCATCTATCAGAATGATTTACTATTGCATGAAAAGTGAACAAGCTCGGTATTTTTAAATACAACACTGTGACAATATAAAAATGTAACTTTATGTGGTATGTAAAATGACGACGACGACTGATGACCTCAATTAACATAGAACATGTAAATTAATGACAATGAATTTCTGTGTTAGGTATTCATTAAACGAGTATAAAATCAAATTGGTATTTCATTTCAACATTCACAAAAACCTATTCCCAATTATTTCTAACAATTATGTTGAAGACCCAAGTTTGAGCATATTATTAACTATATAACAATAAACGCGGCACAAGACTCCCTTGCGCAAATGTAGAGTCGAAACAAAAAGGTCGGAAACAAAACGTTTACTTTTTGCAAACATTAGGAATTGTACAATAAGTTTGTTAGCAAAAAAGGCCATAGACAACAACGAGTAAATAACTCCTATTGAGAGGTGATCTAGGTGGTCGCGTTTTTTGCGGAGTAGTTACCATCTTTTTATGAACCTTTGTCAAAATCAAAGGGCACGCCGCTTTGCCTGTTCTAGCTGGTGACAGACAATATTTTTGTTTGTTATAAACACCTTTTTTATTAACACAATTTAAAAAGTACATTGTCACCTTTTGGGACACCTGTTTTTGTTAAAACATATAATATGAGTTGAAGTGAGCAAATAAATCGATAGATTTATGTTTTTATTTAATTCTAACACATCACCACAGCAATAGTTTAAAAAGAATAGATAGGAACAGGCCTTATTTAAGCACACTCTAGTTACCTATCTCCACTGTCCGTGTTAAAAATACTTTTAAGAGAATATATAGAAACAAGACATTCATTAACCACAGCCCAAGTATCTTAAAATGAGGTCCTGGCATAAAGTTTTCACCGGTCGCTCGTTTTAGTATAACTAGAGCAACAAGTATAAAAAAGAAAGAAATATATAAACTGCCAGTGGCCACCTGACGGCATGTGCAGTAAAGACAAGGTATTGCCCATTGAAAAACCAGTCAAGTTTAGACCATGTATTATCTTACATCGGGTATTATTTAAAGCAGTATGCTTGCCAAACGAGAAAACGCTTCATTCAATATGTCATTGTTGGATAAAACACAATAATGTTCTACAAAATTTGTATTCGTAACGTAACACAAATTGATTTTGTAGGATATCATTTTAGAGTAGGCGCCTATTGTTAAATGATTACATTTTTATTTTAAAACAAAAGGTTACGTAATTTAAAGTATATTTAATAAACTTACAAAAGCATAGTCATTTACTACGATGGAGTTATTATTGTTTTTTGTTCTGAGTGTTGTCTATGCGTATCTTTTTCGAATTCCTTTTTTAAAACATGACTTTTTGTTTCTTTACAGACGAAAAATGGCTGCTCGGGACAACTGCGGATCGCACCGTGGCGCCCTCTCGCGTCGGCTTCTTCATTAATTCATTATCATCGATCATTTTATTCAACACACTCCATACAATCATTGGATAACATTCTTTATAAATACTCATTAGTAAATAGGATTTAAATGACTGACGATTATATTATCGTGTAATAAAGCACATATCTTTCATGCATTTGTTTTTTAAATAAATTATTTAAATTTAAGTTTACAATTCACGGTACACTGGCAATGGAAACGATTCGATGGTGATTTAGTCATTAATGTTATTTAACACGTTCACAGTCCAAAGGGCTTATGAAAAACCTACTGTTCTAAATCAAATCAATTATTTATGACAATGTTGGGAATTCACTAAATCCTCCGGAAATAAAATAAATTAAATTGTCATTGTAACTACCATTTTTAATCCATTTTAGTCTATTTTTGTATGTAATTTGCACAAAATAATTATGTCTAAAATCCAGTAGTAATTCTGACAAACGAATAACAGAATACTAAGTATTATGATTTAAGTGACAAGCGACCCAAAAAACCAAGCTAACATTTTGTGCCATTTCTTATAAACATATTTTTTTAAAGATTGTGTATTGTTTAGATTCTATTTTACCCTAGAAATTAAACGATTGACTTGTGTAGTATAATTGTGAACTTTAAAGAACTGCCAACGTGTTAAATAACAAAATATTGTTAAATTAGTGAGTGCCGTGGTTAGATTAAGAGTTAAAGACAAGCAAAAAGAGGCAAAGGGGTTTTTTGTAAGGTTCTTTTCACACACATTGTACATTTTTGGAAGAACCTTCGAAAATTTTCCGTTATATAAAAGTTCATTATTTAGTTTAAGTCCAATTTTACAATGTAACTTCCAACATAATTCGAGTTACCAACTGCCTTCCGCTTTGAACGTGTAAATATAAAATGACGACGCTTGATCCTTTTTTATAAGCTTATTTTTATTAGCAGTGCGCCAATTTAACTTCTGCCAGTTTTAAATAAGATACTTTATCGCGACAGTCATCAAATCTATATTTGTATGCAAAATTGAATAAGTAAATTAAACTTAACAAATAATTGTAAAGTGTAGTTATGTTTTTTTTAATAAATGACATGTAAAAAATTCTATCGTTTGTTAAATGAGGAATGTATATTTTGCATAAAACATGTGTCAAATATAGTTTTGGATCTTAATCTGATTCTTGAAAGAAAGTCACTACTTAATGTTATCTGAAATAAAAAAACTTATAACAAGTACGTAAAGAATTCAATTATGTTAATCTAAGTCGTTAAATTTGCGGCACTTCAGTCGACATGATTACGATGGTGGTCAAATTGTTTTATTATTCTCACTACTTAGTACTAATTAGATTACTAAATTAAAAATAATATCGATATCTCTAAATAAAGACTGAATGTTTGTATTGACTGGCTTCATCTACCCTTTTCCCTCGTAAAAGGCCCAGAGATAATCCCACCCTAGTATGTATAATTTTAAATATTATTTATAAGTTATTATGGATAAAAATTAATGGGACAATAAATATGTTTTATATTATTTTGCAATAATGCTTTGGTTTTATTATATTATTTATTATCATTACTTTAAAATTGGGAAATAATTTATTTGTATTACAAAATAAATAGTTGTAACGCAAAATTATTATTTGGTCAGCAGAATTATACATTCGGTCAGCATAAGAAATCCTTACTGTTGGTTAGGTTAAGTTATTTTTTTTTCCCGAGCGAAGCGCAGCGTAGCGAGGGCCAGTCACGGAAGGGGGGAGCGGCATAAGACTGCTGTTCAGAATGATATAAGTTGCAGATTGATTTAGAAATATTTACTGACCATAAGTTGTTGATATGATGCCATAAGAGTGAGTAAAATATAAGTAAAGTTTCAGTAAAATAAAAGTAAAGTTTCAGTAAAATATCAACGAACTCATCTTATTTCTATGCGATGAAGACTGGTGACAAACACTCTGTTACAGTGATCGACGCTTTGTTCCAATAACTAACTGTAAAATAGAAGTAAAGTTTCAGTAAAATAATAGTAAAGTTTCAGTAAATTATCAACGAACTTATCTTATTTCTTTGCGACGACGACGAACACTTTGTTACTGTGCCCAAAACTAGTGCCATAACAATAATATAGCCATAACAATTCAAGAATATGGCAAGCTAGTATTTAAAGTAAGATTATATAATCACTTCAGTCGGCGGCGATCTTAAAATTAACACGGACAAAAAACTACCTACCCCATGAAATAGGTAATAATATTTTTTTAATAATTTCTACAATTTGTTTATTTTAGTAACAAAATGGTCGGTTCCTTTAATATTTTAATAAACAGCGTTAAATAATGAGATTGCAGAAGGTAAGGTTCATACATACAAACGTGCTGGAGGGACTTCTTGGCGGGAAAGTAAAGAGTCATGTCTGCGGTTTTGTTTTATTATCTAAATTTTGTGTTAGGTCGAATATTAATGTGAAATAATGGTGGATTATCAACCGTTAAGTGTTCGTGAGTGTGCACGAGTGTTGGCAAATGAAACAAAACAGTGCAACGTTACTTTTCAAATTCTCTCAAGAAATCCGCCCGAGGACTTAGCAAATCTTTACTGAGATACTCGAGGGGTTGGGGGGTATATCATTTCTCACTTCTCATTTCTATTATCATTCATCATCATCATAAAGGAAAGAAATATTTTTATATATGTATTTTTGTAAGAAAAATTACTTTGACACTGGCTAAATGTGTTAATCGCCCGAAGCCACCAACTAAAGGGGAAAAAAACGTGCTGGAGCAACGCACACATACAACCTCTGCCGGACACGGAATCTCGCAACAGCTGCACTCGGACTGTTCCAACTTCCAAGCTATATGTGCGTTGCTCGAGATCGATGTAAGACGCTTACTTTCTGCAGTCTTCTTATTTTGTGATTGAATTCAAATATGAGGGGAAGGAGGAGCTCGATGGCGCATTCGTTAACGCACCCGGTCTGCGAGTGCTGAGGTTAAGCAACTTTCGCAAATGCCGGTCATCGGATGGTTGACCAAAAAATTAATCATCTCGAGCTCAAAAGAAAAAACCACTTCATGGCAATCGAATAGAGTTAAAAACTTACCATACAAATTCTCGACTATGTTAACGTGATCAGATGTGGAATAAAACTCACACTATACTCCTGACTCCTGACTGATCCTTCATATATTGTGTTTCTGGTTAAATGCTAATTGATACTGCATTTGTCACCAAAATGTGAAACTAGGAAATCCTATTGGAGCAGACAGAGCTTTCAAGCACTTCATGGTTATCAAGATATTCTGTAGTCTGTATGTCAATTAAATATGTTCTAGCAGTAAGCCGACGACTCGGTTCGGTTAGTGGTGGTGGTTTGAGGCACCGTAGCTAGCTACCATAATCTTTAAGTATGTTGGCTAGTTGGTAGTAATACAAGCTTCTCCCCGTTGTAGAATGAAATAAAAAACAGCGGTTCTTAACATTTAAATTGTTTAAAATTTCTTCTTTGTGAGATTTTACACCTATTTCCTTCGTTTATATTGTTGCTTCTTTCATTCTTTATCACCATCAACAGCAGCCTTTGCCGAAGGACATCTAGATGAAGGCCTCTCTTTGCTTATTTATGCCATTCGCCTTTGTCAAGTCTTCAAAGTTTTTTTTATAGATAGCTCAGCAAATGACTCCATCCCACCTGATGTTAAGTGGAAATGGAGTCCAGACGCGAAGATAACTGATGCAGCGTGAAAACAAACGTAGCATCAGTTAACATCACTCTGCCGGCCCACAAGGTGCTTCTTCACACCTCTTTTGAAGGACCCCATATCATAGGAAGGAGGGAAAACGTGTGCTGGTAGACTATTCCAACTTTTGGAGGTGCGATAAAGAAACGAGTCACCAACTTTGAATGTTAATTGTGTGAATTATAATTGAGTAAAAAATAAATCTCCCTATCCATCTATAGCAGTGGTTCCCAACTGGTGGTCCGCGGACCACTGTTGGTCCGAGAGAGCATCGGTAATGGTCCGCGGGACAGATCATAATTAAATCCAGAAAATAATTTTGAAACAGGCACTACAATGTTATTTTTTATTTCCTGCACTATCGCCTACGCTATCTATTTGCTAATTCCTAGGTCACAGGGTGAAACATGAAATGTTTCGCATCAGCATTTTTGGTAGCATGAATTGTGTGAAGATAAACGTCACTACTGAACTTACGCTACAAATACTTTTAAAGTTTTGAATAAAGATTAAACTTTCCTTTTTAGTACAGTTTATGTGGTCCCTGCTAACAAAACATTAGGAAAAGGGTCCTAGGTCTGGGAAAGGTTGGGAACTACTGATCTATAGGGAAGGCTCGTGGCACACCACGGGCCAACCTATTTATGTGGAGTCTTATATAAGCTGGTGATTATGAACATAGGCAAGACTCGTGCCCAGCAGTGGGAAAATACAATGAGCTGGATATTTGAGAAAAGGAAAAGGTGTTGAAAAAATTTCACGAGCTTTTTCTTTTTGAAGAGAGAGATTGCTGATTGCCTCAGACGGCATTTTCAGCTTCACCGGGCTTTTAGATTTCACGAGCGGGATTCGAACCCGCACCCCACGACATGCCGGGTCAGATGCACTGCCAACTATGCTATCGTGGCTCAATCCAACTCGCTGAAATTAATCTGCTATTAGTGATGATAAAAAAAGAAATGTGCCAATTTCCAGCGATTGTCGGTGATTCAAAGAAATGTATACAATTTCCAGCGTTTGGATTAGATTAACGTCTATTCCTTTAAGGCGAAGGCTAAGGCAAACTAGCGCCACCAATTGATAATTTGACAATTACTAACGGACCGGATCTTTTTTTAAACATTGCGTACCGTCCGACAACAGGAAATCATCCATAGCATTTATTTAATAATTGTTTACTACTTGTTGCGTGGTTTATTCACAAAACGGGCTATCGCATTTATTCACAAACAATGGCCACTTTTGGTGTTAGCGAATGATTACAAAAAATATTAAATAATAGATGTTTGCCTAGTGTCGGAAGGTCCGCAATGTTTGAAAAAAAATCCGGTTTAGCAGTTATCAAATTAAATCCATTAGCGGCGCTAGTGTGCCTTACCCTTCGCCTTAAAGTGGAGAATCGAACAGCTCCAAACAACAAAACAAACCCATAGCTTAACAAACAGCGGGTACCAGGGTGCTATGACTGCAGAGGCGGTGGGCCGTTAGTCCTAAATTCCGGGGCAAGTATAATCGCGACCACTTAAAGATAAGCGGCGTTGCTTTAATAAGCTATTACCGAAGCCCTAACCTTTGATGTATGGTTTAGCGGTAAATATGTAAGCTAGCTATGTGGGGCTGGTACCCGTTAAGTAACGCTAGTGGTGTGAGCTAAAAAGTTATCGATGATTTACTGATGTCGACTGAATAGTGTTGATGTGTATCCGTTGGTATATTTTTTGCAGTTTTGAACAGAGAGAGTTTTTAAATATCACCTTTAGACGTTATACTTTCTTTATAAAAATGTTATTGTCCAACTTTAAAAGAAGTTAAGTCTTCTGAAATGTATATTTGCCAGAATGATTCAAACTCACGCAGATTAAAAATCCTTAATCAAGTTTAAAATATATACAAGAAATAGTAGCAAGTTTAAAATATAGAGGCCTATCAAATCCTCATTTTATTAAAACGTTATTTTAGAACACAACATTATCTATTACCTAACATCGAGCTTTTTTCTTTGTAGTATAAATAAACAAAAACGTTTGTCATGCATGAGTGTAAACTGAAAAAAAACAGAAATCTGTAATCGTCATTCGTGTAAGAGACCAAATCATCGATATCGATAGTTGCGCACGCGCATCCCTCACCAGGATCAGGGATACGCGGCCACTAGCGCAGTGGGTCGGCGGCCGGCCGGAATGCGGAAGGGCTCGCTCCACGCGCACACGCCGCGTGGTAGAGGGACGCGTCTCGAGATTTATCTTGGCGTTCGCTCTATCGGTGGAATGTTCGGCTGTAAATTATGTACTTACAGCAATTTCCTTTAACTCCACGTCAATAATTTAATATATTTTAGAAAAGGTGTTTTTTAATTATAAATTGCGTATAATTTATATTAATACAAGTAAATAAGAAAGAATTTCATGTTATGCAAGGAATGGCACATAAAAGTGTAACGCGTTTATGCTTTAATAAGAAATATGAATGTTATAAAATTTAGTTATAATAACGCATAAAGTAGTGTACTATCGTTATTTAAACTTTATGTAAACATAATCATAATATACAACTATTATATCAAAATTTAATTTCCTTATCAAAAATGGTTTAACAGTTATGAAAAATTGGATCATTGAAGATTAATAATCCAAGTATCGGTAAAGACCTACCTTAACATAACAAGATTTAACAAGATTTAAATAACGAATCACTAAAGTAACAAATATCTTCAGATTTATCCCCGGAGGATCGTTCTCGTCCACACCATCATTTAACGGTACCCATATAACTAAAATCTGACGCCAGGGCCCGATAAAAAATGGACCTTCGAACGCCTAAAAAACCATTGGTCCTGTTAGACCGGGGTACTGACCCCTAGGAAACGGGGTGGAATGACCCATTTAATTTGAATGAGGTCATAATAGGAGCGATGCTTTTTTGGGCCAGTTATTTTATCTGACGCATTCATGATAAATGGGTAATACGGTATCGTTGGTGGCAAGATCGATGGGTGACGATCAAGGAGTTGGAATAAGTAGTTTTGAAGCAGTGTGTTACGAACTCCTTTGTGCCCGACTTCTTTTTTTTTTCAGTGACGTTTCTTTTGTTTGTAAAGAAGTTTCTGGACTTCTTGGTGGGAAAGTGAAGGCTCGTGAGCTAATGATTGCTCCTTCGTATACAAGCAATATACCCTTACCTTCATCATCATCATCATCATCTCAGCAAAAAATACCCTTACCTTACCCAATTATTATTTTTTGTATATCAATGACGTTTCTACTGTAAGACTAAGAAGTTTCTGGAGACTTCTTTGGAGGGAAAGTAAGAGTTGTGAACAAGTAATTGCTCCTTCGTATCCAATAACATTTTTTTTTTTTTTCTTGTGTGTGTAACGTTTCTACGTTCTAGTTGGTAAAGAAGGTTCTGGAGACTTCTTGGCGATAAAATAAAGAGTAGTGTCTGTAGTTTTGTTTAATTAAAAAAAAAAGTCTTTTGTCGAATATTAATGAGAAATAATGACTTCTTGGCGGGAAAGTGAAGAGTCATGTCTGCGGTTTTGTTTTATTTTCTAAAATTTGTGTTATGTCGAATATTAATGTGAAGTAATGGTGGATTATTAACCGTTAAGTGTTCGTGAGTGTGCATGATTGTTGGCAAATGAAACAAAACAGTGCAACGTCACTTTTCAAATTCTCTCAAGAAGTCCGCCCGAGGACTTAGTAAAGCTCCACATCTTTACTAAAATACTCGAGGGGTTGGGGGGTATATCATTTCTCACTTCTCATTTCTATTATCATTCATCATCATCATACAAGATGGAAATATTGTTTATTTATTTATAACTTGTAAGAAAAATTACTTTGACACTGGCTAAATGTGCTAACCGCACGAAGCCATCAACTAAAGGAAAAAAAAAAAAAAATGAGAAATAATGGTGAATTCTTCATGAACGTTTATGAGTGTTGGCAAATTATCAAAACAGTGCAACGATAATTAAAAAATTGCCTAAGATGGGAGTCGACCTTTCGCATTGGAAACAACTTCTCCTCCAAAAGACGGAATAGACTATCAGCTGACGTTTTCCCTCCTTCCTATGCTATGGGGTTCTTCAAACGAACATGACGGCACCTTGTGAGCCGGCAGGGTGAGGGGTCTGATGCTACGTTGTTATCACGCTGCACCAGTCGTCTTCACGTCTGGAATGGACTGGACATTTCCGCTTACCATTAGGTGAAGTGGAGTCATTTGCCGAGCTAAATATATAAAAAAAAATATGCAAACGAAACAAAAAACCTACAATAGAGCTACATATAGGTAAGTACTATTGGTTTTCTTAGCTTTAGTTGAATTGTCCTAAGGGTTTTCCTGTCGAATTCATCACGAGCTATAAGAGCACTATCAGCTAAATACAATTACATTTAATATCTTGTTAATTTGCATCATGGAATATACATAGTGAGTAATTCAATAGAGACAGTATGGGGAAGCCCTAAACTTTTAAAGATAAGGAAATACAAGATACAAAGGTGAGAGCATTATTACGCTGTTCTAAAAAACCATTTATAATCATTAGTAATTATAATATAATATATATTTACAAATAGATATAATTGTAAATTTATTTATTTATTTATTCAAACATTAACACAACAATACAGTGAAACACAAATAAGCTATGCTATACATCATCATCATCATCATTAGCTCATTTTTGTCCCCACTGCTGGGGCACGAGTCTTTTATGGATGGATAGGGAGAACGGGCCATAAACTACCACGCGGGCCCAGTGCGGGTTGGTGGTTGTTAACGACTGCTAATGCAGCCGGGACCCACGGCTTAACGTGCCTTCCGAAGCACGGAGGAGCTCGAGATGACAAATTTTTGGTCACCCATCCGATGACCGGCCTTTGCGAAAGTTGCTTATTAACCTCAGCACTCGCAGACCGGGCGCGTTAACCACTGCGCCATCGAGCTCATCACATTCATGCTATATATAAAACAAGAAATATCGTTATTAAGTACATGTCACCACTCCAATAAAAACAACAGCAAAAAAAAAAGTTTAAAAAAAAAGTTTTTTTAAAGTTAATGTTAAAGAAAAATACAAAAAATATAATATTAAAAATGTATTAACTAACAAATGGCACTATTTCTTACACTCAATCATCTCACAATACCTCAGACACTCTCCGCACACTGCCCACCATCTGTCAGCAAACAGATAACACAATGGCAGGAGCTCAGGAGCACATCAAGAGAAAAATATAAGAATTATATTTAAAAGATAAATACTTACACTACAATTGATAAATAAATATCATTCTTTGTTTGTAACTGAGCCCGCAAACGTGCATATAACTGCTCGAAGTGCCTAGTGTGAGTTTTCATTACTAACCGTATTTCGGTTACATTTACTAAAACGAAAATTAGTATGGCATTGAGTTAAAATTTTGCCAAACAAATTCTCGTTTTCGTTAACGTGATCGATTGGTGAATGAAAGTCGCAATTGGCACCCTGGCTGAAAATAGCCACAGCAAGTCACATAGACGCTTGCAACACCGAAGGTATCACGCAAACGTACGCGTTGTTGAAGATATCGTCTGCGTGTTTTATTTGCCACAGCTGTGCCCCGCGGTTTCACCCACGTTAATTAGCGAACAATCTAATTTTCCCGTTTTTGCAACATTTTTCATTGCTGCTCCACTCCTATTAGTCATAGCGTAATGTAATATAGTCTATAACCTTCCTCAATAATCTAATGGACTATTCAACACAAAAATATTTTTTCAATTCGAACGAACGAAGTTCCTGAGATTAGCGCGGTCAACCAAACAAACAAACAAACAAACTCTTCAGCTTTATAATATTATAAGAATAGATAGTTACCGAATATGAGAATATATTCGACAAATAATTAACTCTCCTCAGCCCGTAGCCATTACAAAAACGATAGCGAAACGATAGCGAAGTTAGAAAAGAATAAATATATGGGATTGACGTTACGTTGACCACGTGATTTAGCGCGGCTTATGTCAATCCCATAAATTTTGTTCTTTTCGAACTTCGCTATCGTTTTTGTAATGTTACTTTGGCTAAGGGCCCTGGGGGCCGACCGCCTAACTCTCTCGCTTTCGATCGCTTTGAAGGAGGGGCGAAGAAGAGGCGTCATCTTGTCATTTCGAAAGCAATATGAAAGCAATATCGAAAGCTATAGGCTATACCTTTCAATATTATTCGATATTATATTTTGATATTATATTAGAAGGCGAGGCCAGGGCCTCGCTTTTAAAGCGATCGAAAGCGAGAGAGTTAGGCGGTTGGGGGGCTGGTTTGTCACCAAGAGACGCTACTACTTGTCGTTCTCGTTAACGTCAACAAAATATGAATTAAACTCACACTAAGTACCATGGTAGCTTCAGTTATTGTTTTTTTATATACATATATATTTTATGGGCAAGCACAGTGCCTTGATCTCACTTGATGATAAGTGTTGCTAAGTGATGATCCTCAACTAGTGAGGTACTGGCTATCTTATCTCTAGCAGCCGGAACACAACAATACTACAAACATTGATGTTATGGCGACATAGGTATTTAGATAAGATGGTAGTAGCTAACTAGGCGGACCAACAAGCCCTACCACCAACCAAACCGAATACACAAACATGTACCTCCCGCTGGGAATCGAACCTGGGTTGTCTGGGTCTAAACCGGTGGTCTTAGCCACTAGACCACAGAGGCGGTGCAAACTCACCTGATGGTTATAAAAGGCCACAATTGGGAGCACACTCCCCACAGAAATTTAAACTTCAAAGCAACTGGCTAGACGGAGCAAATTTATTTGCAGATAACAACTTTTTAAAAGTTTTTTTCAAAAGTTACTAGTTGCAGCAACAGTTTACCGTTGCCACATTTCTAATCCATAGTCAAACGTCAGTGATTGCCAGTTGGGGAAACCAACAACTTGACAAAACTAGTACAAATTTGATAGTTGCTAGTTGCGGCAATTTAAAACTGATTCGATCATCGATAGCAGCAACTGAAAACTGTTGTCGATCATCGAAACTCGCAACTCTAGTTGCTATGTCTGCGCAGGTTCTTTAGGTTATAAGGCGGATCGGAAATTATAGTTGCTCTGTCTACGAAGTGCCTAACTGTCAAAAAACGTTATTAAATATAGGTATTAGTTACATAAAGCATAAGTACACGCGTTATTTGTGAATAACTTAACCATATCTCATGCCCCGGCTGGTGACGACCGAACAAATATAAGATAATATATTACAAACATACGATACCTACAGACTATATTAATATGCTGTTAAATTTTACATAGAATCAATTTAAAATTCAATAACATCCGAAGGACGTCACTGGATTTCAAAGTCAATAGTTAATGTGGTTTGTTATTTAAATGCATTGATTTAAAAAAAAAACGCCTCGCTGACCGAGTAGGAACTCATATCCGGATATCCTGGGTTCAGTTCCCAGGTCCAACGTTTGGATTTTGCGAGTCCGGATTTTTGGAATCGTGGTGATTAAGTCAATACACATCGATTGTAGCGATTATTATGTCAGCTGATGGTAAGTGACGAGGAGAGTGAAGGAGGAATCCTCAATAACTGAATTAATCACATAACAAGACTTATTTATTTAGTGATGCATTTCATTTACATTTTAAAAGAACAATGAACCTAAAACTAAAAACCTTAAAAAATATAATAAAATAACTAAAATAAATTATTAAAAGGAGTCTCTTTAGGCAAGGTTCCGAAGATACTGGCAGCGTTCCCCCTTTGAATAGCTAGACTAATTCTTTGTCCGAGGTAGTTGCCAGCTTTTCGGTCTCCTGTGATGTCGACTAACCTTTTTGCTATTTCCTTAAAAAGCCTTATAGTGCTAGGACCCCACAGACCAAGGGTCTCGGCACCGAATGGGACAAAATCATATTCGGAGCCTAGACCCCTGTATTTGCATGCTTCAGCTTTTTCAGCCGCTTCACAAGCCGCACCAGCTCTGTTGTTGGTTCCATGTAGATGGGAAGGGGCCAGCGTGTCTAAACAGGTTACATCCCATATCAGAACCCGGTCCATCTTCCATGAAAGATGGAAACACAACAATGCTACAATAAACAATGTTTTTATCACGACAAATTAAAATTAGATGGTAGATACCTAACTAGGCGTATTTAAAATAAGCCCTACCACCAACCAAACCGAGTACTTAAATGTACCCTCGCTGGAAATCGAACATCACTCGCTTACGATTCAAAGTCGCCGACGATTTTATGGAACCATTAATTTATGGAGCTTATTTTAATCATCTTTTTATGAAAACAAAAGATATTAAGTAAGTACCTATCACTATTTTTTTTTTTAATATTCACGGGTAAGCACGGTGCCTTGATCTCACTTGATGTTAAGTGATGATAAAGCCAATGATGGAAGCGCACTTCACCCGGGACCCTCAACTAGTGAGGTACTGGCTATCTTATCTCTAGCTGCCGGAACACAACAATGCTACAAACATTGATGTTAAAGCGACATATTTAGATAAGATGGTGGTAGCTAGCCAGGCGGACAAATAAGTCCTACCACCAACCAAACCGAGTACACAAAGATGTACCCCCCGCTGGGAATCGAACCCGGGACCTCTGGGTCTAAACCGGTGGTCTTAACCACTAGACCACAGAGGCGATTAAATAATTAGTATTTGTAATCCGATTTCACGTGAAACGAAACGCACCTTATTAGTAAGTATCCCTAAGGAGTCTACATCTGTTATACATTTCTAATGTAATATCGAACAGATTGAAATAAAACTATTTCGTCTAACCCTAGGGAGTTGGGACTAAACGTGTGAATTTGGCAAATAAGTGCACATGTCCCAATTTAGTCCTACAGTAATCATCTGCCAATACTATATTTGTCGTTCCCCAGTAATAATAAGTAAACAAAAAATTAATATTAGAATGAGTTTAAAAATGTAATAAACCTAGAATATAACAGAATTATGTACAAGGACCTAAAACAGGCCATTATCACTATAAAATTATGTAAGAATAGTATAAGAGTAAAATAATAAATGAAAATGGGAAAGTAAGATAGCTATAAGAGGAAATAGTAGATTTAAGCAGAATATTGTAATAAGAAAGTCATTGAGCCGAATAGCTCGTTGAAGAAATTATTTTCCCAAACTTGGTCTAAGAACAAGATGAAAGTTATAGTCTAATAGTAATAGAGTAGGAAACGGTAGTCCCACTCGTGGAAGAGCTAAAGATGATGAATGAGTGTGAAGAATGAGGAATAAAAGTGGGAGAGGCATAAAAGCGAGGACTAGTATGAAAGAGAAAAAACAACGTTGATAATGTTGGAGAAGAATAAAAAAAAAATAAAAAAAATACTTAACATGTCATTGTTTATGACTGAAAACGATTTAAAGAATTGGAATAGGCAACTTTCTAATAGTGTGAAAATCTTAATTGAGAGGAACCTCTTTATCTTTATATATATAAATCTTCTGTGCGTGTGTATGTTATTGAACACCTTCTAAACGGCTGGACCGATTTGGATGAAATTTTCTGTGTGCGTTCAAGTGGATTCGAGAATGGTTTAGATTTACAATTGGACCCGGTAGGTGGCGCTGCTATAGGGGTACATCATGGGATACGATACAGGATAAAATAATTGAAACTGCATTTAAAGATTTTTGAAAAATCACATGTTTGATCCGGGTATCGAAAGTGGGCACTAAGCGTAAAAATATTTTTCTTGGTCTTTCTTTAATTTAAGATACTATGTTGTTCAAAAGAAATCGATCCTTATGAATGACTCTTTCGGTTGGTATCATAAAATACAGGTGTTTTTTTCACATTTCATTGGTTCGATTCCCGGCTCAAGCAGGTGATTTTTCAAAAATCTTTAAAAAATAATAAAAATAAAAATAAAAATAAAAATGTTTATTAATCAGACAACATAAAGTCCATTAAATGTTAGTAACAAAAAGACTTAATACCTATGTTAGTAAATAATTTTTAATTTTGAGCGTGTAATTTGGCACATGTGCTCGATAAATGGACAGTCCCCACTATCGGCAATTGCTTGCAGGACGTTGTTACTGCTGCCGCGAACTCGCTTCAAAAGTGAGCCTGCTTTTTTACGAATGATGGTCGGGAAACTGTCGACCTCTGCGTACGCAAACATGCTGGAAGCGCTGCAATATCGCGGCAGCCCTAACAATGCCCTGAAAGCATTATTGTACTGAACGCGTAAGGTGTTGTACGATTTTTGCGTGTAGTTAACCCACAGACTGCCCGAGTAAAAAGAGGTACAGTAGGCTTTGAAAAGCGTGACCTTTACAGGTGCAGAGCATCGAGCAAATCTGCGAGCCAACATGTTGGCCCTAACCGACAGCGCCCTGCGCTCTCTCTCCATATCAATGTCGTCTTTTAGATCCTCTGTAATTATATGGCCTAGGTACTTAAACTGCCTGACTCGATCAAGAGGGGATCCATATAGTCTGATGGGGGGTACAAAATCAGGAAGTCTATTGCCGGACTTGAAAACCATGTACTCGCTCTTCCTGCAATTGTACACTAACCCATGGGCGATCGCATATGTTTCACAGAGACCTAACATTTTTCTAATGATATGATATGATGAATGATAATTTTTTAAATGCAGTTTTAATTATTTTCAAAAATAAAGTAATGTTTTCTTTCAGTAAAATTTGCCATCATCAAAATTAAGGGTATTTTTCCTCCAACCATGGTCTTTTTTTCCACCCTGTATAACTCGCCTAACCAGTCTAGATAATAAACAAACACAAATAATAAGTTAATACTACAAAGTTTATTTCCTTATATAATAGATTCTATCGACTTTTCTTGTTCTTATCTAACAGCAAACTAACATTTCCGGTGTTAAATAAACGTCTTCCTTACAATGTGTCTGTATTTAAACTTAAATAATAACTCGAAATCGCAATAAATACATAATACGTCCATTATTCAAGTCTGCCCAGTGGACGCTAGTTATTCAGCCAGACCATTAAACACGATCATTACACATTTGCATTTAATAATACACCTTATTTGTGCATATTGTGTAGTTTAAAAATATAGCAAAATTACTGGCAACACCTGCCCGGCTCGGCGAAATGAAGGATTCGGTGTCGGCATTCTGAAATCGAATAAGTTGAATAAATTAAAAACATACACTTCTCGTTTAAAGGAGTTATGTTTGTTTTAACAATAAAAACTTGCACAGCTATTGAAATTAAAACTATGTAAAAATACAAACTTGTTATTATGATAACTTTTTATACGAACAAACACTTTTTGCGTCCTTATTCTAGTACACATTTATATCCACGTTCGTTACACTAATAAAAAAGCCATGTCTATGACCATAAAAAAGTCCAACTTTATTTATTTTAATTAATCATACCATGGTAGTCCTTAAAGCTGACATACTTGTTACTGGAACGCAGTACGTCCAACATTCCCAAATAACAACTACGCTCGAACTCGTATCCCTAGTTCAATCGAACGCTTTTAGTCCTTTAGCGGCCAATAAAAACTCCTATTAATTGCGTAACCGTTGCTTAAAAATAGCCCAGCCATCAATTCTTAAAAAACATAAACTTCATGCTGGCCACAGAGCAAATAGAACATAAAATGGTTTTTATAAAAATTTGAATTTCGATCTCGAATGACATTCCAATAGGAGTCATATTGGAAATGCCGCCAAAAGTGACGTAAGCTTTTTACGTTCGGAAACGTGGTTGAAAATCTTAAATTAGGAACTCGATTCTAAAGCCTAACAAAATAGAGTTTATTATACATGGTGTAGTCGACTGGTGTTACTGCGTTTTATTGTAGAGGACAACGGCTAGGATATAGGTCATTGCTCCCCTAAACCTGCGGAGTAGTCGGGGCGGTTCATAAGTACTCAGTTCCCATGTTTAAATTGCCCAACTTGTATGTACTCTCGGTACAGGACCTGCTCGTACGCACTGGCCGGACGAATGACCGTCCTGCGACCGGCATCATGTTTTAGAACTCATTTGAGTAACGAGTTACAGCGTAGGTAATAACTTTTGGTTTCAATTTTGTTACATGTTACATCACTTGTAACTTTGTGACTGAGTTAATGTCATAAATACAATATAGGTATTACTAATTTGTTAATTTTGCGTTCATCAATGTAGTGATTTGAATCATCAGCTCATTTTATGTCACCAATGCTGGGGCACAAGCCTTCCTTATGGATGTATAGGGAGAACGGGTCATAAACCACCACGCGGGCCCAGTACGTATTGGTGGTTGTTAACGACTGCTAATGCAACCGGGACCAACGGCTTTACGTGCTTTTCGAAGCACGGAGGAGCTCGAGATGATACATTTTTGGTCACTCATCCGATGCCTGGCCTTTGCGAAAGTTGCTTAACCTCAGCACTCGCAGACCGGGTGCGTTAACCACTGCGCCATCGAGCTCCTATCTCCTCCGATCTACCCATGTGTCACAGTATTAACAGAATGGCTTCAGACGGCCATTTCAGCGTCAAGGGACTTTTTTGGGGGCGGCGAGAAACTTAAAGGGTTCCTCAAGCCGTGTGATCGAAACATCGTCAATGGGTTTCTAGGGGGAATGGCATCCTATCCCTACCAGATTCTTCGAGACGTTCGGATTAGATCGAGAGCGGAACAACCCGATGGCGCCTCTCATGGCTAGGACCTCGACACGGGTTGACCGTATCGTGGGGGTGTTAAGAAGCGCTCAGGTTACGGTACCTAGTACGTGTGCGCGTGTGAACCGGGTCTTCGTACTCTTGTTCTACGAGTATGGTGTCTTGGGCCTAGGGTTGCCAGGTCGCCAAACCTAATAGCCGGACAGACCAGCCAGTTTGGCCGGACATTTGGGTAAAAAGGCCGGACACCCTACATTATTGAGGATATTGTGTCTCAGTTTAATAGTTACTAAAAAAAATTGTACCTATGTAAAATCAAGCTTTCTTGATTATTACCATAAATCTTGTTGAATTCTAATGGAATATAAATAAAATCGAATGCCAAATCAGTCTAAGTACTTTATTATTAATCAGTCAAATAAAGTTAAAAAAAAGTAAAAATGTAAAAAGCCTAACAAAAGCCGGACAAGCTGGACACCGTTTATTTTGGCCGGACACGCTATCAAAAAGCCTAACTATGTCCAACTTTATCCGGACACCTGCCCCCCAACCGCCTAACACTCTCGCTTTCGATCGCTTTGAAAGCGAGACCCTCGCCTCGCTTTCTATAATATCGAAATATAATATCGAATAATATCGAAAGCTATAGCCTATAGCTTTCGATATTGCTTTCATATTGCTTTCGAAATGACAAGATGACGCCTCCACCTCGCCTCGCCTTCAAAGCGATCGAAAGCGAGAGAGTTAGGCGGTCGACCCCCTGGCAACGCTACTTGGGCCCTATGTAAGTGTGCATGTTTAGTGTATCATGTGAATGTACAAAATTTGTATACCTATTATTATTACATGATTGTAATTTGGTTGAAAAGATGGAGAAAAAGAAATAAGCCTCCAGAGTTTCTTGCCAGCTTTTCTCGGTCGAAGGCTCTCCCAAAATCCAAACTGGTGGTAGATTTAATATTTTGTGTGATGGGATTCCAAGCTGGTGGTAAATTCCAACCATCTTCTCTATTGAAATTAGGATGTTTTTTTAATTTCAATAGTCTCGCGTTTCATCCTAGGGATGAGTCGTTGTTCTCTAGCGAGTATTTGAGGTTTATCGAATCTGTTGTAATGGTTGGGTCTCTCTAGGGCATGTTCGCATACTGCAGACCTATTTTCGCACCTGTGCTTGCCGTGTGTTTAATATTATTCTATATTTTTTGTTCATTGTAAAATGTCTGTTTTTAATTTATAAAAGCAATGCTATCTGGCCACTCAGCCATCAAAAAGAATGTGTATGTTGAATGTAGTGAGATACCGGCTTGGCTGAAAACCAACGCTGTTGATATTGTTGCAATTACAATAGATACGGCATCGTTGACAAAAATGTTGATATTTCGTCAAAACGTTTATTTTTTTCTGTTATTAATAATAACTGTAACCTAAGAGCCACGCTCTTGTCGGTGTAGCCTTTCCATTCATCTCAATCCTTCACTAATTCTTTTACTTCTTTATAAGACACGATGTTCGCCTTCTCTTTATTAATTGTTCTAAAACTCTTTACTGTCTCTAACTCTTTACTAATTTGTTCCAGATAAGCTCTTTTTAGCCTCTTTCTTCATTCCCTTCAATGATGTTCGTTTTTTTATACTTAGTACGACAAATGACTTCATACCACCTGATGTTAAGTGGAAATGGAGTCCAGACGCGAAGACAACTAATGCAGCGTGAAAACAACGCAGCATCAGTTAACCTCACTCTGCCGGCCCACAAGGTGCTTCTTCCTATCCTCCTTCCTATGACCCCATGTCATAGGAAGGAGGGAAAACGTGTGCTAGTAGACTATTCCATCTTTTGGAGATGTGACAAAGATACGAGACACCATATTTCTCGTTATATGTAACCCCGTGAAGATGTAGATAAAAGCGTAACCCTTACTCAATGACTTATGTGCGAAAGACCTTACCATAGACAGTGTACCAAACTTTTTTACAAAGTTCAGTGAAGGTTATCTCACAGCCGAAGCACTGGAAACAAATGATATTGTACGGTCTCGACAAAGAATACATTGTTTACATCTTGACAGGGAAATGCTTATTAGAATAGAAGATGCAATGCAAATTCTCACGGATTCAGACCATAAACACACGTGATAGAGAATAGCAAAAAAGTAAAACAGCTGCCAAGTTGGAGTTGTGGTTTGTGAATCGATGGTTCCATGCGTGCGAATGGAATTATAAGTGCACGCTTTCATTTGTATAACGCGAAGAAAAACCTAGGCAAGACTGCAAAAATAAGCGTTAATTGAAATATTTGAAACAATACGCTAACAAACATCTGCGAAGAAAGAAATTATGAATATTAATTTTAAATTTAGATTTCAGATAACTACATTCGTCCTGCGTGAAATCAAGTATTAGAAGGTAATCAAGTAATATAACATTTTCAACAAATTTCAAAGAACTCTGTCATCGTTTACTATACTAAACAGCTTAGGTTATAATCATTTACTTTAACAAAACATCTTTTTGATGATGATTTTATAATAGTAAGACCTTTTCTGGCTTATAATCTTGTAAACTCTGCTAATATTTCAGTGTAAAACTTGCTTTGAACAAAAATATGTTATTTAATTTGGTCCAAAGCTTGTCGACCTATTTAGTGGTATTGACATTTTTATGTTCCACAGAGAACCCCAAAAATACCGCTAGAGCACCGCGGAAACATTAATGACAGTTACGAAACTTTTTTGCCGCCAAATGCGTCCAGAAACCAAATGGGCCGGCCACATTTCACACCCGGAAACGCATCCAAACGCATTTTTTGTGACACTTCGCGGGTTTCTGTTTTTATTTTAGTGATTTTATGACAGACCCTGTTTAATATATTAATTGGGAGTTTTCTTGTTATCTTTATTAAGGGTACGTGCTATGTAATATTATTGACCTAAGTAGATAGCGACATATAGGTACACTACTAATACTTGTTTTTTAATTTAAAAACCAAAAGTTAAACTAAACGGCGTTTAAATAGCGTAAGGAACAAACGAAGATTATTTAAATTTTTCATATGTATTGCATTTGGGCAGTGAAAATCTTGGTGATAATGCAGTCATGCATGACCGATTTTTTTTTCTTTCTTATGCTTAAACACTAACCCTGTAACTAATTATAAACGTGGGCTAAAGTGTGTGTGTTTGTGTGTGTCTATAGTGTCCAAATACAAAATTTCATCTATCCTAGTTAAAGACTGCTGCCATCTCGATATTGTTCTCAAAATCAGATTTAAGGTGGTCGCTTTTTGTTTGAAGAATAATTTTCGAAATAAAATAGTAAAATACTATTACAAATAACTCACCAACGTAACGGGAAATTAGCAATACGTGTTTACCAGTATTTCTCTCCAAACAGCCACTATCATTAGATCCCAAGAAACAATCTAAGGAAACCTTCATGTTATAAAAATAAAAATGAATTCAAAAAAACAAAAGAAAACGATGATAGATACCAATTTTACGATACATCGTCCTACGTCACGCGCCGAGCTATTTTTTCCTATTGAAACATCATCTGCCCCAATCATTACTCATAAGCAGGATGCCTGATAAACATCTTCGGATAACTTACGCTAAAAATTAACAAAAGGCACGAACGCTACCGGTGATTTATAGAGCTAAGGAGTGTCGGGGGCGTAGATGTTTGCCTTATTAATAACTTTAGATAAATTATGGGAGAAACGAAACAGCACCAGGGTGCCTAGTGTGTGTTTCATGAGACATTCGATAACGTTAACGAAAACGAAAATTAGTATGGCATTGAAGCAGCAGCAGCGCATCCTGGCGATTATATACGAGAAGAGTTAAAATTTTGTATGTCCTATTTATAAATTATGTATTATACGTTTATTTTTGTACTATATTTTTAAAAGTAGTTTATGTAATAATATCATCATCATCATCAGCCTATAAGCGTCCCACTGCTGGGCACAGGCCTCCCACATGATCGTAGCACGTGGGGATATTGGACCATAACCCACCACGCTGGCCCAATGCGGGTTGGTGGGTTTTAACGACTGTTATCATACGACAACAACCGGGACCAACGGCTTAACGTGCCTTCCGAAGCACGGGTACATGTAATAATATACATTATATATAAGTGTATTTATATTAATTGTATGTGTAATGTAGTATATACTGTGCGTTATATAATATATTATTTTTATTTCTAATTAGTTGTCTTCACCCAATATATTCCCAAAACATAACATATTCCCAAAACAAATATCCTTCGATTACTTAATGGGATGTCTCAGCAATGTGTTGTATCTAAGATTACTGAAATAAACGCATTTTTATTTTATTTTATTTTATTTTAATAGCACCTACCATGTTATTTCTACACCACCCTATAGTTGACTGGTAGAGAATGCCTCAGGCATTAAGTCCGTCGTGTAATTTATGTTGCAAAAGTTTTAAATAAAATAAAAAATAAAAATAATAGTAATGTTCGACACATAAAAAACTAACTTTATCAATATAACACGGTTTGAATAAATGTTCTGAGGAATTGTTCGGCATGATCCCTACCGCTGCTTTTCTTCACCGCACTACACGCAATCGACTGTCATTCCATCTACATCACCTTGATGGATGGCGGTCTACTACTGTGCGTTTTTCACGAATTTTCTTGCCACGAACTACAGTATTGTGGAACCAGCTCTCGGCGGCGGTATTTCCGGACCGTTACGACCTTGGGATCTTCAAGAAACGAGCCTATTCCTTCCTTAAAGGCCGGCAACGCGTCTGCGATTCCTCTGGTTTTGCGGGTGTCCATGGGCGGCGGTGATTACTCTCCATCAGGTGACCCGCCTACTGGTTTGCCTACTTCTTTTATTTAAAAAAAAAATGTCTGAAGAACTCTTTGACCGTGACGCGAGCTGCACTCCGGAGCCACTAATGTACTGTACGGTAGTACTATTAATTATTCTGTGGTACTTACTGTCTCAAAACTTCCATCGCGCATACTCGTTTCTTTGTCACACGTCGAAAAGATGGAATAGTCTACCAGCACACGTTTTTCCTCCTTCCTATGACATTGGGGTCCTTCAAACGAAGCGTGAAGAGGCACCTTGTAGGCCGGCAGGGCGAGGGTGACTGCTGCTGCGTCGTCTTCGCGTCTCTCCATTTCCACTTAACATCAGGTGGAATGGAGTCATTTGCCGCGCTAATTATAAAAAAATGTATACGACATACGTAGTAGGCAACGCATGAAAACTTTTTATTATCAAGGTGTATCGCAATATTAACTTAAGGCGAAGGGTAAGGCACACTAACGCCGCTAATGGATTTAATTTGAAAACTGCTAAACTGGATTTTTTTTCAAACATTGCGGACCTTCCGACACTAGGCAAACATCTATTATTTATTAATTGTGCACTACTTTTAGGTTTGTTTTTGTATTCATTCGCTAACACCAACAGTGGCCATTGTTTGTGAATAAATGCGATAGCCCGTTTTGTGAATAAACCACGCAACAAAAAGTAGTTTACAATTATTAAATAAATACTATGGATGATTTCCTGTTGTCGGACGGTACGCGATGTTTAAAAAAGATCCGGTCCGTTAGTAACTGTCAAATTATCAATTGGTGGCGCTAGTGTGCCTTACCCTTCGCCTTAAATGATATCTAGATCAGATCTAGACCAATAACAATTAGCTGTCAGCGGGACGCAACTTCAAGCTGCGTTATACAGGTCGATTAAAATCGTATTGATTCGACCTGCATACTTAAACAGGGTGTTCTTATCATATTTATAAATAATTTCCAAATTAAGTTTAATCTTCTTTGACATGTTTAATTGTATTTTTAACATTTCAAAAAATGTCAGATCATCAAACAAGCGGCCGTGGCTAGCTCAATTAAATCCGCACTCTCTTTGGTTGGTGATTGTCCCCGCCTGCGACAACTATCAATATTCAATGTATTTATAAATACTTATTTATCATAGATTTTATTATTTAAGTATAGGTATCGGACAAGGAAATATTTCACTTTGCATTCAACATTGCTCAAATTGATTTCTGAGATCGTAGAGCTTGTTTTTTTTATTTCAGTTTTTCTCTTTGCAGTTTTTACGAGTATATAAATTTTTTTTTTATATATAGTTGTTTTAGCAGTCGTGTTTTTTGTTTTATTTTTTTGTTACCTAATATTAGCCAATCCGCTTAGAGCGATTAGTTAATTTACTGGTAAAAATGCCGCCCAGGTCTGTAACGATACCAAGTTTAACGTTACCTTTGCTATTAACTCTATATCGTATGATAGAGGCAACGTTACCTTATTCTTTACATTATTTAAAGCAAGAAGCAGCGCCATTTGGTGACAAGTTGATTTCACAATTTTCTCACTAGATGGCGTTACTTTGTTCGTGTACAAATATTAGGTCCTTACCTATGAAATTGGCGTACTCATTAATAGGTGTATTACTACTAAAACTCAATACCGGTTGTTAATATTATCATACACATTTAATTAAGACTATATTAGTTAGGCTTCAGTAATAACAATGATTTTTGATTTTGTGTCTTTATTGTCCAAATATTTTTTTTAAATTAACTTCTTTTTTTGTTAGCGGAATTGACCTTTTGTTTCATTGTAGCTTTAAAGGTACTTGTTTTTTTTTAGGGTCTGCTATATTTAGCTAGTGAAAAAACACACTGCCCTACAATTTTTATAGTATTAACCTAAGTAGATGCTAAGGAAATTAAAAAAAAAACGTTAATAGAATTTTATAAAAAATCTTCATACAAAATAATTTCATAGGTAAGGACCTAATATTAACTCTATAGAGTAGATAATCATAAATCATAATATTAATTTGATGTACAAGCGCCTGCATATCAATTTATCCAAAACTGTCAAATCACTACATAGTATAAAACAAAGTCGCTTCCCTCTGTCTGTCTGTCCTTGTGTACGAGTATACTTACCTACTTAGATCTTTAAAACAACGCAACGGATTTTGATGCGGTTTTTTTAATAGATAGAGTGATTCAAGAGGAAGGTTTATATGTATAATACATGCATAGAATTGAACCCGGTACTCAAGCGGACGAAGTCGCAAGCGGGCCGCTAGTTTCTTCAATAAATAGTACAAGTACTAAATATAAATTTAATAAATGGTATTTTTTAGGGTAAAATCATGATTAGTAGATCTTATTAGGTTTAAATACCCTAGTGGAACCGTAGTAAGTGTTTATAACAAATGTTTATCGTTCGCATAAACTTTTCCTAAACAATGAGAAAGATTTTAATATTAATTTACTGCCGTAGCATCATTTATTATCCTATCACGCAAGGCTGGTGCTGACTTTAGTGAATATCCGTGAACACTGCCAACTATTAAATAGTATTGTTACTAATCAGACTAATCACATAAGCGGTACTCACTCAACCAACCGCAACAAAGCAAGGTGTTGATTGTTCACTAGAAAACTATCGATTTCCGTCCTTAACGCACCGTGATAGAGACGAAAATTATTTAAGTTACATTTTTACTGTGTGAACTCTTTCGAACAGTTTAAATACAAGCAATTGTCGACTTTATCTGCTACGCCGTGGGACTTAGGCCGCGTGTTGATATAAATGACGGTGCTCCTCACCGCTTATGTTTGCCTGGTACTTTAGAAAACCATCGCGTTCATTTTGTTCCAAACTGCATATGTCACCAGTCGTCACCCAGTCACCAATCTGTTATGACAATCGTTTTGGTGGTTACAAGACTTTTTGCTGTCACCGTTAAGCGCCATTTGCAATTGAGTAGGTACTTTTTAATGCGTCTATGACAAATTTATAATTTTTTGTTACAAACAATTTTTGTTTTAGGTGACTTACCGCGTGTTTTTTTCATTGTAAACTAAAATGCTCTTCTTCGCTTCTTCTGTGCTCAACTGACCGCTGCCTGTTTATATTCATCGACATTTACCCAGGGAGACATCTGTCAAAAACACGAAAAATGCCTCAATGTTCTGTTAAATCACTTCATCTGTAAGTATCCAATATGTAGAACACGATGCCTTCCGCCGGAAAGTAATTTTATGATACAAATATTCGTAATTAATTTTAAAATGATTTAGATTTTATGACAGTTTATGTTCGTCATACATTACGGCTTTACTTAGCTCTATACATGTGGTAGTTATTGTGTAAACGGGCAATGAACATCAAACTATCGTTTCATACGTACTTCGCGTCAGTTTCGAGGCACAGTCGCTTTTGTCATTTTTCTGTAAAATTTTCTAATTAGTGCCGTTTACTCTATAAAACGTCTATTTGATTCTTATCGCTTACGAAATTATGATGATCGGAAAGAAATTATATTTTGAAAGTAATTCAAAATCTCTAAGAGAGCGCTTTGTTAAACCTATTATGTGCTATTACCTCCACAAAATGATATCCAAAAATTCTAGCGACTTTTTTACACACCAATGCAGTTTAGTTATTTAGGTAAAAATCGAAATAAAAATAAGGTACTTAAATTAAAAGTACGTAAAGCCAAATTCGACAAAAAATGTTTACCAACAAAGCGTTGCTAAGCAACCAGTGGCAGGCAGGTATTAACAACCTTTTTCAGTTCGACAACAGAAAATATTTATTTTTATATATTATAATTATATCGCTTAAATTTAAACTAAGTGATTAAATTAGCTACCTCGAAATAATTAAAAAACTGCACTGCTGAAGACTCAACAATTTATTTATTACATAAATTTATAAATAAGTAATAAATAAGTAAGTAAGTAATAATAAATTATACTAAACAAATGAACAATAATGCAAAAAAAGTTTAATTGTCCTAGAGATATTTTTGTTACTTTTAATTTCTAGAAACCAGAGAGATTAAAAAATCGTGCCGCTCTGCCATTAATATTCAAACAATTGAACGACGGTTTCTTGCACGCACAAATTTGCATGGTTTGCCACAAAAACTCAACAATCCACATTGAGTAAAATAAACTTATCCCATTAGAAGGCAATGAATTAAACAGTCTAATCGTACTAGGATGTGAATAATTATATAGTTAATGGCACATGATTAGGCCCGATTATGCATGTAAGTACAAATACTTTACCGACTGCGTACATGCTTGTGAAAAAATGGCGTCCTAGTTACAGGTGTATCAAATCAACAAGCAATAGACTGATTTTGAAGAGACAAGTGGCTCCTTGGACAATGGAAACTGTAGAATCGTTTATAGAGTACAAAGTTTTGTTACCCCTTTGAATAGAATAGAATACATTATTACCTTAAAACTGCGAACATTCATAGTTTAGGCTACAAGTAGCTCTTGTGAATGTCACTATGCCATCGGTTCGTAAGTCTACACAGGGCGGGAGATCTTGTACTGAGAAGAACCGGCAAGAAACTCAGTAAGTGTCCAGCTCTTTTCTCCCTTACAGCGTCAAAAATATTGGAAAATGCCCGATCATAGCAGGACACTTTCCATTACAAATAAACACAGAACATACTTATAGAAGACAACCACAACATGTAAAAAAAAATAAACAAAAAAAACCTAGTTTAACAAATTTACATCAGGTAAAAGTATCAATTTCCACAATGACATACAGTACCACTACAGTACTCTAGTAAGAGTCAAAAATTGTTACAGAAAAAGAAAGTCAAACTATAGTGTATAATACTAAAAATAATATATGCATTACTATCAGTCATAGCGTGATGTAATATAGCCTATAGCCTTCCTCAATAAATGGACTATTTAACACAAAAGGAATTTTTCAATTCGAACCAGTAGTTCCTGAGATTAGCGCGTTCAAACAAACAAACAAACAAACCAACAAACAAACAAACAAACAAACAAACAAACAAACTCTTCAGCTTTATAATATTAGTATAGATAGGTATGGCTAGCAAATATTTTCTCAACTACTTTTTTTCTAGCTTAACGTTTACATATGAGATTCATCGAAGTATTATTTTAACTATTAAAAGCACTACCCATCAACCGGACAGCTTTTTTTGTAATTTAGGCATTTTTAAAGCATTTATAATTTCATTCCACATCAGATAGAGAGGTTTTAAATTGACGCAGTTTGGTTCCTGAGCTTATAACTATTCGTAAATACTAAATATATACAAGAACAGAGCGGAGCAGAAGTCAGTGCAAGTTATATTTGCCTTTCGATCACGTAATAAACCAAAAAGATAATTGGTATGACAAAAATTTTAAACTTTCCTCGTTTTTCACCAGAACAAGCCGTTCGCTACCAGCTGTCAGCGCAATGGCTATTTTTTATTATTTTTCTATTGTTAAAAGTTTAATTTAAGGTATATTCTTTATTGCTCAAAAACACACAATCAGAAAACAATGTGAGCAAAGGTGGACTATCTTTAAAGGAGATCTTTTCCAGCCAACCTAAGATGGAATGGGAGCTTTATATGTTAGTGGAAGCATCAAAGGTGCAAGCAAGCATACTAATCTATACTAATATTATAAAGAGGAAACCTTTGTATTTTTGTATGTATGCATGTTTGGAACGAATAAACTCAAAAACTACTGGACCGATTTAAAAAATTATTACACCATTAGAATGCTACATTAGCGCTGAGTAACATAGGCTATATTAAAAAAAAAGAAATGCGGTACGAAGTCCGCCAGGTCAGCTAGTATTTTATATAATGCTAACTAGTTATCGACAAATAAACATATATTTCAACGACAATGAGTTATTTCAAGATGTAATTATAGGAGCAATCATGTTTTCCCTGGTTAGGGCATGCCGCATGTGCCAAACCAAACATTTCTCCCTATCGTCCAAATTTCAAAATCTGGTTACTGAGACACGATTGCGGACGTTTAAAAATAGCAATGTCAATGCTCAGTGTCGCACACAACATATCATGTTAAAGGTAACATAAACATAGTAAAAAATTCGTTAATTATAAACCAATTTTAAAAAAAATATCAAAAATTTTATTTTTTGCATCTCCACAGCCACCTCTTTTCCGCACAGCACGTGCCGGACAACATGTGCTGAACCATAATTGTAACAACAGCATGTGCCAGCTCTAAATTGTAACTATTCTCGCTTGACAAGTGTACAATTGACAAAACCTTATGGGCGCTCACAATAAGGCTCAAAATGCTGCTAACCTTATACTGGACAGGCATGGTTGCAAGATATCACCTGTGCCAATTATTGCTCGGTTTTGTGTCATATGATGATCTATTAGGGTTGAACAGTGGCGCTTCGGGGTAGGTTTATTGCGAATACATTTAAATTTTTAACAGTGAAATCAGTAGCTGCAGACTTCTATTACACTATGGTAGGTGGAGTATTTATTCAGTAAGAAGTATGTATAAGTCTTATAGAATATATATCTAGGCTATTGGCACCAATATTGTTATACACTACGTTAAGAGCGAGGCACCCCACAACAAGTATTTGCATTACTCTCAGGGGTTTTCACAGTACCTACAAATTATGTATGTTGTTGGGAAGTAAAAGACAAAATTTTATTATTTTTATTTATTACTGGATGACTCGGTGAACTTCGTATCACCTACATATAGGTATTTGTGAAAAACATGGTCAAAACTTAAGGCGAAGGGTAAGGCACACTAGCGCCGCTAATGGATTTAATTTGATAACTGCTAAACTGCATTTTTTTTTCAAACATTGCGGACCTTCCGATACTAGGCAAACATCTATTATTTAATAATTGTGCACTACTTTTAGGTTTGTTTTTGTATTCATTCGCTAACACCAACAGTGGCCATTGTAAATAAATGCGATAGCCCGTTTTGTGAATAAACCACACAACAAAAAGTAGTGCACAATTATTAAATAAATACTATGGATGCGTTCCTGTTATCGGACGGTACGCAATGTTTAAAAAAAGATCCGGTCCGTTAGTAATTGTCAAATTATCAATTGATGGCGCTTGTGTGCCTTACCCTTCGCCTTAATACAATTTTTTTATCTACATACAACCAACTGACACTTTTATACTTTTTTTATTTCTGAAACAGAACTGTTTTGTATTCCAATAAGACAGACCAAAGAGATCGGACCTCATACTACAGCTATGAAACAGACAAATTTCTGAACGCACCTATACTTAAATATTTGACAACCAAGTGACAATTTTTTATTTCTAAAAAGACAAAAGACAGCAAATGTTTCACCAGCTAGGAACATTTTGGTATTGGAAAATTAAATTGTCGTTTTTACTATTTTCCGTTACTTATTTATGTTTCTCACCGTTTAAACCTTCCCTGCACTTCCACAGATATTACAAAATCGAAATTAGCCAAGTCGGTCCAGCCTTTCTCGAGTTTTAGCGACTCAAACGAACAGCAATTGATTTTTATTTATATACCTAGATAGATTATACAAATAGTCAGCAGGATCCAGTGATCGACACTTTAATCATGAAAAATAGGGGTCTGCAACTTACTTTTGACAGAAGCAACAATTTGATATAGACCACCTGCTTCCTAGTTGAATAAACAGTGAAATTATAAGTTATTTTTTGGCGACGAAATAGAAATAGATTTAAACTAAAGCACAAACATTCATACAATTATATATAATACAAGTACACACATTCCCACATTTTCATACATACATGCACAGTGCACACTCCTACACACCTCTCACATCCACATTTACCCACAATATATCCCACAGGCACATACCATACTTAACACACTACAGAACACAACACATCTTTACACATACTAACACACACGTCAGTATAAAATTAGACTAATAAGTACCTAGGTATAATTAAAAAATTAGTAATAAGAATTTAGTCAAAATAAGACCCTAGGTATGTTAACTCTTTATTATTATAATACACACATAGTTATGCAGAGCGTTGCCTCCTGAAACAGGCGATTATAATAAGCCTAAAAGGAGGCTCCGTTATCTAGATAATTTATGTAAGTCTTTATAAAGAAATAAAGAATTTTGAATTTTGAATTTGAAATAGAGTGTCACTGGTTTCTGTGTCGACCACTGGAGGCACTACGTTACTAGAGAAACCTGCAAAGGCTGTTTATACAACCTGTTCATCATCAACTCATTTTTATGTCCCCACTGCTGGGGCACGAGCCTTTCCTATGGATGGATAGGGAGAACGGGCCCATAAACCACCACGCGGGCCCAGTACGGATTGGTGGTTATTAACGACTGCTAATGCAGCCGGGACCAACGGCTTTACGTGCCTTCCGAAGCACGGAGGAGCTCGAGATGATTAATTTTTTGGTCATCCATCCGATGACCGACCTTTGCGAAAGTTGCTTAACCTCAGCGATCGCAGACCGGGCGCGTTAACCACTACGCCATCGAGCTCCTCTTGTAAATTCAAAATTCAAAATTCAAAATCATTTATTCAGTTTAGGCTACAAGTAGTTCTTATGAATGTCACTATGCCATCGGTTCGTAAGTCTACTCTGGGCGGGAGATCTTGTACTGAGAAGAACCGGCAAGAAACTCAGCAAGTGTCCAGCTCTTTTCTCCCTTACAGCGTCAAAAATATTGGAAAATGCCCGATCATAGCAGGACACTTTGTACCTGTACAGTACTCAACAACTTGTTACAGTACTTACCTAGCCATTATTTATGTTTATGGACGTATGGATACAATAAAACAGAATTCATACTAAAACCTTTTTTAAATCAACTGAAAATACGCGGATTAACTATAGGTAATGAGGAGGAAACTCAAACTTATTAACCCTCCTGTGTCGATAATTAATTTTATAACAGTACCAAAACAACCATAAACCAGACTCGCAATTGCATCTCAATTTTAACGTGTAACATTGACTTAACCGACTTTTGAACTTCCCCGTACAATCGGTGACAATCGTTACATTACGAATTGTTAAAAAATATTCAATGAGAAATATATTTTTAAGTACCTACATTACCTATAAAATGAAACTTGTATATGAAACTTGAACTTTAAATCCATCTCTTAAGATTGAACATTTATTGAGGAGACAGTTTTGGATAGTCGGATGGGCAGCCTGTACATGAATAGTTAGGTACATAATAAACTTATTTTATCACTAAAAATGTCATGTCTTTAATAAAATTTATAGTGTTATAGATTTGATTGTACGACTTTAATTTATTGAAACTTTAGTATTGTTCGAAAGCCCGATACCTCACATTCACAACAACTTCATTGGAGAATGATTTGAGACTAGACTCAAACACATCAAATTACATGTATTTCAATGTAGCAAGACACATGGTATTATAATTTATGGTTTAGGCGAGTCTTACCAGCTACTCTAGCATGAAAACTTTTTGCCGTTCGCAATCAGGTCACAGACCAGTGTTTCTCCGCACCAGATATAAGACGGATGCATATTATAATTGAGAACAAACTGTATAATCGGTGTTTGCGTTATGCGCCAACGCAGACGGGTGATCTGACTACTAAGTGCTAGTTTCATTCACCATTCAATTTCGTTAACAAAAACGAGAATTCGAATGGCAAAATTTTATTTCGTCACCTTTGTCATATTGCAATAAGTTTGTAGTAGGAAACTTGGAATTGTGAGCAAAGTCACCCAAATTTCTCTAATGTGTTGATTACTTATACGAGTATACGCCTTTTCCAATCCACATGTACTACTACACTAGACAGATCAAACATTTAGCTCTTTCAAACAATAAGTGACGTCAACCAATCGCATTGTTGTGATTATGATCTAATCGTCAAGATCCTTGGATACTGGAGTGGAGCCGTCGACCTGCCGACTCCTTTGCCCCGCCCGTGGACGTCTAACGCGCTAAATAAGGCGTTGTCCGGGATTCCGTCTCGGGTATAATCGCATGCGAAACTTATTAATCTCTTTTTTTAATACTGTGCCGGCTAACGAGCGTACGGCCTGATGGAAAGCGGTCACCAAAGCCCATGGACGACGCATATTGCAAACACGGAATTTTTCGGTTCTTATGCTTCTTTGAACTGTAATTTCAATGGACCTTTAAATCAGAACAATATGACCACCAACACCAAGAGTCTGTTTTATTACTTATTACCTACTTATATACTCCTCCTCCTCGTGTCTTGACATTTCATGATTTTTAAGATGCTTTTTGCACTGCTTTCTGTCTTGTGTGATTTCTTGCCAGCCACGTTTCCCTAGTTTCCATTACGTTCGTGATGATAAAGTCCTGTCAGTCTTACGCCAACCGAGACGGACGCCGCCGCCTTCTGGAAACTTCCATACACGTTACACGCTTATTCACCCGATTTTCCCCATTCGTTTGACATGGACAAACCAACGTAGTCTATACGCCTTTGTTTTTTCTGTTTCATTGGCTATCATCCTGTTTTCATTAATCAGTTTTTTTATTAGACACTGTTAATTTTAAAACCACTCATGTCATTATTGTGATTTAAATATTATATTAAATGTTAATATCGATGTAAATGTTAGTGTCGATTAAAGTTATCATAATTTAATTAAAGTGAAGCCCAACAAAAATGTCTTCAACGTTTTGTTAGCGACTGTACCGCCTCACATTTTTGGCGAGGTCTGCCGATCAAGATCACTCCAAAATTTCCTGTGCCAATAATGATTTAAAATACAATAGGACTGAGAGTTAACCTGAAACGTTTCTTTTTTTAAATTCCTCGACAGGAAATCGAGAGTTTATCAAAGACAATCCTCACGACATGATCATGCTGAGTAAGTATAGAATAAAGAGTATGTTAGTAAAATAAACATAGACAATTGAAAACTCTTTGCCACAAAAAATAAAATTATTTATTTATGTCATTCTAAAGATAATTTTATTCTCTATCTTAAATATAAAGTACTAAACACAAGACACAAGTTTTAAAAGATAAATATAAATTAAAGTGCTATAATCTTGCCGATAATCAAATCTGGAAATTTATTTTCATCTCCTTACGGGAAGTCCAGATAGAATTTACGTTGCATACCATAGTAAGAAACGACCAAATTATTGGGCCTTTATTTTAAGCAACTTAACAAATCAATGCTTTACTTTAACGACAGTAAAGCAGTAAATTAAAAGAAAGTTCTTAATCGAGTTCAAAATATAATGAATTCATACATCACACTTTGATTCCTTCTTGTTAAATACTAAATAAAAGATAAGACAACGATTAATAAAACATTTAATTTTAATCAAAGAACATATCAAACGCTTTATCTCGCGAGGAGTTTGTACTCTTAAGTAACTTAAACTATTCACGGAAATTGAATGCTGACTCGCTTAGTGTAGACTAAGTGGGTCAGCATTCAATTCCCTACGTAGTACCTATTTTAAAAAGGTATAACTCAATATATCCAGCATTTAGTTCGATTTCAAGGGTTGAAAGGGTGGTGTTTATTAAACCGTTACAACACAAACAGATTAAGTGGACATTATCGCATTAGTAGCTTTATTTAAACAAAGCTTACTCTGTTAGTTTAGTTCGTTCGTTTTTTTTATATCATGAAATGGCTTTATGCGGATTTCACATTGCCCAACTGAAATGAAACAACTTTTACGGATCTACTTGCGTTTATTTTTATACACATTTGATTTTTCCTTACAGCGTGGTCATAGGGAGGCTCGGAGACGAGAGAAGTTGTTTCATTTCAAACTCAAAGTCAAAGACAATTTTATTTTATTTAATTTATTGTAGTGTTCGTGTAAAATTTTGAAAACTTTACATTACCCAATGTGCTTTACTCAGTATAAATAAGTTGGTCTGTGGTTAAACTAATTAAAAGATACTTACTGTAGATTAAAATCAATAATTGCAAACAGAAGCATTTTCCCGCCAAGACGTTCGTTTTTATGATTAATTTTAATGACGAATGAACATGAACTTGTTTCTACCGGCGGCTTCGCCCGAGCAAAACTCTGTCTTCATTATCGCGTGCCTTCGGGGAACATTAAATTTGACAAGGATAAAAGTAGGAAAAAGGCACGGTTAAAAGAAACAGGCACAAATATTTAAATAATTAGTTTTTGGTCAAAAACAGAACAGAGTAACGAAAAAATACACTATATTGTAGGTAAACCGTTGTAGCTATCAGTTTTTTATTTAAATACTGTTAATATATAGATACAATTGGCTTTGTAAATAAGTCCATTCCGCAACTAAACTATAATTCTGTAAGGATACAAATTCTTGGAATTTTCCAAGAATATGCATCCTCGCACTTGATTCTTATACGCTAGGAAAAGCACGGGAAAATCAATCAATCAAGAAAACAGTTTGTAACATAGAGTAACAATACGATTGCATCACTTACCTACTACTGGCTGATAAAACATATTTTTTTGTAACGACACTTTGATAATCGAAGGAGTACTTAAGTAAAACGACAAACATAATATTCGAACTCTTTTTTTCTACAATGTAAAGTGGCCAGCGCGTTACCTGTCCGAGTGGCCAGCCATGCCATCGGTCAGGTGCTACGTCACCTGTGCCGGTCTTGTTTTGACAGGTGTCATTGTCAGAGGATTACTGCTTTGTTTGTTATCTGTGGTCAGTTTAATGAATTTACAAAATTATAAAAACGCTTCATGCACGCCAGTCGCCATGCCGTGCGTGTCAATCGTCAAGTCAGAACTTGCAAAGACACAGGGCATTATACACTTGGATTTTAATATAGGTTTAATTTATACACTAGTTGACAATATAGAAGTGGTATAAAAAAATATATGAAGAATAAGTTAATCATAAATAGCGGCTTCTTTGTTTACAAAGTTCTATTAAAATGAATGGCTATAATTAAACAAACTTGCATTTTTTTCTGTCAAAAAAACCAGCTGTAAATGGAAAAACTTTCTAAATGATAAAAAGGTGCAATGAAAGGTGTTTAACAATACATTCGCCAATGGTATAATAAACGATCAGCAAAAGTAAACCCTTTATAGAGAAGGCTGTGTATGTGTTTTTGTCTAAAGGTTTTTTTTTAACGCAATCCATCACATGCACTCTCCTTGTAAACGCCTCAACAGGGCGCGTGCCATTTTTTTTTAAACGCGGAAGTTTGTCTGCCACAAAAGAGGCACACTCCATGCTCAAGAACTATCAAGTTTCTTAAAAAAAACTCAAAAAAAAGATAGCACATGCCGAAATCTGATTATGGACCATAGATATTTGATCAAAAGGGTTGCCGTTTGGCAATCGGGCAAAAACTGTCGGTACTTTTTTGCACCCGCATTTTTTCATACGAAAAAATGCAAAATTGATTTCGGCAGATGTCCACAAATAGAAAAGGGTTTGATGGAACTTTTTTATAAATAAAAAATCGCGGCCCATCTGTAAACAATGGCGTAGACCGTTATGGGTCGACTGTCAAAATTTGCCATTATTTATGCTAAAGGGTTATTATTTTACGATTAATGATGTGTGTGTGAAATAGGTGTTTTTCTGTTTCCTCAGGAAATTGGATCTTTGCCTTTTGCAAGGAAAGGGATTTACGCTTGTTATCATTAAAAAATGAAGAACGAGATAGTAACTATATTTTTTAATGACTTTGCACTAGCATGTAGCCAATGAAAAAGTTTTACAATACTTAAATAAACAATATTTCTTTCATGTATGATGATGATGAATGATAATAGAAATGAGAAGTGAGAAATGATATACCCCCCAACCCCTCGAGTATCTTAGTAAAGATGTGGGGCTTTACTAAGTCCTCGGGCGGACTCCTTAGAGAATTTGAAAAGTGATATTGCACTTTGCCAACACTCATGCACACTCGTTAATAATCCACCATTATTTCACATTAATATTCGACATAACACAAATTTTAGAAAATAAAACAAAACCGCAGACATGACTCTTCACTTTCTCGCCAAGAGTCCCGTAACTATACTTATTTTAAAATAATGAGTTTCGATCAATTACTGCATATAAAAAGGTTTTAATCAAGACTATTAAATACAAAAAATGTCTAAAAAAGTAGGTTTTATTTTAAGCAAACGGATTTAAAAAGAAAAAGTATAATAAAGACATAATGTTTATGTTTATGTTTTTTCTTACTTCTAACTTTATGACTACCTAGAGTAGATGTCACTTTAAAGCTAATAAATTATTAATTTTAGCAGCTAGTTCAATACATAATATCTTATCTTTTCTTGTTGGGCCTATCGAGGTATCCCAGTACTTGTAGCACCTCGACTCATCGGGATCCTTTGTGCAAAAGATATAATAACTTTACTTAGCTGTTGATTGGATGAAATATACCAGGGATCGAAAGACTTCCTCTTCATATTATCTAAAAGGTTATATATTAAAAAACTTCTATAAAAAGGACGACAAAACTGAACCAACTCCCTAACTATCTGTACCAAAAACATTCCCACACATTAAAACGTTCTGATCTCACCGTGAAAACCTTCAGGAATGGACGCTAACAATTATAAAAAAATAACCCAAAAACAATGAGGAATCTCGCATTTTTTGTGACGCATCGCGACTTTCGTTTTCACTTGAACGAATTAAAATATAATATCGGAGCGGATAACACAATGGTTGGGCCGTTGCGTCCACCTCGGAATCCCTTCAGAGCCTCATCAATATCCCGGCAAAAAGCTGAGCAAAAACCCCACCAGATTTTTATTTGAAAGAATCCTTTCGCTTTAGTTTGAGGCGACGACGGGCTGGTCAAAGAGCCGCTCGCCAAAAATGTGCATAATAGCCAACGATCGGTGAAAAAACCACATCAAAAACACGACCTCTAAATGTTGCGAAAAAGTGCGCGCGCGCATCACAGGGTGTTTCGCGCTGTCGGGAATCCGTCAGCCATCTTAGTCGCTTATAAATGACATGTACAGTTAATTTATAATATTTATATACTATGGAGACCAAGATGAGCTTATATTAACAAATTAAAGAGAAGTCAAACGTCGTGTGTTATCAAAAAGTAAAAAAAAAAACTTGGGGTACCTAGAAATGAATGGAAAAGGCTACACCGGCAAGAGTGTGGAGCATAAGTTGAAGAAGAAGAAGATACTATGACAAAGCCGTTTCCTATAAGATATATATATATATTATGTATATATTATACCCGACTTTGCAATACTGAATTCACTTTTAAAATTTCGCGTCTATCTTATCTCGGCAACTCAGCCGAAACGTCGGTTACTGAGAAAGATAAGTATGCCTTGGATACTTTACAGACGCCTGCGCATCAAACATTTCAAAACTGTCAAATTTCTTCGATAAATCTTCAACCATATGTCGTAGCTATATAGTCCAAAGTCTATTGCAAAAAATTGACAGCTTGTGGTAAGTAGTCTAGTGTCCAAGCGTGTGTGTTTACGTAAACTGATTTTCTTTAAAATTACATTTTCTAACATGAATGCCCTTCTGATTACATTACAACGCTCAAGAAATTACATGCAGTATGATCAGAGATGCCTATTGTTGTATTAGTTCGATCACGTTAACGTTAACGAAAAAATTTTTATAGCAAAATTTTAACAACGCTGGCGCTGCTGCAATGCCATACAAATTTTAACAACGTTGGCGCTGCTGCAATGCCATACAAATTTTAACAACGCTGGCGCTGCTGCAATGCCATACAAATTTTAACAACGCTGGCGCTGCTGCAATGCCATACAAATTTTAACAACGTTGGCGCTGCTGCAATGCCATACAAATTTTAACAACGCTGGCGCTGCTGCAATGCCATACAAATTTTAACAACGTTGGCGCTGCTGCAATGCCATACAAATTTTAACAACGCTGGCGCTGCTGCAATGCCATACAAATTTTAACAACGCTGGCGCTGCTGCAATGCCTTACAAATTTTAACAACGCTGGCGCTGCTGCAATGCCATACAAATTTTCGTTTTTGTTAACGTGATCGAATGGCGAATTAAATTCGGACTAGGTACCCAGAATTATTTTTTTATAACCTTAGACTTTTTTAATTATTTATCTGTTTCTGGAATCAAGTGAATTTCGCTAGTTACAAGTTTCGAATACCAACACATATTTATACTCGTATATTTTTTTTAAACATGATTTTTTTTAAACATTGCGTGACCTTCCGACACTAGGCAAACATCTATTATTTAATAATTATGCACTACTTTTAGGTTTGTTTTGTATTAATTCGCTAACACCAAAAGTGGCCATTGTTTGTGAATAAATGCGATAGCCCGTTTTGTGAATAAACCACGCAACAAAAAGTAGTGCACAATTATTAAATAAATACTATGGATGCTTTCCTGTTATCGGACGGTGCGTAATGTTAAAAAAAAGATCCGGTCCGTTAGTAATTGTCAAATTATCAATTGGTGGCGCTAGTGTGCCTTACCCTTCGCCTTAAATAAAAGCTTGTAAAAATAAGACATTTACGATACAAATTCATAGTTAATACAATTTTATGGGTATATGTTAACTACTAGTTAAATCTTTATTATCATTAAATCAAATTTTCTAATCTACCATTTTACTAACCAAATGTATAATTGCTAAATCATCGAACTAATTATCGTCCCTACATTTTGTTTCTAATATGAGGGTCAGATGCAAAAGGCAGTACTCCTAGACACTGCACGTATTGTCAGAAGGTTCCTCACTTTGCAGCCCTGACCACCGGTAGCTTGGGCCCTGCCCCGCTGCTGGTGGTACTCTAGGATTCGGTTTTTATAATGTTTTATTGTTTTTAAATTAAAATATTGTAAAAATCTAGTTTTAAGAAAGAAAATAAATAAAGGAGATAATAATAATAATAATAATAATAATAATAATAATAATAAAACTTTATTTGCTAAAAACATGGTAATATGGTCTTAGTACACTTTAAAGGGCTCATGTTTTGCTTTTAGTATACAGCATACAAATACAATATTATTCAATATATAGAATTATTTATCCATATCAAGTAGATAAACAAAAAATCTCAGCATGACCAAAATAATATCTCCTGTATATGGATGCATTTCTATAAGGACTGATTTATTCAAAGCAAAATGATTTTGATTGTGCCCCTAGCGGGCGGCGCAGTTATTTGTTTTCGTATGGCAATTATATTTTATTTTATTGAACGCATCTCGCATGCTCCGCGACGCATCATAAATGTTTCCGCGAATCCCGTTTGTGTTCGAATCGTCTGATTCGATGCTTGGCCTGCTTTCCCACGCAGATTTGTCTAAACTTGAACGCTCGATATCCCATTTTTTACACAATTAAAGCAATAAGAACGAACAAGACGTTATAGTGTATGTTAATTGGCATTTTCCTAATGAAAACTAAATCTCGTTAAGGGATGGTTAGCGAAAAGAAGCAAGCCTTCTTTTGTTCGAAGCGTCTTCTGGACACCGATAACGTATCAGAATCTACCTTTCTCACTAATATAATATCATTCTCAACCTTTATATCAACAAAACTTATAATTATATTGAACACTAAAAAATATTAGCTGTAACATTAACTTTAACATTGTAAAATAATGTAATTCAATTTAAACATAAACTATCACTTTAAATATGTATAAATCGGAAAGAAAAGTTTTAAATTTAATTGAATAATAGTGAATATGAAAAATCATACCGTCAGACGTACTAAAGTCTTAATACGATAAGGAGAAGGAGTTTAGTCTAATTACGTGGTTACAGATTATAAACATAAATCTTATAGAAATGGCCGAAGTGTTGCCATCACGCAAATAGCGATCGTCACGCGATTTCCAGAAAGAGTAGGCAGAAGGGTATCTCAATTTCGGCCTAAGTATACTTTATAGACCGATTACACACTTAATTTTCTTTTATTCGTTTCATTAGCTATTTATCATTTTTTAAATAATTTAAATAAAAGCGACCATCAAACGTTTTCCAGTAGCCTTTAATCATTCTTTTAATTTGAAAACTAATATACAAATTGCATGTTCTTTTATTTGAATAAAATATGTCTAAAAACTTACTTATAAAGTGATATAGCTACAAACACACATTGGGCTAGCATGGTGGAATAACCTTACCACAATAGCCGGGCAACAGCCTCCGAAATACGGAGGAGCTCCAGATATTTTAACTTGGCCACCCATCCGTTGACGCGGCATTGCGAAAGTCAACTTAATTTGCAAGATCAAGAAGCACAAACCGCTGCGCCATCGATCTACTACCGATAAATATATACCTAGATAACATCTTATAAATCAACTATGCAACAACATTAAATAGTTACACCTCACATTAATAATGGCCCTTATCTTTCTCGTGTACCATCGACAAAGTAATAAGTTTATTTAAGCAACAACCATCGTAAGTTATCGCATAAAAAAGTGTTTCGGCCTCCGCAGCCAGTGTGCGATCAGTATGCAAACCATCTGCTCTCAAAAAATAGAAACAGAAAAAAGGTAAAAATCGCACTTCGTAAAAAAATTGTCATCTGCATACGACATCTGGTCACTGGGAGCACGTAGCCTATAAAAAATACTTGCTAAAAGCGCACGCGGACAAAAAGGTTCTAATAAAAATACAAACTTTTTTTTCGGCTGGCAATTCTAGGTGCTTTTTTTAATCGTGGCATGTGCCAAACTTCCGCTATTTGCGGTCTCGTTAAAAAAGCGCGCGCTCTTTATTTACACAGCTTTTGTACCTTTTTACATATTTAATTGATCTTTATTTTTTATAATGTGCCAGCGCTTACTATTTGCAAACAATGAGGTATCAATACCTTTATCTAAGTACTTACTTACACACAGAAAATAAACTAAATACTTACCTACCTACGTTAAAATAATATAATGCATAACTACCACATATTTATATTGTGTTTATTTATTGTGGTCTAGTGGCTAAGACTACCGGTTTAGACCTAGACGTCCCGGGTTCGATTCCCAGCGGGGGGCACATGTTTGTGTAGGTACTCGGTTTGGTTGGTGGTAGGGCTTGTTTGTCCGCCTGGCTAACTACCACCATCTTATCTAAATATGTCGCCAAAACAACAATGTTTGTAGCATTGTTGTGTTCCGGCAGCTAGAGATAAGATAGCCAGTGCCTCCTAGTTGAGGATCCCGGGTGAAGTGCGCTTCCATCATTGGCCTTATCATCACTTAACATCAGGTGAGATCAAGGCACTGTGCTTACCCGTTAATATGAAAAAAAAACACGTTTTCGGTTTCGCATGCAATTTTTTTTAGTTTCTCTGTACTTAACACGAGTTTTATGCACTATTAGATCACGTTAATGAAAACGAGACTTTATTGCCAAACTGTTCAAAAAATTCAAAAATTCAAAATCATTTTATTCAGTTTAGGCTACAAGTAGCTCTTATGAATGTCACTATGCCTTCACCCCGTTTTTTACAAGGCGCTGCTTCAATGCCATAAAAAATCTCGTTTTCCTCAACGTGATATTAATGTTGACGGTAAGATTTTCACCTGCTGAAACAGTCTCACATCGAAATCTCATCTTATCATTAATTTGATAATAGATAATATTGACTCTAGTAATACTACGGGTATAGGTCGCGCTCTACCGACTCCGAGCCTTATTTTTTTTATTTTGACTACATTGACAACCACACAGGTCTTCTAACGATTAGGAAAGTGGAAGCGCATTTCGTCCGGAACCCTCATCCATACTGAGGAACTGGTTACATTTATCTCTAGAAATATCTATCACCTGCTAATAAACTGCCAAGAAAGATGTAAGAAATCCAAGTAATGAGATGTGGCTAACATAGGGTTGCCATCTCTAAAATTTGGCAACCAGGACATGACGCGTGAAAACCCCGAATTTGGGAGGCTAGAACCCGGACATGTCAACAGGTTTTTATAAAACTCAAATCCGAATTGATTCTAGTTTTAATTTTCGATTCGAGTCCCATAATTAGTGCAGTGCTAGTGTCAGCAGCGGGGAGGCCCAAGGCTTTAAATTTTTAAAACCCGGGCTACAAATGAAACCCCCCCCCCCCCCGACGCTCCCCGGACGCCCTCTAAACTAGGACAAATCCGGGGAAACCCGGACGGGTGGCAACCCTAGGCTAACAGCTTGATGCATAGAATGTGCTTATACTCGCACATTCTATGATCACAGTCGAGAGAGTCAGACCGACGACGACTTCATCGATGCTAGTGGCACCAGTACACGACAGAAACCAGTGGCCGACGTTACTTTCCTTTAATCATTGAAAACAGGAGTCAGCACCTGCTACCTAGCTGTCATCTCGTAGCATTTCAATGAAAATAATTGTTATTTTTAGCGCCGAATATTACCATATATGCCATTACCCTGCCTTCAAAAGTCAGACAGACATCACACCTTCCAAGTCTGATCCTAGAAACATATCATTAATGTCTGTCACACCCACATGCTCTCAAACCAATTTGTATTCGTTCCATCAACCACATGCTACGGGAGAGTGAAATTAATTTCACTGCATTTCTTCCGCGCACAAAAGATGATAAAGCCACCAAAGCAAATGGCGAATGTTTCCGTAAAAAACGAGAGTGTGTGCGCCTGCGCACGCGCTACGTTTTTTGTTGTTCTCTATTTCTCTCGCATCCCATTTCGAGAAAAGACATATTGTAGGCTCAACAATTATTATTGTTGATCATTTGATAGTAAAAAACGTTCGGGTAAGTTTTGTGTGGATAAGACTACTTTATATTTAGTTAATTTGCAAAAATACAGCAAAAGGTGGACTCTGAGGCGTACCTAGATACATAGGGTAGTGACACTAGTGTTCGACAAGAACCAGTAATCGACATTTGTTCCTTTAATCATTATAAGCGAGGTCAGCGACTAATTTTAGTCTTTAGCAGCAATTTAATTAAGACCATTGGATTCTTAGATGTCATCCCGTAATTTTTCAAAGAAAATATATTTTTTTTGGAGACGAGGACTGTATCGAACTCGGCATAAAGTGTCGAACAATGGTGCCACTAACCTAGTTCCAAATATAAATATACATGAACAGAAAAACAACTACAAATTGTCAATTTCATCATCATCAGCCTATATCATCAGGCAGGCTGTTCATAAAATCTTGGAAAATTATGAACATAATTGAAAAGTATCACATGGCTAAGATATTGAGGTTCTTTGACCACCCTAGGTCAAGCTGATGCGTTTGCTCTTGGACGTCCACCTCATGGTCAAACATAAACAGAAATCAAAACATTGCAGGAATGAACATGAGTTTTTTTATAGAAAAGTAAATATACGTAAATATGATTTTGCATGTTATCACAGTGTTCTTTATACTTGGTTGCATGGCTATGTTTCGGGAATATACACCACAGAAGCTCGTCCTACTGTGGAAACCGCATAGTAAAACTTTAAAACAATTTTTTTTTTTATTTTGTAAACTTGTTGACAAAGAGAAATATACTCCAGGACTTCAGGTACTTAAAAAAAGATCGAAGACATCTTTAATGGAGCACACAAAATGTAACCTTGCTGTGGATAATTCCTCAAGGATGGCTGCCTGCAGCGGTTCCCCGTGTCATGTCTGAGAACACTTCGTCGCTCGTCTTCGAAGTTCAGTGCTATTTTTGTGGTAAAATAAAACTATTAAAAATTATAAAATATAATGAAAAAATTAAATGCCTACCCGACCCAGCCACACACTGACCATTATGCTACTATAATGCTACCATTATTCCACTATATTTTATAATTATTTAATTGAGCTTAAGTGCAGCAATAAGTACTTAAAAATAAAAAATAAAACTTATTAAACTATTATTTGTATAGGAACGCGAAAATATTAAAAGTGTATCTATAAATCCACACAATTCCAACGTGGCACTTGAAACCGCGGAAGTGGCCGCAGCATGCCGCCTCTTCCTGTCTTTTTGCCTTCCTTGCCAAATTGCGCGCTTTTTAGGCGATTCTTTCAAGCGTTTTTTAAGGTAACAACAATTAAGTAGGGTGCGTATGGCTCGTGCTACATCAGCTGCGAATGGGATCTAAAGGAACAGAAACATAATATCAGAATATCTATATATATATAAATCAATTGCCGATTGAGCTAATTTTGATTTTAAAATATTAGTAGAAGTTCAGGGAAGGTTTAAGCGGTGTGAAACATAAATAATAAGTAACGGAAAATATTAAAAACGACAATTTTCCAATACAATATGATTTGCTTAGATTAAATTCAAAGATGATTTGTTTGTTTTGTTGTCATGGAAACACGAAGTCCGCCGGGTCAACAAAATGTTCTTAGCTGTGAAACATTTGATGTCTTTTGTCACTTGGTTGTCAAATATTTATAGGTGCGTTCAGAAATTTGTCTGTTTCATAGCTGTACTGTAGTAAAAGGTCCGATCTCTTTGGTCTGTTTTGTTGGAATACAAAACAGTTCGGTTTCAGAAATAAAAAAAGTGTAAAAGTGTCAGTTGGTTGTCGTAAAAAGAAAATCTATACATATTAAATGCTTTGTCCTGAATGACGACTGACGGATCAACGCAGAGCCTAAACCGCTGAACGTAGAGACCTGAAACTTGGAGGGTGTGTTCTTTGTATGACGTAGGCATCCGATAAGAAAAAAAATTGCAAAACTCTACCCCTAATGGAGTGAAAAAGGGGGGCAAAGTTTGTATGAGACAATTCCTTGGTCCAATCTACTTAAAATTTTGCATAAACCTTTATTAACAGCATTGATGGAAGACGTGTTTTGTATTTTATTGAAATTCATCCCCTAACGGGGTTAAAAAGGGGTAGAAAGTTATTTTGGCGGTGATTTGCTTCGAAGTTGATATCAATACTCCTTAGTGCTTTTGATTTAAATTACATTTTATTTTGACACATGTTTGAAAACTCAATCCGATTTTATTCAAAAAAGGTTGAATCAATATATACTACTCAAAACAAAATAAGGGCCACGAGGTATTTTGTCTGTACCATGAAAATAATAAAACCAATATTAATTTTTTTGTCTCCATAACGAAAACTAATGTTGTTTTTACCGTGTAGACCAATAAATTTATTCCAATAATAATGATTAAAAAGTTTATTTGCTTTTGAAAGAAAAAACACATTTAAGGTTAAAAATAAAAACAATGTAAAGTTACTGAAAACAAAAGAAAATACTCCATGCTCATCTTTTAGTAACGGGTATGCCCCCCTCGTTTCGTTACGCACTCCTGAAGCCTGGAGTGCATGCTCTCAATCAAATGCCTGACATTTTCCATTGGAATCTCTTCCCAGGCTCTTTTAACAGCGTTGATGAGTTGCTGTTGGTTGTGGATTTCCTGATCACCGTCTCTAACTCTTCGTTTCAACTGATCCCACATGTGCTCTATTGGATTTAAGTCCGGACTGTTCGCCGGCCACGGCAAGACTTGAATTTGAGACGCTTCCAGTACAAACCGAGTCGCTTGAGCCGTGTGTGCACGAGCATTGTCTTGCATCAAGATGAATCCAGGACCCGCTCGCTGGGCAAATGGGATCACATGTGGTCTGACGACTTCCTCAATATACCGCTGAGCAGTAACAGTACCCTCATTTAAAATAGCGAGCTCAGTTTTGCCGTGTAAGCTTATCCCGCCCCAAATCATTACATTTGGACCACCAAAACGATCGACTTCATGGATGCAGGCTTCTGAAAATCTCTCGCCGCGTCTTCTCCATACTCTAATACGCCGATCGTCGTTAAAAAATTTAACTTTGCATTCGTCTGTGAAGAGCACCATGCCCCATTGGTTTATGTCCCAGTCCAAATGTTGACGGGAAAATCTTAAACGATTTGCACGATGATTTCTGGTTAATGGAATACGGACAACTCGCCTTCTTGATGCCTGCTGGTCTTCATGCAATCGATTACGAATAGTTTGGTCACTGACACGAGTACCCGTTGTGAGCCGTAAACGATTTTGCAGCTTGCGGGCCGTCGTTGTGCGATCTCGGCGCGCACTTAATCGAATGTAACGATCCTCTTGAGCTGTTGTAATGCGAACTCTGCCCGAACCAGGTCTTCTTCTAACACTGCCGGTCTCTTGGAAACGATTCCATAGATTTTGAATAGCTCTTCGAGAAAATCCCAATTGCAAACCGACAGATCGCTGCGAATGACCTTCTTCAATCATTGTAACGGCTCTGGCTGTCAGCGAGTCCATATGACGCCTGCGTGCTTGTGGCATATTGCAAAAGATGTTTCTGACTCGAGATATCAATGAACTCTGATAATTTCTAATAAACCAAGAAGCTAAGGAAAGCAAAACGTCAAAGAAAATGCAATCAAAATTTTCAAAAATAATTTTAAATCAAATTTTATTTAAAATTGTTGCCAGCATTAGATGAATACTACAATATTAAAAAGTTTAGGTATCAAAGAGTTTGTATACTCAATATTTTACTACCTTCAATATGTAAATGTTTAATAATTTACACCAAAATGAAAAAATACCTCGTGGCCCTTATTTTGTTTTGAGTAGTATATATACTTCGATTCTTAGAATAATGACGCCTTAGATTACTAAGTATAAAGATTGATTTCGCTGATAAGCTCAAACATTTTTAGGATAGTGTTTGTTGTTATCTGTAAACGGCCTTCATAGCGTCACCGGACTTTTTTGGGGGCGGCGAGAAACTTAAAGGGTTCCTCAAGCCACACTGCTTGATCACGATCAAAACAACGTCAGAAAGTTTCTAGAGGGAATGGCTTCACGCAAGCGTGCTCCCGCACCCTACTAGATTCTCCGAGTAGTTTGGATAGGATTGGGATGGCCTTTACAGGGTTACAATAGTGGTATCATCATCATCATCATCATCAGCTCATTTATGTCCCCACTGCTGGGGCACGAGCCTTCCCTATGGATGGATAGGGAGAACGGGCCATAAACCACCACGCGGGCCCAGTGCGGATTGGTGATTGTTAACGACTGCTAATGCAGCCGGGACCAACGGCTTTACGTGCCTTCTGAAGCACGGAGGAGCTCGAGATGATAAATTTTTGGTCACCCATCCAATGACCGGCCTTTGCCAAAGTTGCTTAACCTCAGCACTCGCAGACCGGGCGAGTTAACCACTGCGCCATCAAACTCCTCGAATAGTGGTGTACTTACGTTATAAACAGATGTGTCTAAATCAGAGTTTATTCTAATTAACCTAACTTAAGTGACTTTGTTTGTTTGTTTGTTATTTGCTACGCTTTCAAGCGTATACTATTCAACCGATAATCATGAAATTTTGTACATAATCACACTAATATTATAAATGCGAAAGTTTGTATATATGTGTGTATATTTGTTGCTTCTTCACGCTGCAACGGATGGATGGATTTGGATGAAATACAGATAGTTTATAACCTGGATTAACACATAGGATAGTTTTTATCTCGATATTCCCACGGGAATGAATGGAAACTGTCAAAGCGGTACGTGTTCCGCCGAGTCCACTAGTAGATCAATAAAATTGTTATAGAAAATCGAAACTTCCTGAAACGAATATCTAAAAGATACATAAAAAGGTTCTTAAACTTCAATCAAGTTTATATGTAATCGTTGAAACAATCACTTTTTATTTTATTTATTTAATAAACGGGGCTTAACATTTATATCTAATTTTAAAACCAGAATGCTGATTGCAGGTTTCATGCATCATTTGATCCTGATAAAGAAATTACACGTATTTAAACGTGTATTTATTTATACACCTAATTATACGTATTTATACAAGTTGGAGAGGCCTTTGTCCAGCAGTGGAATTAGTCTACTGGGCTGATGATGATGATAAAAGATGTAAACTAACGATAGCTTGCATTTAAAACTTATCTCAAATTTAACAACAAAATTGCAACTTATCACATCTTATTGACCTTACCACTGTACGTTTCAGGTGGCTGCTAAGTGCATTCTAGCATCTTATTTGAGTATTCGAATATTCGTTTTATTTCTCTATTTGCCCTTTTTACAAATCGAATATTCGTGGTACATATTCGAGTTTTACGAGTTTTTCTGAATAGCGTTTCTAATTTTATGCCGCACCCGGCGCCGGCGCATCAGTGACGATTGCAAATGGACGAGTAAAAATAATCACTTTTTTTTGTGAGAGTTTGCTAATTGCCACAGCTTCACCGGGCTTTTTGGGGGCAGCGAGAAACTTAAAGGGTTCCTTAAGCTCAAGCCGTGTGAAACGAGGCACCGTCAGAAGTTGTCTAGAAGGAACGGTATCACGCACTAGTGCGTGTCCCTGCGTCCTACTAGATTCCCGAGGGAAAAACACTTAAAATAGTTAGACTTTGCTCCCTCTGATATTAAGAGAAGCAGAGTCCAGATGCGAAGACAGCTATTGGAACAGGATTGCCTTGCCGACCCAACCGCAAGTTGCTTCTTCAGGCCGCGCGCATGCATGTTCGCAACACGCTACAGAAGCGGAAGGCTATGGAATATCATTAGGACTTAGAATAAAATGTTATTAATCTAAGCATTATTTATCATCGCTTGTGTTATAAAAAAATAGATTCTACATGAGTTGAACACATGCGATGATAAAGAATATATACAAAATTATCATCATCATCATCATCATCAGCTCATTTATGTCCCCACTGCTGGGGCACGAGCCTTCCCTATGGATGGATAGGGAGAACGGGACATGAACCACCACGCGGGCCCAGTGCGGATTGGTGGTTGTTAACGACTGCTAATGCAACCGGGACCCACGGCTTAACGTGCCTTCCGAAGCACGGAGGAGCTCGAGATGATAAATTTTTGGTCACCCATCCGATGACCGGCCTTTGCGAAAGTTGCTTAACCTCAGCTCGATGGCGCAGTGGTTAACGCGCCCGGTCTGCGACAAAATTATAAATCTATACTAATATTATAAAGCTGAAGAGTTTGTTTGTTAGTTTGTCTGGTTGAACGCGCTAATCTCAGGAACTACTGGTTCGAATTGAAAAAATATTTTTGTGTTGAATAGTCCATTTATTGAGAAAGGTTATAGGCTATATTACATCACGCTATGACTAATAGGAGTGGAGCTTAACGCTGGTGAAACCGCGGGGCACAGCTAGTTAAGAAATAAAACGAAATGACACATTTTGGACACACTTTGACAGGTACTGCGACGTTATATTTATACTGGTATTTAATCTTGCTAGTTAAATTTTCTATTTTTACATTTGTATTACGTTGACTTTATAATATTGCAGTTTATAAATATCTAGCTCAGTATATGCAGATGCATTCCACAGCCACATCACTCGAGGCAGAATGGTATAAGTAACCATTTTACAAAATTCCAAAATTTTTATAAACGCCAGCATCGTTTTAGTAGAAACAGAACTGGCCAAATGTTGTGGAGCGGAATTGGTAAAAAAATGCGATCTCGTGCCGGATAATTAATGCTTTTGAGGAATCATTTCATTGGAGTGAAAAAAAGATTCGCCTTACCTGAACTATCAAATGATTGTGTATACAGGCAGATCCAAAACAACAACGGTCACTGCGTTTTGTTCAAAAAATGGTTTTAGACAAGATTTTTAGTTACAACTTTTTACTGGTTGTCTGGAAGAGACTTAATGCAAACTTAAAACTCGAAATTAAAACTTTGTGATTTGCAGTAAAGTTCTAAGATAAAATGATTAAAATGTTAATTAACTTTATACTAAAAATGTTGTCAAATTCTTTAATTTTAAACTTGTAATTTTTTAACAAACTAACTATTACTCATTATTATACTGTATATCTTTGGGTTCCTTATTCACATAAGGAACCCAAAGATATACAGTACGCAGCAGTCACCTGCGAAACACTGTTCTGCGAATATTCTTACACTGGCAACTATCTTTATTAATTTTTTTTTTATTGTAAGTGATGCTTGTAGTTGCACGTATCGTATCGCATCGTATCGCATCAGTCATCAATTGTGTTTTCTTTGTTTTCTTTTTGTTTTTTTTTATATTTACGGATAAGCACAGTGCCCTGATCTCACCTGATGTTAAGTGATGATAACGCCAATAGGTGGAAGCGTACTTCACCCGGGATCCTCAACTAGTGATGCACTGGCTATCTTATCTCTAGCTGCCGGAACACAACAATGTTACAAACATTGATGTTATGGCGACATTTAGATAAGATGGTGGTTGCTAGCCAGGCGGACAAACAAGTCCTACCACCAACCAAACCGAGTACATAAACATGTACCCCCGCTGGGAATCGAACCCGGGACCTCTGGGTCAAACCGGTGGTGTTAACCTCTAGACCACAGAGGCGGTGCACTCTAGTATTATTAGTTTTACTTGATGTGCACATTTTTTTTGACTAAAATTTTGTTTATTACGAGTATACAGTTCTTAAATGTACGAGTATGTGTCCATCAATATAATTTTCCTTTTGTTTTTAATTTTTTTGTTATAAAGTTTGGCCCTTAGTTTTAACACATTAAAATATACACACTATACAGGGATACGCTATACCTACGTCACTTACGCGAACCGAATATCTGATATTGTGATCCGTAAAAAACGGAGCCCGGCCATTCCTATGGAAAGAAATTTGTGTAGAAAAAACCACCGATTTCGCAGATGTTGGTTTTATAAATTTCTTGCACGTGTTTTAGTATTTTTTACGGGTTACGCCCTTTTTTTCTGGACCTCCATGCGACCGCATATTGGTTACGAGAAATTGTGAAAACCACCTAATTAGTAATAAATTGTGGCATGAAATTGCAGCTGTCAAATATTCTTAAATTAGTTCGTTCCGTTTAAAATTAATAATGATCTTGTAGTGAAAGACGCGTGTATTAGAGAAGTCTTCATTGTTTACTTGTTTTCTAAAGTTTGCGCCAACAGCACGCTACATAGAAATTTTAATGGAACAATCTTCTTTGATGTAGTGAGGGAGGTGCATGAAGCTGTAGATATAAGGATGTGAGTCTCTCTGTGATCGATCACAGATCCTGTAAAGTGTTCAAGACGTCAGGATAAAATCAAATGTTGTTTTATGTAACCAAATCTGTGTTGTTTTGTTTCAAAACAAAGAAACTACATTATCAAGAGTAAATAAAGTACAAATTGATACTGTGTATCTTCTACACACGTGATATTGGCAGAATTGTACAAAAGCATAATTGCTTTAAGTCCATTAAACAAAGAAAGAAGAAGAAAATCAAATGTAAAAACTTCTCATTTCTATTATCATTCATCATCATCATACAACAGGAAAGAAATATTGTTTATTTTTGTATTACTTGTAAGAAAAATTACTTTGACACTGGCTAAATGTGCTAATCGCACGAAGCCATCAACTAAATGAAAAAAAAAATGTAAAAACTGAACGCGAGTAGATTTGTAAAAGTAATTTTCATTGTTTGTAACTAGAATCTTCTTTTAATTTTGTTAAAGGCAGTAGGTACCTATTTCTCGTAAACGCGTCACGAATACGTAAGTACTGATGATAAGCAAGTACGTTGTCAAACTAGCTACTTGTCATCAATAAGTTTTGTACACATTTACTTACTTCGCGCCATCTAGCGACGGTCAGCAGCATTAACACGTAATAAGACCTGTACTAAGACCTGACAAGTTAAGAGCATAGAGGGCGTTAAAATGACTACTTAACAAAGTTCTAAAATGATCGAAGATCATCGCTTTTAATAACAATATCAATAAAATATTATATATAAATATTTATTTTAAGCTCGCCCAAGACCTAACAAACTATTATATTTTTTTGGAACGCACAATAAATATTGCTACCGAATAACAGCTATATTTTAGGCAAATCATTAAAAAAATATAATTCATGTATACTTTTTAAATGAAAATGTCATATCTACTTAATAACTCCCAACTTAACCTCTGAAAAAATATATATCTAAAAACTGATAGTTACACTAGTTTGTAAAGGTAGAGAATCTTCGAACGTGATAAAAGCTTTCATTATAAGTAAATGTTATCTTTTTTAATTATTAGTTTATGAAAAATAGCAAAACATAGGAACACAGCCAAAGCCTTTCTTTAATTTTTAATGAAAAAAGTAATTAAATCGGTCCAGTATTGGAGGAGGAATCAGGGGACTAAGAAACGTTGATTTTGTCTACTTTTCATATAATCAGTCGATCTTAGTATTTCCTCTTACGTGCCTTCCAAAGCACGGAGCTCGAGATGATACGTTTTTGGTCACCTATCCGATGACCGTCCTTTACGAAAGTTTCATAATTTCAGCAAATACAGACAGAGCGCTTTTACCAGTGCGCCATAGAGCTCCACTCTACTATCGTGTAAGTCCCTTAAATGCCTTATTATCGTTGGACAGCTAATCAGCTATAATACCAGTAACTCAGAACTGCATTTTGTGACTTTATATATTTATAATATGACCCCAAAAGCTAGGCCTAATCATTTTACTATATTTACTTACCTTTTTATTATATTTAACTTTACTAAACTTATTTAACTATTAAAGCAAATTTTAAATATAATTCAGAATCTATCAAAGTACTTCATCATCATCATCATCATCAGCTCCTTTATGTCCCCACTGCTGGGGCACGAGCCTTCCCTATGGATGGATAGGGAGAACGGGCCATTAACCACCACGCGGGCCCAGTGCGGGTTGGTGGTTGTTAACGACTGCTAATGCAGCCGGGACCAACGGCTTAACGTGCCTTCCGAAGCACGGAGGAGCTCGAGATGATAAATTTTGGTCACCCATCCATTGACCGGCCTTTGCGAAAGTTGCTTAACCTCAGCACTCGCAGACCGGGCGCGTTAACCACTGCGCCATCGAGCTCCTCCAGATATTATTATCAAAGTACTTACTGTACATAAAACAAATTATCTGACAAATATGTATTTTTTAAAAATCCTTATGGAAAAGGTTTGGCCTTTATCTAACCTGATGTTAAGCGATGATAAGACCGGAGGTGGAAGTACACTTTACTTTACTTTACTTTACTTTACTTTACTTTACTTTACTTTACTTTACTTTACTTTACTTTACTTTACTAAGAAACTAGGTACTTATCTTATCTCTAACTGTCGGAACACAACAATGCTATCAACACTGTTGTAATGGCGGCATATTTAGATTAGATGGTAGTACTTAGCCATACCGACATAAAACAAGTTCTACCAACAACCAAACCACAAACCGCAAACAATGTCTCATCACAAATCCGCCAAGTCGTTCATGACACAACATAGGTACCTAATAACAGTAATAACATAACTATTATTGACAATTTGTATTTTAATTAGTTTCTGACATTCCTGCCGTTTTTTTTATAGATAGCTCGGCAAATGACTCTATCCCACCTGATGTAAGGTAAGTGGAAATGGAGTCCAGAATTTAATAATAAATTAATTTTATTAATTTAATTTACCTAATTTTACTATTATTGTTATTAATTTACTTGACATTATCAATCCTTTCTTTAGCATGCTGTCGTTTTGGGTATACTATATAAGTTAGCATGTACACTGTATAATAAATAAATAATTAAGTTTAAAATAACGCACTGACAATTTATTTGTGCTTAGATTTATTATTACCATAAATAGTCTTAATGTTAGGTAGCTATATCAACTTTAGTTTCATTAAGAGCTGCGGTATAGGTGGTTACATAATAGGGGAAAAACATATTACATTATCACATCAATTACTTACAATAGAATTGTAATACAATTCAATGTATTCGCTATTTGCGCTCAATTGTCTTTTACAATTAAACCCTTCAGTAGTGACACAGACTGGCTCATTACCATTATATTTCATATTATTATAAGTTATGTCTAACTCTTTAACTTCATGGAGAATGTCTCTGAGGCACGCACACTGCCAAGGGTTCTGATTGAAATAGAACTTCACTAGACCACCGCCAGAGTTCTTGAGCTCCAAACAGAAGTTGTCTGACAGAAATGTGAATCTGTTATCAGACAAATTCAAATTCTTTATAGGCGAGCCTCTAAAAGCGTTGACTGGTACATGTTCTATAAGGTTATGTGACAAATCAACATTGCCCAACTTGGGTAAGTTGCGAAACAACGTTTCTGGTATCCGTTTCAGTTTGTTTTTCGACAGATAGATAACTTTAAGCCTCTTCAGAGGTGTAAAAACGTTGTCAGCTATATTGTCAATAGCATTACCAACTAAGTTTAGTATTTCTAAGTTATCCAAATTAGCAAAAATAGTAGCGTCATTAATAGTTGTTATTTTGTTTGTAGACAACAGTAAATGTTTCATTGTACTCAAGTTAGGTTTCATCAAGAATTTAGGCACTTCCGTTAAAGAGCACCTGTCAAGATTTAAGAAATCCAACTCTTCAAAAGCATCCAACAGTATATCCTTCGATTCGGACATGTCATTCCTGGAGAAATCCATGAAGTGTATACGTGTGCTCTGGTCAAATATGTAAGGGTTCATGTTTTTCCCTACAAGAGCATTACTGGATATGTCCACATGTTTTAGTAGCGGCATTGGATCTAACACTCCCAGTTCTAGTTCTTCGATTTTATTTCCTTTCAAATCCAAGACTTCTAGATTAGGCAACTGATCAAAAATACCAAGTGGGAAACCAGTCAGTCCATTATAAGATATATTGAGTGCTCTCATCTGTCGTATTTCGTCAAAGACGCCGAGTGTTAATCTCCGTATCTTGTTCCTTGACAAGTCTATGTATTCTAAAGCTGGTAGATTGTCGAATGCTCCAAGGTCTACATCAATAATCCCACATGCCCGTAGTGTGATACCAGTAGTGAAGTTGTTGTCGGAAACCAGACCTTTACCTAAAACATAGTCGGAGCCGCCGGCTGTACAAACTATGTCCCTTCGAGATTTACCAGTGAACTTACAAGATGGACGTGCTTCGATCAGTAATATGCTGGTCAACAGCAAACTTATGGCACGAAGCATTTTCTAGACAAGTATTAAACCTGAAAACAAAAGAAAATATGTAGGTTTTTGGTCTAATCTAGTTTTTTTAATTAAACTTATTCTAACCGCGACATTGCCTAAATTTAATGCGGCTTGTTTTTTTTACGCACGCAAATAGCATTTTGAAATATTGAAATAGCAGAAACAATAGCCTTCTTCTTCTTCTCCCTCAGCTCAGGTAGGACTTGACCCACGACCTGTAGCGTTCGCCACATTCGACCTATTTTAAAAAATAAAAAAGAACTCCTTATGGAGTTCTTTTTTATTTTTTTCACTGACGTTTAGCCTATGGATGAAGTTTTGAGAATTTGTCAGATTATGATTGAGACGTTGAGGTTTTTTTTTGCTTGGAGTTTTTTGGTGAAATGTATTAAGATTTTAAAGAATTGCTTCCTTGTTATTTGATTCGCAAGGTCGAATTCCCTTTTTAATCTCCATCATCCTTACCATACCCTCAGCGGTATGGTAAGGATGATGGAGGATCTTACGCTTGAAATACATTAATTTGGTGTGCAGTGAAGTGATGCTTATGTTCCACGGGCTAGAGCCAGCGTTCGCTATTCTCTTCATCTTGACAGTGTGTAAAAACTAAAAGTTTTAAACTTTTGGTTTTCTTTTATTCTAATAGCTATTGCTTTTAAACTCATAGGCTGAATGCCAGCCAGTAATTTACCAAAGACATAAAATTCTATCAAATTTATATTCCAACACCAGCACTTATTAGAGACATTTAACAATGCGAAATTAAAAATGCTACGTAAACTTTAACGTTAATGTACTTTAAACAATAGTAGTAATTGTCTTAGACAACAGTCTATTAAGTAATAATAAATATCTTTTAGACCATACAACAAAGACATTTAATTACTTGAATACATATTCTTCTAGATAAAATTTGCCGACTCACAAACTTGTTTCATTCACATGTCGTTTATAAATAAAACCAAACTGTTTACCTTAGAACATAAACGACAATCACTATCACCACTCAATGACCATAATTACACTATTTTATTCACTTATATACTTTCAGAAACAATATTCAAACAATATTCACACAACTTTTGTTTTGTGACAGAGTATCATCGCGATGCCACTAGTCCTAGAGTACTCGTAGTTATATGCACCAGACAGCATTTAGCGTCTATCCAAGCCGGTTCTCAGTGATAAAATGACACAAACAATAAAAAAAACACACTCGCTCGTCCAATAACCGGAGTTCAGTGCTTATATATTGTTTGGGTTCATCGGAGGTGAATCATTAATTTTATTATCACGAGTTGTTTGAAATAATTGAAGATCGTATATATAATTTTAAACTTTCGCGTTCCATAGTTATCAAAGAATTTAAACGGGAATTAACGCAAACTAATTACTTAAAGGTATCATACCTTCTTTATACCCTTTATCAAGAAAGTATGATAGTTTTTAGTTTTTTTTTAATTGCATACGGGTAAGCAAGCACTCGGCCCTAATTTCACCTGATGTTCAGTAATAATAAGGCCGTAGATGGAAGCGCACTTTAACCGGAATCCTCACCTAGTGAGGCAACGGCTATCTTACCTCTAGCTGCCGGAACACAACAATGCTACAAACATTGATGTTATGACGCCATTTAGATAAGGTGGTGGTAGCTAGCCAGGCGCGCAAACAAACCTACCACCAACCAAACCGAGTACACAGACATGTACCCGCTGAAAATCGACCCCAGGACCTCTGGGTGATATTAACCACTAGACCACAGAGGCGAGGCCATTGACTGAGTATTGTGATAAAATAAAATTGAAGGACGTAGAAGCTTAAAAACGCGACAACAAAGTTAGGAGCTTTCGCAAAGGCCGGCCGTCGTATAGGTGACCAAAAATTTATCATCTCTAGCTCCTCTGTGCCTCAGTAGCCACGTGAAACCGTTGGTCATGACTCCTGGCTGCATTAACATCGGCACTGAACCCAGGTGGTAGTTTTTGGCCCGTTCTCGATTTAGATAGATAGATAGATAGATAAACATTTATTGACCAAAAAACAAGGTTAACAAATAGCACAGCACAAAAACAATAACAACAATAACACAAAATCTTAATTATGAACTTATACATAATAAATACGCAGTGGTCGTATAGGTACGTAACGTGCTGTGCACAACGGATATTGCTAATTTTGGTCAATAAGGTGCGTGCCTCAGCATGTGCTGCGGCAGCCCGAGAGCCGCTGCAGCAGCACTGGTATTCTGACCGCACCTTATGAGTGCACGTCGCATTCACTGACCGACATTAAAATATTAATGTAGGTCAGTGCATGCATTACATTATAATAAATAACTAAGAATAAAAGAATAAAAAAAAAAAGTAGCAACTATAATAAAATTAACAGTGACAGTATATAATATAAAAAAACAATAGTGAAGCCACAGTATTAATGCTTATATTTATACTGTGGTGAAGCGGAACAAACCAAGCATTCAACCGATAACTAAGGAGAAAAAAAAAAAAAAGCAATTAGTGTATACAAATAAAAAAAAAGACACACATGATGACACATGACACATTACACGCTCACTCACTTCTCACTTGCTGCCTGCCACACCTAAATTGTGAAAGATTTTGCCACTTATTAACCTATTGTTTTTACTGTGCGGTAAATAATAAAAAGTTTTAAAATGTGTTTAGGAGAAAGAACTGAGTGTGAATTGTAACGGAGAGTGTGCATATAATGGCAAGATTCGCGAGATATGGGGGACATTGGGAGACAACAACAAGGGCCAAAGGAGCGAAAGAGGCGTGCTGGACCAACGCAGAATAAGTAGGGACCAAGCCTGGTAGCCATCCTCAATAGTGCTGGGACGGGACCTGCGACAAGTGACGTGAAGAACCCAGAGGTAAATCTACAGATTTCTGTTTATCAAGCAGAATCTTTTTGAGTCTGTTTCTAAAAGTATGTACCGTTTCCAGGTGGTTCCAGGATTTGGTGTTTTCATCCATAGAGAAGGTCCGTGCCCTAATGTATCTATAGCAGTTGGAACCCAAACAAATTTGCTAGTGGTAATATCATTATTTGTGTTCATTGCATCACTAATTTATTTCTAATATTGATATTGACACACCTGTCACTGTACACCAAACTAAACGGAATTCCTAACATTGCCTGCCTCCTACACACTCCTACGCATGTTTACTACTTGTCATAATACAACCTTGAACGGATAATCTATGGTTTGTTTATGTCCAATAAATGCTTAAAATTTCGACTTGATTTCAAAAAAGTGTGTTTCTTTTTTTTCATTTCATTTTTATTTTAATCAATATTTTAAAGCCAAATTATAATCAAATAAAAATATTTATTCAGTTTAGTTAAACTATCTATAGAATATGCAAATAAATACTTAAGCATCGTTATAATCATAATTATAATAGTTATACAAACTACCAGCTGAGACAGTAGGTGACGTCGCTATCATACGGTCTTTGTAACCAATGTAAAAGTTAAGCTACATATGGCACAGTCGGCTCAATGATGGGTGACCAAAAATCATACCAGAAGAAAGATAACGGCTTTGGCCCAGGCTTCTATCAGAAGTTTGCAGTCATACATAACACAAGCCTTATAGGCGAAAATGAGGCGAATTAAAAAATTCTGACGCCAGCTTAACCTTGCTTTCATTCGATAAGAATAAATTACTTGTAATTCAAACTACAGAAGATCTCAAATTCCTTTATTGCTTTATAATGTAAACTTACGCACTGAATAAATCTATGTTATAACGATTAATCATTCATTAACAATGTTATCTTCATGCGCTGGAGTCTCTTGTAACTGGTCACTTTTATTTTCGATGTTGACGTCATTGCTAGCTACACTCTTGTCAGATAAATCTAGCACGTCACACGTCTTAAAATCAACGGAACTATTTTTAGGCACATTAACATTAACATTGCTTTGTTCTAAATCATCAGACGCATTTCTCGTTATGTCCAATTCGCTTTTCAACCTCTGTATCGATTGTACAACTTCATTCTGGAAATTCATATTGAGCTTGTACAGCTGTTCTGAATGTTCCCTTTCTCTTCTCACTTCGGCTTTCATGTGTGTGTCCTTGAATTTTTCAAATTCCGTCATAACCCTCACTTTTGATTCGTATGTGTGTTGTACCATAGAGACTAGTTTAAAAAGTTTCTCAATCACTTTATCCTTAACCTCTTTCGAGATGTTAGGGTCCGATTCTAAGTCAGTCTTTGCGTCAAGAGCCAAGTCGTTCGCTGACGATGGAAAACCAAGAAGTGGCTTTGCACCGTTGACAGCTTTGGTGTTTTTTGTTGGACTCACAGTCTCTCCTGGTGGTGTTCTCTCTTTGCTAGACTTTGAGGTAAAGGCACCGTGAGTAACCACTTCGGTGAACACGCCCGAACTAGGTTTACTCGACTGGTACTCAGCTGCTTTCTTGGTCACCCTCTGCACCAGTTCATTTTGCTTCTCTTTCTTCTTCTCGTAGTGAGACTTCTCCAAGACTTCTTCGTGCACCAGCCTAACGTTATCCGGTGAAGACTCCTTGCTCTTACTTTGGTACGGACTACCAGTTCGCTTAGCAAAGTTTGTGACACTAAGACGCGACATTTCCATCTACGGCTTTACGCATATGGCCATAGAAATCAAAATGGGTCACAAATTTAGTACGTTACGGAGATTCAGAGTGAACAGTGCGGCGACGGTGTCAGGACTGAATGGTATCGATATTGCGAGCCAGTGGCCTCCACTGCCAAGTGTGGGTTTCGCTCCATACTTTTGGTTGGCCGTCGCTTCCTAGGCGTGGCAATGAATTAATTAAGCAGAAGCACCGCCCGCCGCGTGCGCATGCAGTTTGCATTGACTTTTGAAGTTGACAACTCAAGAATGATTCACCGTTATAAGTGTAACGTAATGATGTAACGTTAGCTGCTATAGTATTATCGATATATTTCGAATATTCATTTTGGAAGAAGTTTTCTAATCGCTGCCATTATTGCCCTTATGATGTGTTCCCAGTTCAATTCAACCTAGGTATCTTTAAGGCAAGAGTGAATAGGCATTTCTTGTCTAAGCATGTACCACCTTAGGCCACATCCTGATCACCAACAGGCTGGTTGGTGGCCAAATGCTTAGTCAGTTTGCATAAAATAAAATAAATGATACAAGGTCCAATACCTCCCAGGTTTATGGGCGACAAGAGATTTGTGGTTCATCAAGCTGTCTTGTTGAACAATCTCCTGAGGTTTTCTAAGGACTGAAGTCACGCAATCGTGTCCCCGTCTCTTAACAGATTCTTCGAGGCTCTCGTGTCGGGGGGAAAGTGGAAAACCCAAAGTGCCTCTTAAAGCTTCCTCGGCTCTGGTTGACTGTGGTGTTGTTTTGTGAAAAATTGACAAATAAATGTAAATATTAATGTGTAGGTAGTAATTAAGCAACTTTCGCAAAAGCTGGTCACCGGATGGGTGACTAAACATTTATCACCTCGAGCTCCTCCGTTCTACGGAAGGCACGTAAAGCCGTTGGTCTCGGCTGCATTAGCAGTCGTTAACAATCACCAATCCGCACTAGGCCCGCGTGGTGGTTATGGCCCGTTCTCCCTATCCATCCATAGGGAAGGCTCGTGCCCCAGCAGTGGAGACATAAAGTGAGCTGATGATGATAATGATGATGATGATGTAGTAATTTTATGAATTCATCATATTAGTAATTAATTAGAATCAAATGTCACTGAAGCCTGAAAAGGTCAGTTTGTAATAATATTATCATCTTTATTGACATACTTTTATTTATGTGTTTGAACTAATAATTGCAAAATAAAGTGAATACTTAAATGAATTATGATAATTAATTTATCTTGAAAAGAATTATGAAATAACATTAAACCTTTTTCAAATTTAATATGATGGCTGTTTATTTTAACCAGTGATATTATTATCCCTGTATTTGTATTTAAATAAATGAGGAGCTCGATGGCGCAGCGGCTAGCGCGTTCGGCTTGCGATCTTGCCCGCTAAGCAACTTTCGCAATGCCGGGTCGCCTGATGGGTGACCAATTAAAAACATCTCGAGCTCCTCCGTGCTTCGGAAGGCACGTTAAGCCGTTGGTCCCGGTTGTTGTCGTAAGATGGCAGTCGTTAAAACCCACCAACCCGCATTGGGCCAGCGTGGTGGGTTATGGCCCAATATCCCCACGTGCTACTGATCATGTGGGAGGCCTGTGCCCAGCAGTGGGACGTTTATAGGCTGATGATGATGATGATGATGTATTTAAATTACTGGCGAAAGACCGAACCCTGGGTTTTTTTTAAAACATGAAATCGCTTGGCGTTTTTCTCTATCTTGGAAATGCACTGCATCCGGAGTCCTAGGAGTCAAACCTGAGGCCTACCAGTCTGATATAGTTGTCAATTGACTAGACCACCAACTTAGCAGAAATCAGTAACTAGTTAGGTGAACTAAGGACAAGCCCTACCACCAACAATAACGTGTACAATATATACCTACCCCACCGAGGAATCGAACCCCGTGCCTCTAGGTCTAAGCCCGACGTTATTCACTAAACCACAGAGGCGGTTAAAATAAGTAGCAGGCCATGTGAACAGAGCATAAACGTAGGGCTTATGCTTGTTCACCGCGCCCAAATCAAGCACAATATGTAACTCCACTGGGAATCGAACCCGAAGTCTCTGGGTCTGCGCCGGTAGTTTTATCGGCCACCGACGTGGTTAAAGTTGGATTGAAGTAGATTTTACCAGCCGTACTTTTCTTCTCTACCTCAGTAGTACCTAAAATAGGTAGCTACGTTGTGCCAAATGAAATAAATGAATCGATGATAAATTTCTTCAAAGCGATCACTTTCTCCGTCGCAGCTATTCCTACCAGAAATGGTCACAGCATTAGTATTCTGGTGGAAGACGTATGCCGGATCAATATCAATAGGATATCGCCCGTTAGATATTTGTATCACATTCACATTTGAGGAATGTTGAAATAATTAAACAAAAGGTCGATTCATCATCATCATCATCATCTCAGCCAAAAGTCGTCCACTGCTGGACAAAGGCCTCCCCCAAGGATCTCCACAACGACCGGTTTTGTGCTGCTCTAAACACAAAATGCAATTGAAATAATATGTAGTGTTAATGTTGCAAACTGACTCGTTCATTATGCTTGGACGCAGTACGCAAGCACAACACAAGCGAATATGCACACCAAAACCGATAACCGTGTTTCGCCCCTCAACGGGGCATCCCCAAGAGCTGTTGACTGGTCGAGACCCTCGACTGGCAACACATCTGCGATTCCTCTGGTGTTGTATGGGAAGCAGCAACATTTCCGTTTCCAGTTTCCAGTTTCCACCACTTTCATAAAAAGAAAAATGTTGGCATAATCTTGGCTGCTTGGGCACAGCATTATTATGTAAAAGATTTTGCCATGAACCGAGAAGGAGTTTAAATTGAAAAAAAAAATATTTCAAGGACTATTCAGTACATAATCACATTAATATTATAAATGCGAAAGTTTGTGTGTATATTTGTTGCTTCTTCACGCTGCAACGGATAGATGGATTTGGATGAAATTCGGCATACAGATAGTTTATAACCTGGATTAACACATAGGATACTTTTTATCCCGATATTTCCACGGGAACGGGAACCACGCGGGTGAAACTGGAGCCCTAACCACGGGTAGCTTGGACTCTGGTCCCGAAGCCGGTAGACCCCTATTTTTTTATTTTTAAAAGTTTCGTTTGTTTTGTCTTTAGAAAATATTTAAAAATGTAAATTAATATGTTGAAAAATAAATAAAGGAAATAATAATAAAACAAAAATTAATAAAAACAACCACTGCTCAATCAAAGACCCTCCCCGCGACATTCCAGGCGCAAAGGAGCCCAACACTTGCCGCGTTTCCACGTTGAACAGCGATACACAACCTTTGCAGCAAGAATTGTATAATTTTATTAAAAAAAATATTCTCAACGAATTATATATTTAACTATTAGTTACATCACTATTCACCTGAAATACTACACAATTACTTTAAGATCTTATCTTGATAATGCACCTAAGAATATGCAAACATCATCTCACTGCGATTCACGTCATACATTATTGTAGCAAAATTTGCTATATTTCAAACAACACTACCACTAAAAATATTTAGGTACTTCGACAGGCACCTTGTGGGCCGGCAGGGTGATGGTGACTGGTGCTACGTTGTTCTCACGCTGCACCAGTTGTCTTCGCGACTGGACTTCATTTCCATTTAACATCAGGTGGAGTGGAGTGATTCGCCGTGCAAAATATGAAAAAAAGGGTAGAAACGAACCTATAAGCTTCTGCAACCTAGGTGATAGGTTTTCCTATAGATATCGTAAAACCCAGTGTCTCGGTTGGTGGATAATCGAAAGTCATCTTTGATTTAGTTAGAATAGAATAGAAGAAAAAAAATCTTTATTTTGTACAATAAATCACACATAATGATTCAAAATTTTACAATATATACATGTGTTTTAACACCATTGCAACATATGTATCTATACTAATATTATTAAGCCGACTAAGGGACCATTCCAGAGGATGGGCAGCAGCATCTCTCTGAGGTTACCCTCAACCTACTGCGATCGCCAACCCGCCTGCCAAGCGTGGCGATTACGGCAAATACCCCCCATTATGATCCTTGGGGGAGGCCTTTGTCCAGAAGTGGACGTCTTTTGGCTGAGATGATGATGATTATAAAGAGGAAAGCTTTGTATTTTTGTATGTATGTTTGCAACGAATAAACTCAAAAACTACTGGACCTATTAAAAAAATTCTTTTACCATTAGAATGCTACATTAGCGCTGAGTAACATAGGCTATATAAAAAAATGCGCCAAAATACCTAACGCCAGGTCAGCTAGTATGTAATAAATATATTTATTCTCTTTTATTTACTTAACAGAAATTAGGTACGCCAAAAACTACCGCGATGTCTGGTTGAAATCATTAAAAAGTTCTTAACCATTTAAAATTATTGAAATTATCAACTTCTTTATTTGAGAGTTGCTATTTTTATCAGCAACATTATCTCCGGAGTGACAAGTTCAATGATAGCAATTTAACCGCGATTATGTATGCACGATGTGCGTGCGCAGCGTCCCCTTGGCCATATCAAACACCTCGTCACTCCAAGCATGCGCCGTCCTTTTCACACACCACCCAACAGTCGCACAGCAGAAAGGGACAGAACAACTGGATCATGCCCCTTGGAATCAGGGCATGGTGTCACAAACAACAGAAAAGGCGTTCAGAAATCAGTACAGTACGATAAAGCCATCTAAACACGTGCCAATGTTAGAACATAAGCCTTTCTTCAATTCAAATGCCAAGGAGGATCCGAATCAAATAGCTTTCCCTTACACTTTGATCGTCCACGTACCAGAAGGTAGTAAGTACACTACTTATTCCTACAACGAAAGACAATGTGTGCCGGAACTACACCATACGTTCTGAATTTGAAATAGCAGTATAAAAACCGTATGTTCCTTGTCGAAACTATCACAAACTAACTAGCCTTCGTCCAGTAAACAGCAGGAGCGTAGAGAAACAAAATGGTGTCCAGTAAAGTGGTGTGTTTTGTGGCCCTTGCCCTTTTCAGCAGCGCGGTGGCGCAGCCGTCGAAGCAAGCCTTCTGGAAGGGCACGCCAATGGATGGCATGGTCGAGGAGATGAGGTCTGGCTGCACTGAAGGATCGGACCCTACCGCCTGCATCAAATACAAGGTCATGTCTCTATTGGACACAATCTTCAAGAAGGACACATTCCAGGCAAGCAACCTTTTTCAAAAACTTATCAAAACCTGAAAAAAAGAAAACGTTCCAATTTCAAAATATGTAAACGTTCCAATTTTAAATGTGATCTTGCTTTTTCCAGATCTCCGAAGCCGTCGAAGTGACCAAAAATGGCGCTGCAAATGAGGTCACCGGCCGTTCTTCCGGCGACTTCTTCGACAATGTCGAGGGCTTCATCCAATCCCACGACGTGACCTTCCAAATGCCGATCGCCGACACCAAAGTCACTGTCAGCCCTAGGAACCTAGACAACGACGAGATCAGTCTAAACATCAAGTTTAACAAGGAAGGCGCTCGCTCCGTTGGCGAGGCTCGCAAGTCTAAGCTCAAGAAGATCATCGTACCCATTCTGGTGTTCGTGCTCCTCAAGGCTATGACCCTCATTCCTCTGGCCCTCGGTGTCCTCGGTCTGAAGGCCTGGAACGCGCTGCAACTGTCCTTCTTCTCCTTCGTAGTGTCCGTTGCTTTGGCCATCTTCCAACTTTGCAAGAAGGTGAGTTGAATAACCTACTTTTATGTGTTTAAAAAATAATTTGTTGCACCAAAGCGCACATTCCTCATGCGAACCGCACAAGCACTCTGAGTTCTTAATTGTCTATGGCACTTTGGAAAGTTATACCATGGCACGTTTAATCTTATTTTCGTACTTTATTGTGTGCTAACCTCTTTTCACAACCCCACTACCCTTAGCCTAACGTTGTAGTTTACCCAGATTGCGGCCGACAACTCACACCCGCAGATCGCTGCTCATGGGCCTTGGGACGCGGCCTATGCCGCCACCCGCCGCCGACGAGACGCCGAGCCCCAAGAACAGGCCCAAGAAATGGCCTACAACGCTTACTTGTAAGCCCCGAACGCACCCGGATCAACGACCCGAACCGATCTACAGGCTGCCGTTCCAAAGAGTTCCAATTATGAAATTTTGAATAAGCAACCATAGATCGGATACAGACCAAAAATAGAAGAAGGTTTCATTGGAAACTGTGAATGTAAATACTATGTGTAATAATAGCAAATTATTTATTGAAATAAACTATGCTTGAGCGTGTGTGACTGTGATGTATGAATGTTATTTATTTTTGTTTTAAACAATAAACTCATTGAATAAAAGAATATTTTTATTTATTTCACCTGTTCAGAAATTACTACAAAAAGAATAAAAAAATAAGAAACCTATAAAATTCCTGTTTTATTATGTTCTATCTTAGACCTATATACGATCACTATAACTATCAATCAGACATTGCATATGAACCATTCTTGTTGATAATTATGAAACTTAATAATAAACTAATAAAGCAAGGGAAAGTACATCTCAACATTGCAGTTTTTAATTCATCTCTAGAGTTTTTTAATTATACGAATTAAACATAAACTAGTTGTTTGCATCTAATATTAGCATTAATTATAGTTTCATTCGCTCTTTTATATATCCCAAATGTCTGTAAATGATGAAAATCTATGAATAGTAATCTAAGAATAGTGCCCAACGCATTTCAAATACTGCAAGAACAGTCAAGCGAAGGTATCAAATTCATAATGGATGCAATAAATGTTAACATTTCAGTCATCATCAACCAAGCTTTCACGAACCTTATAAAGTTGACACCTTTCCACTAACTATATCAATTTGATCTGTAACGAAGACAGCATACTGAATGTGTGCAAGTGTCACTAGATCTAATTGGTTCTCTGGTCAGGGATATAATGGACTTTCTATGTGCGATAAATGTGTGTCGATGTGTTCAACGAATCACTAATGCAAATAGGCGCTTTCTACTTTATCCTTAGAGGAAACAATTTGTAAGTTAGAACAACAAATGCATTTTAATTATGAAGTTCTTTGTCGAGGCTGCCACGTTTAAGTACCATTATACGTAGCACATATCGACAATTGCAAGGAAAAACATTGTAGCTCAGTTTTAGGTGCATTTGAGTTTCAGTCATATTCTTAGTAAGAATAAGACGGTAACTTAAAAATCATATAATTTGTGAGTTACGGTGTTTTTCCTTGCAGATGTATACACATAAGACATCAATTTAGTCTTATACTATGTCAATGATACATTTTACATACATGATAAAGCGTAAGACGCCTTCTGGCGAGATGAAGCGACGATATACATAAAGAGACTGGCAGCAGTTGGATGAGGAGCTGATCGGAATCAAAGACAAACATTGGTAGAGGCACAGTTTGGTCTGTGGGTAAAGCAGTCCAGCAATGGACTAACCTCAGTACAATAACTAAAGCTAGGACTGATAAGGGCTGTTTATGACAATAATGGTGAATACATTTTATTTAAAAACCCGTAAAAGTTAATAATATAATGATAGAAACGGATAATCGCTGTAACGAAGGGTCTTTCAGTCATTTTAATTATTTGCCTTTACAATTACATACCACATGAGGTTTATATAGTTTTATTTACTTTCTCCATTAATTTTGGTGTTTTAAACGATGGTCCTTCGAGCCGGGACGACCGTCAAAAAACGGGAACGCCGATGATTACTTCTATTTTAAGCTGTGCAGTTCCGTACCATTCCCATTCCATTATTCTCTACAGTAGGTAAAAATTTGTTGGAAGATTCAAAAGTACTAATTCTTAAGTTTCTTTGAATAAAACCTTTTAACATTGACTTTGATCCTCGGAACATTTGTTTATACCACGGCAGGGAAGCGGCTGATATTATTTCTTCATACTTAATGGTATTTTTAAATATCACGACAATAAAGTTTTGATCTAAATATTGTTTACCTCACGAAATAGTAAGTGGCGTTATAGAGGGTCATCCTAAATTCCTATTTTTTTGTTATAGCGACTCATTTATAAAAGATAATGATAGCTAGCCAGCCGAACTTAAAAAATGCCAAGTCCTGGGTACAATTCCCAGAATCCATGCATATGCATAGCCCGGGTTTGTGATTACTAATCTACTTGGCAAGTGTGCTTGGTGATTAAGTCAATTTTCATTAATTGTAACGATGACGATTTCATTGATGAAGGCCTTTGCTTAGAAGTGGGATAGTATAGCTATTAACTTATTTTATACTGCCGACTTTGATTTAAGAAACATTTCAACTTTATGGCTTCCAAGAAAAAAAAATTTAAAAATAAGGCCCTATTGTTGAACCCTGCGGTACTCCTAATTGTAATTCCGCAAGGGCGCTCAGGATGCTATCGAGGAATGCATAGCACACCCGTTGACCCACTAGCCACACACATTAGCACGGATTTGAACCTGTGGCCGCGACAATATGACACTTATAATAGAATGAAAGTGCGGTTGTAACCTTATAGAAATACGTTAATGATAACTTAGCCTTGTGTGGTAAAACGGCTTGATTCAATCCGGGGTATAGGATTGATTTATTTGTCTTTGGTATACTTAACTATGCACGATATATCATAGTACCAGTAATCCCTTTGTTCGCATGTTCCCAACTATCTCAGGAGTCCAACTTTTTTTACATCTATACAAGTCTTCGCATGAGTCCAACTTTTATTTTTTATGCGCTTTTATTATCATTATTCCAAGTGGACAGTACAGTGACGCACATATAAAACTATTTGATAGAAACTCATAGTGGTTTTCAAAGAGGAAAATAACAATGTCATGTTTTTTATTACAAGAAAAATAATTATGTAGCTCATTGGTGTCATTTAAAAAAAAATTAAATTAAAAATTACACAAGAAATTTATTAATAAAAAAAAAAAATTTTTTTGTGTCGTTTGTGTCTTCTAAAGTCTAGGTCGTAAACTCAGTACTAAAATTAAAATCCTTCTTTTAATTCAATCTTTATAAACCACAATAAGTATCTTTAACTATACTTTTGGAATAATGATAATAAAAGCGCATAAAAAATAAAAGTTGGACTCATGCGAAGACTTGTATAGATGTAAGAAAAGTTGGACTCCTGAGAAAGTTGGGAACATGCGAACAAAGGCAGTAATCGACCCTATAAGCCCAGTGTTCGACAACAGTTTTCGTCACTGAACATAATATAGAATTAAATTGAAATTTTTCGGAATGAGAGCTAGTGAGCTAGGACGCATGTGGTATTTAATTAATTGTCACTAAAGTCACAAATCTTTTGCTGACCTGACCTGATAGTGATTAAAAGAAAAAGTTTTATCACTGGTTCCTTGTAGTGTATGAGTTAGGATTAAGAGTATTATTTTTTAAATATATTTTTATGGTCAATCAAGCACAGTGTCTTGATCTCATCTGATGATGATGATAAGGTCAAATTGGTGGAAGCACACTTCACCCGGAATCCTCAACTAGTGAGGCACTGGCTGTCTTATCTCTAGCTGCCGGAACACAACAATGCTACAAACATTGATGTCATGGCGACATATTTAGATAAGGTGGTGGTAGTAGCTAGCCAGGCGGACAACCAAGCCCTTCCACCAACCAAACAGAGTACACAAACCTGTACTACCCCACTGGGAATCGAACCCGGGACCTCTGGGTCTAAACTGGTGGTCATAACCACTAGACCACAGAGGCGGTTAAATTACATTTGCATTACTGTCAAAGAAATGATGAGGATGTATGGTCATGCAGAAGGAAGCAACAACGCCACTGAAAATGGATATACAATCAGGGGCAAGTCACTCATACACTAAATCCTATCTAATACTGGTGCCACTTTACCATGCATGGCTCCGCACACTAGGCGACACGCGACTGCGACAGCTCGGCGACTAGACGCGACGACAGGGTGCGGCCGACAATTTTCATATATTTTGTTCAAAGCTCCGCACACTTGGCGTCAGTCGCAGAGTCGCAACGACAAGCTAGGGGAGTCGCGAGACTGACGCTCACAACTGTCGTCGTGTGTGCGTGTGCTCAACGCGACTAGACGCGGCGACTAGACGCAGCGACAAGTCGTCCAGTGTGCGGAGCCATTTATTCCGTGATTTGTCTCTTTTATAATTCGAAGTGACGTTTACATGACAGGAACAAAACACGGAATAACTATTCGGACCTTATTCTTTGTTTATTTTTAAGGCACTTAGTGCCGTACAAACTCAGATCATCTGAGCGTACAAATAAATAAAGAATAAGGTCCGAATAGTTATTCAGTGTTTTGTCTCTTTCACTTTAATTTGAAATGACGTTTACATGACAGGAACAAAACACGGAATAACTATTCGGACCTTATTTTTTGTTTATTTGTACGGCACTTAAAGTTATGTTAATCTATATTATCTAAATTTATGCTAACAATCAGTGAGAATGCTGTCCGCTTAGCAAGCAAATTCATATTCTTTCTCCTTTAACTACAGAAAAAGTGTTAAGCTTCTATACAATACAGTTACCAAACGTAGATCAAGATGTAGTTGCTTAAACATGGCGGTCACGAAGAAGAATAAGTACCTAAGTAGATTGATGTATATGTACAATAATAAGTTATCTAACCAGCGCAGCAGAATTGTAAATGTGTGATAATGTGTGTCCTCCTACAAATTACATAAAGTGACAAAATCTAGGCAATAATTCTGTGTTAATAGTATCATACGGCATGCAGTGCTTACTGAGTAAGATTTATTTTCCATTTTGTCAGAGAATTAGTATGGCATTGAAACAGCGCCTTCTAGACGGTAGTACTATTAGTTATTCAGTGCGTCTAGTGAAAAAAGAAAAAAGTTAAAATCAAATAAAATTGCCACTCCGTTCATCACAGGACTAGAAATATATTTTTAAAAATTACATACATTAAAGGATAATGTTTAAACTAATGTAGCTTGATATGTGGTAAGGCCTATGTGCTTATATATGGTAAATTCAATGAGCAAATCAGTCAGTTAAAGTTTTCCAAAGTTTTCGCGAATACTATCTACACATTGGGATGAAAGTCTTTTTACAAAAGTTACTTTTTATTTTCATCATTCACATTCACACACACGCACCCTTACACTCTCACACACAGACACACCCGCACATCCACACACCCTCACTCCCACACACCCACACACAAAACAAACCACCTCACTTACCTACACTTGTTGTAATGGTTCTCGTTTACATATTTATATTATAAAAAGTCCTTAAAAAGCTTACTTACTTACACTGTTTGTACTTATGTAACTATGTAAGTAAGTTGTCCGTAAAAATTTGCTTACTATTCTTATTATTATTTTCATACTTTTATTTTTGTTTTCATAATTTCTTGATTGTCTGCTTATGCTGCCTTGTATTGTACCCTATGTGGAGAGCAACTGCCACCTGACATACAAGCTTTTAGCCTAGTTTTGGAGGCAGGACAAACTTTACTTGTGATCATGCCTTTGTAGATAATAAAGATTTATTATTAGATTTATTATTATTTTACATTTGGTACAGTCGCGAGCATTAACATGTGAACAATGAAACTCTTAATACAATGGAATAAGAGTCAAAACTAGTCGAGTGTATACTAAAAATGCTAGTAACTGTATGTAGGTAGGTATATTGATTGATTCTGACGTTTCAAACACAGAGAAGCCCGAAGTCAAAACTTTAGTTTAAAGTAGCTGTAATAGGTATGTTAAATCAAACGCTAATAAATTCGTTAAAAGTGTTTCATTTCAATAAATCAGTGTCAATATTTGAACACTCAATACTGTGACGGAAGTAAATTAGCCATTTCCCAATCCGGACGTGGCGGCGGGCGGCGTGCAATGGCGACGCGATCTGCCTACAAAATGGCTACCCTTATTGCATAACGGAAGTCGGGTGGACAACGCGAGCTTTTTGCAAATACATACATACAATGCGCGTGAATTTCACTTTCCAACACAAAATAGTGTTATGGTTATGCAATGGAAAACAAATGCGACCTAGTATTAATGTATGTAGCCTTAGGATGTAGCTGCATACACTTTTAACGACCCGCCCGATCCTCTAAATGCCACTACATTAAACATGCACAGTATTAAGGCCCAAGACACCGTACTCGTAGAACAAGGGTACGATGAGCCGGTTCACACGCGCTCTATACCAGGCACAGACATGTACTGGGCGCTTCTCCCCACCACTGTGACCCGGTCAACCAGAGCCGAGGTCCGAGCCTTTAGAGGCGCCCTCGGGTTGTTCCGCTCCCCGATCCGATCCGAACCCCTCGGAGAATCTAGTAGGGCACGGAGACACGCACTAGTGCGTGATGCCATTCCCTCTAGAAAACCTCCGAAGCAGATTCATTTCACATGGCTTGAGGAGCCCTTTAAGTTTCTCGCCGCCCCCCTGAAAATGCCTTCTGAGGCAATCAGCAAACAAACAAAAACACTTTTTACGACAATCAAGCTTAACAACAAGCTTAGGTAATAGCTAGAAACGTGAATCATTTCAATTGTAATAATTATCTTGCTACACAACAAAAGAGCATGCAAAATTAAAAAATTTAAAATTCCTTATATTAATATTAGAACTGCTTTTCATCTGTAGATTACAGGCGTTGAGAATTTTGAAAAAAAAACCTGTACACGCAGATATTTTCGCTATGTTCGTTCGAAGTTAATAACTGCGAGTTGACCCGTCCATTTCATAGTTTTTGTGTTCGCGTAAACTTTAAAAATCACAATAGGTAAGTATACTCACTCGTAGATGACACATTTTTTTTTGTATTTTTGCTACATAGATAAAAGCGCAATAATGCATAAGTATATTAATTACAAATAAACGAATTATTCTCGTTAAAGTCATCGAATGATGAATAAATCTCGCATAGGCATTTAGTCATTAACCACCAAAAGACAGAACTCAAAAACGACCATTTCTAAAGTCGCTTATCGTTGGCAATCTATCTATACAATTAATAAAGAGGTAAAGTTTGTGACTGTTTGTTTGTTTGTTTGCAGAGGGACTCTGGAACTACTGGTCCAATCGCAAAAAATCTTTCACTGATAGAATAAATGTTTCCCAAATTAATACTACATTCCTTACGGGTAACATAGGCTATATATAAGGTTACATTTTATCAACTGCAAACATTTTGAGAATAAATTCAACAACATATATAAACTATTTTAATGAAACAACCTTAAATTTTTATAAGCTAGTTTTCAAGAAAAACGCCAAAAGAGATTTCAATTAAAAAGAAAATAAAAGCACTTTCGGTAGTTTCAATTCGAAGGAGCCGAAACAAAGAGGCCGCAATGCCTTCACCGCGTACACGTGCACCTAGTTTCATTCAAAAAAGCCGAAAGAGAGGCCGCTCTTAAAAATATTACAATTTTTGTGTCAGGAAAATTTAAAAAAAAAACTAACCTGAATTTTTTTTATGCTAGGACCTTATTTCTCTTATTTCTGATATAATTAGATGTTTTGTCAAAATATTTGCAGTTGATAAAAGTGATCTTATATATTAAAAAAAAACAATCCATTCGGACGAAATCGCGAGTAAAGTGCTAGTTATTAAAAAACTGATACCACTCCTATGGAGTTCCGCCGGAATCCCAATTACCACCAAAACAATGTCTATCAACTATTACAAAAGCTCGAAATTAATTCATATGAGAGCATCCGAGGTAGGCTGGGCATACATTACCTTACATTACTGCACCTTGCTTGATTTATTTGCGGGCTAAAGTTACATGCGCTGGGTAATTTAGCATACTTACATAGCAACATTCAAGTAATACCAATAGATTTCGCGGTGGATTCCACGAATTCGAAGCGAAGTGCTAGAAACATCTGTCAATTGGTTAAGTAATTAATTACCCCATTTTTTCATTTATTTTTTAAATTATTATAAACAAACGAGCTGGTTTGCAGCTTGGGTAAAAAAGCCAGTAGACTAATATAACATTAAAATACAAACAATAATACAATTTCAAGTTCATCAGCATCACTAATAATAACATAACAAAAAAGTCAATTTATAATTTTACAAGCGCAAAAAAAGTCAGAACAGGAAGAAGTAAAATTGAAACATTAGGTACTGCAACATCATACATATTTACGGACTCTGTTACATAGCCATAGCTTTATTCATATTAAGTCTGAAATAAAGCGATTTCTTTGAAGCTAAATTAAAAATAAAATAAAAACTTGCTAAACATTGTTTATTTTGCTTAATTTTATTAGAAAAATAAAATTGTGTCCGTCATTGAACTAAATGCCTTCCACAGAGTCAGCATAGTATATGGCTTTATTTAAAGGGCATTAAGGCCATTAGCCACCACTGCCACCACGCTAACACGGTTTAGCGCGGCATGAATAGAGATAGTTATATAAAACCAGACCCACCAACAGTCTCAGAAGGGTTTTCGTGGGTAAATTCACCCTTACCTACTCAGGAAAAAGCCAACAAAGTATGCCCACTTAAACCGCAGGTTAGCCGAACCGCGAATAAAGCATGAATTAAAGAGTCAATCTTTCTTTAGTAAAGCGATAAAAATGTCATCGAGTAAAACAATTACCTACTTCCATAAGTCGAAGTTTCGTAAAGTCGATTGTTTTTACAAAAACATACATAAGTACTTGTTTAAAGAAGAAGTTAAGTAGGTGCGCTTGCCAACTGGTGTAACTAGGAGCAAATTTGACCTAAATAGCTTTTTAGTATGAATAAATGATATATAAATTTAATTTGTGTTAGGTGTGAGAAGCCCGATGGCGCAGTGGTTAACGCGCCAGGTCTGCGAGTGCTGAGGTTAAGCAACTTTCGCAAAGGCCGGTCATCGGATGGGTGACCAAAAAATTTTTATTTCGAGCTCCTCCGTGCTTCGGAAGGCACGTAAAGCCGTTGGTCCCGGCTGCATTAGCAGTCGTTAACAATCCCAACCCGCACTGGGTCCGCGTGGTGGTGTATGGCGCGTTCACCCTATCCATCCATAGGGAAGGCTCGTGCTTCAGTAGTGGGGACATAAATTGAGCTGCTGATGAGGTTTGTATTTGATCGTATAAAAAACCCATTAAAAACCTTTAAAAAAATATAATTGCAATATTAGTACCTGTCACAAAAGGCCACGTCAGATATTGTTGTTTTTCTCTTGTTTGCGCTTTAAAAAGCTTATCAATTTTGACAAAAAATATATAGACTTAATATATCATCAAACAATATCATAACACCATAGAATAACTGAACGTCACTCTCACCGCCAGGACTTTCTTAAATGAAAATAAATACTTCGCCAAGTATGAAAGCATTTGCTATGCGGCGCACGCGCAGCAGCCGCGTGCCTCGCAGCCCAAAGGACCAACTATAAATACCAAGCCCATTGAAAAATTAAATCATTGTCGTTCCATTAACCGGTCGGGTGGAACGTCTAATTAATAAATAATCTAATGTCAAAGTGAAAATTTTAAAGACACAATGAAGTGGTTCATCATCCTGGTTTCGGTCGCCTTAGCGAACGGTTACTCCATAAAAGACAATGAGATTCAAACAGCTCGTTTGAGCACCAGTGACGATCTATTGGACAGTGTGATCAGTGATTGTTTCGCAGCCGATTCTACCACATCATGCGTCAAAGTGAAAGTTCTCTCGTACCTGGACACCACGCTGGGTGTCCCTTCAGAGTCCGCGAGAGCTCTGGATGACAAGAACATCGACAAAGTGATCTTCGACCGCGTCGGCAGGATCATTAACAGCCATGAGTTCAGGTTCCAACTGCCTGAGTTCCTGTTCCAGAGTGCTGAGGTCTCCTATCGAGCCGACAGAGGATTCGACGTCGACTTTCCAGAAGCTGACAGCGAGAACGGTGAAAGTAATCTTAATTTATTTTTTGTTAGACACCTAAAACGCCAAGGGTATCACGGGCGCACTTCTGATTTCTTGAGCTTCAGTTCTTATGCCTCTACACCCTATTTCTTCTGACTTCCCTTCAAATTGGAACATAGTAATGCAAAATTCTGCTTGAAGAGAGAAATAGGGATTAGAGTGATCGCCATCGATTCTAATTTTGGGCAAAATCCTTCTTCTTCTTATGCTTCTTTAATCTTGAAGGATGACCGTTTTATTTTAATAATATTTATGAGTTCTCTCTTGTCAATAGCGAGATGGACCAGTAGTTCGACAAAGGTGATGCCAGCTCACTACCGGCTGTACCGCAGCTATGATTTCCTCCCTCGCCTAACGCGTCGTTTCTAACCTTGCTTGCTGGTAGAATCCTTATCATCACCATTTTTATGTCACCACTGCGGGAACACGAGCCTTCGCTATGGATGGGAACACCGCAGGGAAATTAGGCCATAAACCACCACGCGGGCCTAGTGGGGATTGGTGGCCATTTATGACTGCTAATGCAGCCGAGACCAACGATTTCACGTACCATCCAAAGCATGGAGGCCGAATCCTCTAAAATAAGAAAAAATATTTCATACTTAGTTCTTCTAAAGGAGGTTCTCTTTCAGCTCGTGGCATCTTAAAGAAGAAACTGCTGCTGCCGGTCCTTCTTCTCCTAAAACTGAAGATGAAAGCGATCATGCCTCTGCTGGTCACCATCATCGGCATCAAAGCTGTGAAGGCTCTTATCCTCAGCAAACTGGCCATCACGCTCGTCCTCGGATTCCTCATATACAACTTGTTGATGAAGAAAGGAGGTAAGACGGAAAATTTGGTATACCATACAAAAGGTTTTTGCTATTTATTAATTATATCTCTAGTACACTTATTTAGTCTAAAACACTATTAAGAAGTTAAAATGGCATGTACAAAAGTTTAGACAAAAAATATCTAACTATTTAAAAACAATTTGAACGCCAATCGTAATCTTCAAAATTTATTTTTTTTAAATCTAAGACCTTTGTCTTGTAGCTACCATTAACGGGTTACTTTGCTGCCACATCTAAAACTTCTATGTGCTTCTATCCTGTATTTATAGGTTATAGGTACTACAATAATACAGAGGTTTTACTAAAACGACGAAAATTACCTTTAGGCCCAATGTACAGGAACAGAGACATAGAAAAGCGTTTCTGAAAAACAATGGAGGTGGTATTTTATCAAATCAATTGCATCAGGGTTAGCTTAGTTTGTACGGTGCCTTTAAATCTCCACAACTGATAATTATTATTGCATAAGAACACGTCATGTATCCGTAACATGTTTCATTTTCAGACAGTAACATCGGTGACAATCTGTTACTAGCCATCTATCAAGTGAAAGTACATAACAAAAACTAAAAACTTACAATTACAAAGCATAAAGCTACGAAACCACATCACTGCTTTTGCGATGAATAAAAATTCAAATCATTTAAAAACGATTTGCGTTCTAAAGTCACATCCAAATTGCTTATTGCATTTTTTTGTTTAACACGTGAAAGTCAATTAAAACCATAACTGGTATATGAATATTCAAAATAGATTTTTGTGATGGAAACAAAATTTTGGATGGAAATAACTAATTCTTTTATTTCTAGGTATGCCAATGATGATGCCCACGGACGCTCCAGGCCCCCCCGCACCTCAGTACGGCCCCCCCGCATCCCAGTACGGCCCTCCTTCCACCCCCTCTGCACCTCAAGACACCTACAGCGGCCAATGGGAGCCAGCGAGCTCAGGCCCATACGCAAGAGTATGGGATCCCTCCCAACTGGCTTACAGCTCATACTACCCTGGTGACTCCAACGCGTCAGCAGCTTCCAACCAGTCGCCCAGCTACTCTAGCGTCTCATCAATCTCTACCTCATCATCATCATCACCCACCTATTGAAATGATCACTGATAATCTGTAAATAGTAAGCACGAACGATACGGCTAGGCTAAAGCTTTATTAATTTATTTGACGATATTTATTTTATTTATTGAACGGAATAAATGATTGTTGTTTTACAATAGTTGCGTTTTATTTTTCTATAGTTTCTATAGTTTTTGCATCTCATTTTAAAAAAAGGCGAATGCACCTTTAAACTGCCACATTGTAACAAATACTGAGACAGAAAGAAGTAAAATAATTTATTCCAATACTATAATAAATTTTCTATATCTTTATTTTCGAAATAAACATTTATTTACATAGGTATTCCGAATTAATTATTTACTTTAAATTAAAATGTTTTTTTATAAATGAGTTGTTTGTATAAACCTACCTCGAAGTTGGTTTTTGTACTTATAATATCTACTTAAATTCCTATAGTATATTAATTTTCATTTTATTTACTAGCAAACTTGACAGCCTTTTTGTAAAAATCAGGTTATAAAACTTAGTCAATACTTTCTTTTTGGTGGTAAAAAACATTTACAAAGCAAAGTAAAACTGTAATTCAATAAAAGAACTAGTTTACGAAAATGTTCAGTATTAGGCCGGCAATACACGGGCAGCATGAAGCAATCAGAATTGATTGCTTCAAGCTGCAACTGCATAGTGAACTACAGTCTTCTATTAACAAACATACATGGAACCGCTCAAGCAGTTGCGACTGCTCCGAACGGTCAGCAGCTCGGTGAAACGGCAGCTTCACTATGATTGCACGAGCGGTCCATGTGCTTTGATCATTGGCTAACTGCTCAAGCAGCCCGTGTATGTAGGTTGGCACTTATAATTCACTATTCATTCCACTGTCACAGGTCTAAACGAGCACGTACGATAACGTGTGCATGGTTCTTCTATATCACTTCTAGTTCTCTGTCAGACTCCCGTACCAAAGGTGTCCACTGTCAGAGCTTGGTCAGCAGATTCCACAAGGCCTTTGTCAGCCGGGCCGCTTGCTAAATGGGCCCGTAGTGCTACGTGACGATGGCGGGGCACAGCCGCGTGAACAGCAGCCCGCACATGATGCCTGTCACCAGCATGGCAGCGCCCAGCATGCCGGCAATAGACGCGTGTTCAGAAGCTACGGTGCTGAGGACAAAACAGTAAATTATAGTTTAGTGTCCGAAGGCAAACTGGTCGAATATGGTTCAATTTCTATAGCCACGAAGGAGACTACTCATGAAGATCCTAACATCAACATGTAAATAACTGAATTTGGGTTAAAACAGAAATGAATTAAAAAGACAAGGAAGCTTTTGTTCTAAACTTCATCTTGTTCATTCATTTTGTTCATTCATTTCATCTTGCTACCCAGAACGTGTCGCTGCGTGAAGTATGTAAGCGGAAATAAAACTGGCACAGGGGCACACAGCACAGCAATCAGGATAGCGTCAGTGAAAGTAGTGCAGGTGACGATAATTATGATGATGATGATTATAATGATCGGTACCCACCCGCCGACGTACATCATGCCGAGCGAGCTGGCATGGCCATGGCTCCACCCTAGAAAAGCGGCAACGGCCCAGTACAGAACATCGCTGCGTATGAGCACGGGCAGTGTGCGGCGCGCGGGCTTGTAGTTGCACATGAGAAAGAACGGGATGAGCACGAAGCGAAGCGTCGTCATTATCCATAAGTACTTGCGGGGCGGCTGGAAATGTAATTCGTTTTAAAATTTATGAGATGAGAGAAAAATACCTACTTACTTTTTAAAGAAAAATTTTTCACGCTTAGTTTGGGAAGGAATGGATAAAGAGGGATAAGAGAAAAAAGATCTTCAGAGCACTTGTCATGGAGACGTAGGAGCCGAGAGCCGCAACATCACGACGTAATTATAGAGGCTCTAGCTGTTTGGTGGCCTCTACGTCGCCAATAATACGGATTGCGCGTGTCGGTCCAATCGATCCAAACCTTCGAGTAAATACTTAGCGGAACTATCCCAAAGGTGCGAGCAATATTCAACGCAGGACTGATCATCGGGTACCTGGCTTCGGAGAGCAGCGGGATCCGAAGAACGGTGGCGCCGCTGGCCGACCGTAGGAAGTTGGGGGCCTAAGTAGTGGGTTAGCCACCTGTGAAAGGCTGCCCCGCCACCTCACGAAAAATCCCAGATTGCTCTATGGGTACTTTAATCTTTTAATCTTTATCCGTTTATTCCCCACCTGAAAATTGCCCTTGTGGCCCAAGACGGGTGTGGCGATACAGGTCGGCAGATTATTGGGATGAAATGCGTCACTTTTTCTTATCCTACCCTTGGCGGAGGGTTTGCTTTAATTGAGGAGATCCGTCGCGCTTTGCTGAAGCCGTTACCGCGGTTATACGGCAGGGTATGGAGTATTTTATACCGTACTCGGACGTAACATCACATAGCAAAGCTCGCCCGTGGTTTAATGCTGACTGTCGCAGTGCTGAGGCGCTGAAATTGTCTGCTTATTCCGCATGGGCTGAAGCTCGAGCACGCAAGTCTTCGGATACTCGTTTTCTGAAGACAGCCTTTAACCAAGCCGCCAAGTCGTGTAAAAGGACACTACGCAGAGCTCGATTCAACCACATAAGCCGGATTGGGGCTAAATTAAAACATAGGCTATATTAAAAAATATACATATATAAAATACTAAAAACGACGATTTAATTTTCCAATACAAAATATTATGATCGGATGTTAGTGACGGTAGTTGTTGACATTGAATGGGCGCCTTTGGCTTTCAAAGTAAAAAGTATTGAATAATTTCGGCGGGTTGGTTAGAACCACGATAGCTCAATTGGAAGAGCACCTGACACGGAATGTCAGAAAGGTGCAGGTTCGAATCCTGCTCATGGAAATTTTTTCAACATTTGTATTTTTACAAAATTATTTGTTTATTTTGTTGTCATGGAAACCATTGATATTATTTAACTCAGTGATGGAAACTGTCAAAGCGGTACGAAGTTTGTAATAAATCAATTTCTCTACTAGGATACTTACGAACTGCCTCAAGCTGGCTGTGATGTTTCCGATCGTGGACGTCAAGTTGAAGGTGAGGAAGCACGAGATGAGCACGAATTTAGTGCCCAGGAAGCCATTTTGTATTGGCTCGATGTCTGTAATCATTTATAAATAATCATAATATAAAAAAAACTGGGCCAAATGATTTCGGTAATATATCCAATTGCGCAGCTAACTAAACCTTTTGCGACATCAATATTAGATCGTAACCTTAATTAGGACCCGAAAAAATTTCTTTTTTTGAGGCTGACCTTTAAATATGTAACCTGTATTCAAAATATCAAGTCGATACTGTTAACCGTTGAGGAGTTTTCTTAAGAGGTGACGATCCTGTCTTCAGCATCAGTTCATGGTCGAAATTGTTTAGTTTTAAATATATTTAGCCTGTGTTCAAAATATCAAGTCGATACTGTTAACCATTGAGGACTTCCCTTGGGAGGAGACGATCCTGGCTGCAGCTTTAGGTCACGACACTCAAATAATTATTGTAACCCGAATTTATTTTAGCCTTCGAAAAATTTCTCCCTAAGGTCCACATTGAGGCGTGATACGGAACCGGTATGGCAAAATTCTGCTGCAAAGAGCTGATGCAATTTAACATCCTAGTTTTTTTATTTTTTTAATGCTGAGGCACGAGCCTTCCTTTTGGGTGTATAGGGAGAACGCGCCATATACCATCAAGCGGGTACAGATTAGTAGTAATTAACGAATGCAGCCAGACCAACGGCTTTACGTGCCTTCCGAAGCATGGGTTAGCTCGAGATGATTAATTTTTGGTCACCCATCCTATGACCAGCTTTGCGCAGACCGCGCGTGTTAACCTCTGCGCCATCGAGCTCTTCCTAATGTAACGGCATTTGTCGATGTTCAAAATCATATGGTTTCTTATGAACCTATCTAAATCCTCCTGAAGCAATACTGTGTCATTAGTACTAACAATGGGCCTCATAATTTTAGCTCATCGGCTTAAAAGAATACTTATTATAAAATACAGTGAAAAAATTAAACGCCTACCTGAACCCAGTCAGGAATCAAACCTGGGTCTTCCGCAATCCGGGCGGCTGCACTGACCGCTATGCTACCGGGAAGGATGATGTAAGCGCTGAATTTTGTCTCTGCTTTTTTAATTTTTCGAATGTTTTTTAGCAGCACAAAGCATTCAAGCATTTAAAAAACTTAAAAATAAAATTCAAAATTTTGAAAAAAAAATAAAAAATATATAAAAAGCAGTGACAAAATTCAGCGCTTGCGTCTGCATTCTTGGTAGCAAAGCGGTCAGTGCAGCCGCCCGGATTGCGCAAGACCTAGGTTCGATTCCTGGCTGGGTTCGGGTAGGCGTTTAATTTTTCACTGTATTTTATAAGTATTTAATTCAGCTTCAGTGCAGCAATTAGCACTTAAAATAAAAAAGTAAAATTGGCTTAAAATAATATTTTTGGACCGGTAAAGTAAGATTTACACCATGATAAAAGATTTATGGCAAACACCATAACGAGATAGTATAAATAAAACAATTCGATGCTCCACTTTGTCGAAGGCCTTGCCAAAATCTGTGTAGAGTACATCTGCACAGTTGCGCGAGTTTACAGAATCTGTTACATAAGGCAGAAATTAAATAAGATTGGTAACTGTGAGTCTAGAGAAGAGGTCATGCTGCACAGTAGATTAATATATTTATATGCCAATTTAATATATGACAGAGCAATCGCGACTTAAGCATTGTTCTAGGGTTTTATCAACATCTAATTCCTATGTTGCACACATTCTTCGTCAATTAGATATACTTAATTTTACCTGAATGCACGGCGGGAAATATGGACAGTGACACAAAGAACACTATGAATACGTTGTAGAGCTGCACCCACGCTTGCCTGAAGATGGTGCCATAGGGGATCTTAGTCCTGTCTGAGCTGGTGGTCTGGTTGGTGGCTGCCTGCTGAAGCGTCTCATGGTAGCGATAGAATTTCTGCAAATGGGACAAAATGTTAAAAAAGTATTGTTTAAAATTTGCATGCTTTCAAACAAAATTAATATTTTGATTTCATTAGACACATGTCTTCCAAAGATGATACAACTTTAAATAATATATTTTACATTAAATACTCACATTAAGCGGCAACGCGAAGTACGTGTCAAAGCATACCAGTAGCACAAGGATGCCGAAGATAAAGTAGTATATGGCGGAGGTCCGTCTACTGTCAAATAGCTCCGAAGCCCACGACATGAACACCACTATGGTGCCGCAGACATTAGAGCCGAGGACCACAGCCCCCGTGTATTTGGGGGGTAAGCGGGCTGCCACACCGTACACGCAGTTATGGAAAATCGCGTTGAATGCTGCAATAATGAGAAGTTGTAAATCAACAATTGCATTGTCCTTGACAGATTAAGTTTACGACCTATTACTTTTTTTAAACATATACATAAGCATGAGCCGCCTCGACACTGCGTAAAATGTTTGTAGCGTATCATTGTTTGTGCGGTTTCAAATTCTGCTGACAATGTTAGCCAAAGTTAGCCCAAGCTAAAAAACAAAGTGATCCCATTTCATAGAACTGTTCCAAGTACACGACACAGAGAGCTTTTGTCAGCCTCGAGCCTAATGTTGTTAATATAAACAAAGCTCAGGAATGTACGACACTTCCAAGCACCGATCGCGTCGCTACACCACGCTGCTTTAGGTAGGCACGTACAGTTGCCAACACTGCCATCCTGCGCGGTGTCTGCCTCAGACACCCCACGAGTCAGATAAAATACTGAAACACAACAACATTGAACCTGTTATTTTGTTAATTGTGGAATCCCTGTTGTAACTCGTAGTGTAGATCATCCTCAAATCATCAATTTTCCTGACTATCCGACCATCAGCCCAATTGCAAATGTCCACCGGCACTTATAGGGAACTAGCCACACATAATAACTTAGACCCGGTTCGTCACATAATAACTTAGATCCACTTGCACTTAAAGACATTTCGAACACTTAAGCGTACCAAGTTAGATCTATTATGTTGCTAATGGTCGATCAAAATTACTTGCACTTAAAGACATTTCGTTCTCTTAAGTGTACCAGGTTAGTTTCAGCAAAGCACCTAATTTGATCACATTCTAAAACCACTTGCACTTAAAGACGTTTCGTTCACTTAAGTGTCCCAAGTTAGTTTCAGCAAAGCACCTAATTTGATCACATTCTAAAACCACTTGCACTTAAAGACGTTTCGTTCACTTAAGTGTCCCAAGTTAGTTTCAGCAAAGCACCTAATTTGATCACATTCTAAAACCACTTGCACTTAAAGACGTTTCGTTCACTTAAGTGTCCCAAGTTAGTTTCAGAAACTAGTTAAAATCCCATCTACAAACATTATTTTATCTTGACTCGCACAACTTGCCAACACGCCAAACAATTATGTATACCACTCAAAATATTTTAGTCAGAATTCAGTTCAGCTATCCGGATCCATGACTTCATATTTTCGGCTGATGTAATATCAGTATATCTTTTTGCACTCCTTTCACTACCTCTTACATCCGCCACCTCATATTTGTCGTTCCCCAATATCTTTTTACTTGAAAGGGGCCTTTGAAGATGGGCCATAATTTTCTGCTTTTCCCATCGTTACTCTGACTTTGTACTTTTGTTAGTACTAAATCTCCTTGTGCCTTTGTTTGTGATTTATCGAACCGCAGCTTATGTGAATCGGCGTTGGTTTTAATATTCTTATCTACCTTTTCACGCAACTTGGTCACATTGACATGTCCGTCATCAAGTTCCGGGGCTGAGGCATCACTATCTGAGCGTAATCCATATCCAAGAAAAACTTCGGATGGTACCGCTTTAATAGATTTATCAATTGTGTTGTTTGAACTTTGTTGCAAAGACTTGATGCACAAGTCCCACCTATCATCAGTAGTGTTAGCGCCAGTGGCCTTTAAGGCTTCTAAAATTGTCCTATTGAATTTGGCCGTTCGAACGAGGCATACCAGTTGTCATAGTATGTACACGTATGTTCTTATTTTTGCAATATTGAATAAATTCGTGAGAAGTAAAACATGTTCCTGCATCTGCTATAATTCTTTTAGGATTTCCAAATGTTTTAAAAATATTCTCTAATTCTTTAATAGCAATAGAACTTTTTGTCGAACGGACTGCCGAGATGAACACGAATTTTGTAAATCCGTCCACAATGACTAATAAGTATTTACTTTTGTTTTTAGTTTCCACGAAAGGTCCTAAATGATGAACGTGAAACGTATGAAAGGGTTTTGCATACTTTGGCAAAGAGTATAGTTCGCCCTCCTTGGGACTTCCTTTATTGTTGTAGTAATTACAATTTAAGCAATTCTTTATGTACTTTTTCACGATATTACGCATTCGGGGAAACCAATATATATAGATTCTTTATTCGTTCGACTGTTTTATCGACGGAAAAATGACCGAGATCATCATGATTACATTTAATTATTTGCCACACACTTTTTTTTTTTTGGCACTACCCATCGGCGGCCGTGGGACATCCAAAAAACTTTTCCACCTAACAGCTCATAGTTTTTGTAAATATCTTTATTATCTTCGGCCTTTCCTGATTCTAAAATTGTTTTAATATGTTGTAATTCAAAATCTTGTAACTGCACCGAGAGCAGCCAATCAGCTTCAGTTATAGTACATTACTGTACGTTATTATTTCAGATTCAGATTTTTCTCCGGTGTGCACTGGGTTTCGACTTAAGGCATCTACATGTTGCATATGTGTGCCTTCTCGGTGTACAATTTCGAATGAAAATTCTTATGTAGACATCGTGCAATACGGGGAATAATCTCTTTCTTTGTTAGTGCGTGTCTAACGGCATTGTAGTCGGTAATAATTTTAAATGAAGATCCTAACAAATAGAGCCAAATCTTTGGAGCGAGCACACGATTGTCAATAATTCCAATTCGAAAGAATGACACCTTTTTTCATCCTCAATAGTATGTCTGCTGTTTTAATGGACAGGTTTCTCATCCTCATTCGTAACCTGCAGGAGAATGCCGGCAATACTGTCTCTACTTGCGTCTTTATATAAGATGTGTTCTTTATTTGGGACAAAAATGGTAAGTACGCTATCAGATGTTAGTTTGTTCTTTAACTTTTGAACCGCTTCCTCATGAGTCGTATTCCATACCCATACAGAGTCCTTCTTCAACAGTTTCGTTAGTGGAACTGAAATCATCGCAGTTCTTAATAAATTTGCGAAAGTAGCTTATGAGACCGAGAAACTGTCGAAGTCGGAGTATTGTTTTGGGCGTGGGATAATTTTCAACTACCACTAGTTTAGACTCGTTTGGCATCACGCAATCCGGTTTTATTTTGTAACTAAGAAAATCGATTTCATTTTCAAAGAAATGACATTTTTTTTTTTGATTAAGTGTTAGCCCGTATTCCCTAAATATTTGTAAAACCTTCTCAAGTAACTTTAAATTTTCCTCAACTGTTTTCGTTACCATATATAGGTCATCTAAATATAGAATCACGTTATCAAATCTTAAATTGCCAATTACTCGATTCATCATTTGTTGGAAACAGGATGGTGCATTAACCAATTTATCAATACTAAAAATTGCATGCCCGACTAGGGTAAATTGTTTCCATTATTATGCTCAACACCTGCTATGTATTTTACACAATTTTATGGCAAAAAAAATTTATCTTATCTTATCTTATCTTATCCAAAAGGGAGTCTTAAAAACTCATAAAGACCGTCTTCGGTAATAAAAGCAGTCTTTTCCACCGACTGGGAAGTGGGAACTAATGATAATTTGATAATAGCCGCTGTTAAGCTAATAAAGCAATTAAATATATTTTTTTTACCAATGATTCCGATATTAGCGAACAACTACTGCCCACTGTTGATACTTCAATAAAAGCTTCATGACCAAAATTATTGACACAAACAGCCTTCACCAACTTATTTCGCGGATCTGAAGTTGACATAAATTTTGTTTCTTGTTATTCGGGTTTTATGTCATTCTTTTTAAAATAACAATTTAATTCTAAATGACCCCGTTTGCCACAATAATCGCATTTATTCTTATCGTACTGATTTCTTTTGTGATTGCCATCACAAATATAACATTTAATTGACTTTCGATGTTGAATTTGACTTGCGTCTAAGCCGTGCTTCGTTGAAGTTACTTGTTTCGACACATCTCCGGTAGATGTGGTCGACGTAGCTAATTGAGGAGCAGATAGTGGTTGATTTATAGGTTTTGTCTGATTGTCACGATCGCGAATATTATTATTCAACTGTTTTGTACTTTTTGTTTTATAGGTACATACGTCCATGAAATACACTAGCCAGGCTTTCACACGTAACAAAATTGCTAGCTTCCGTACCTATGCCACAGTCACTTATATTACCGCAAATTATCGAAATAATATCTTGTTCTGTAAAATTCAGTGATAATCGATCTATTCTGCACTTTTGTAAAAAAAATATTCATAAAGCGATTGATTTTCCGTCGGCTTATTTCCTTTAAAAGATCAAACATATTTCGCTATATTTGGAAAATTGAACGTAAATTCTGTTTCCAATCATTCCATTTCCACGAAGGCCACTCATTTTTGGTACGCAATAGTGAGTCATACCACACTTTCGGATCATATCATCTGACCATTTAAAAGTCCTGGTGTAAGATTCAATAATTTTAAGCCATGCATTTATATCATCCTTTAACGGGTCAAAGTCAGGTATTATGTTGCACAAATTAGAAGGATTGTTTGTACTCACAGTTCCGGTATCATTGTTACGTAATACCTGTGATATTCTTTTCGGTGGAGGTGACGGAGTCCGGCCACTACTGGCATCACTAGAAGTCGAGCTTGAGCGAACTCGTCTTCGCTTACATATGTTTACGTTTATGATTTTTGTGTTTCCCCATTATTTGTGAGTTGGGTTGGGTCACATCCCACTTCTGATAATAACTCAATGTTATACAAATGGTATACTTATATTTAAAAACCAACTTATTAATGTTCACAAGTCACTAAATGTAATTTATAAATAGTATTTAAAAACAAGATATAGTGTACACGAGTCCCAAAACAACCTTTCTTCACCGAGTATTAGTTCAGTCTGCCGGGCGCGATATTCTAATATTCTTGCGCCCAAGCTAAAAAACAAAGTGATCCCATTTCATAGAACTGTTCCAAGTACACGACACAGAGAGCTTTTGTCAGCCTCGAGCCTAATGTTGTTAATATAAACAAAGCTCAGGAATGTACGACACTTCCAAGCACCGATCGCGTCGCTACACCACGCTGCTTTAGGTAGGCACGTACAGTTGCCAACAAAATTAGTGCAACGATAGAGTTTTGAAAAGATGGCCGCCCGCACTTAGAGGAGATCTCCATTTTGGTCATCTGATAGTTATTTACGCTTTACGAATGTTAAAACCTGTGAGAGACCACGCGCTGGTGGTCCAGGTCCGTGTTCCAGCCATGTTCAGACTGCTCGCCCGCCTGCCGGACACGTGGTGCCTACTGCCGCTTGCTGATTATGGTATTTCCTCCTTTTTTCTCCGTCGAACTGTTTACCCATTGCCCTCGTCGCCATCCCTCGCAGTTTGAAACCTCGCTTAGTATAACGCCAATATAAAATACAGTCCACTATAAATTATAGCATCGCCCGCGCGACCATTTGTGATTATTTGTTAGATTTAGATTTGTTATGTTATTTGTTAGATGAGGTATCTCGGTTTTTACGGTTTTCTTCAAAACTGCATAGTACTCACAGTTCATCAACAGCACTGATATCATGGTGATCCAGAAGAAGACGCCGGGCCACGCGGAGCTGTCCACCATGGCCAGCCCCACCGTCAGCACGAAGATCGCCACCTCGAACAACAGCGACCACACTATGCGCGTCGTCAGGCTACCCCTGGGGCAGGAAAGAAATAAAAATAAAAATGAATAAATTTATTACAGGTAAGTACTTGGCTTTAATCTCACACCAATGTTAAGAGGGTAAAGTTATAAAGATTAGACCTGTAACCTTCCATTACTACAGCTTGAGAGCTGTATGTAGTATTGAACGGAACTTTTGAAGAAAGTCTCCGTGTATACCGACTATACCGTGTACAGCTTTAAAATTATATCAGAATATAGACTGGCACAAACGCGGAAATCATAGTTTCCAACTCACTTGATAGGCACGAAGATGTTAAGCCAGTTGAACGCACAGTTGGGCACTTGCGCCGCCCACCCCACGTACGACAGGTAATTCTCCGAGTACTCCTTGGTGCCCGCTAGCTTGTACTCCACGAAGTAAGCCTTCGCGGTGATGAACATGTTCCACGCTGTCAGCGAGCCCAGACCGTTGATCATGAGGATGATGTATATTATATTCCATTTGTCTTTGGGTGGTGCTACGTCCATTGCAATACCTAGGAAGGAGGATGGAGATTATAAATTCTTGATTTATAATAATGATTATAAGTCTTTATATAGTGAGAGGCGGTACAAGCTTGGCGCCTATTGCTGGGATTCCATCGGGACTAATAGCGTCTGAAGTACGCATAGCTTTGAGAACCTTTTTGCTGCGGATGTGAATGTCTCCCATAGGTGAATTAAGGCATCTTAAATGGAACTTTGCGAGCGACATCGAAACGCTAATTTTCGCAATTTCACAAACAAACTCATTATCTCTGCCGCAGTATGGACAAGTGAGCAGTCGGGTTTCAGCGATGGTGGTAGAGAAGGGCGACAGAAGTTTAATTCAGCCGCCTTGGCAAGGGATTAAAATGCTTTACTCCCGGATGGGTGGGAAGCAAGTCGGGTGGCACCAAACACGGTTGATATGGTAAAAGCGTGCCCTGCGCAACGTTTTTTTAATGGACTTGGTGGCCTAGATATACGCTTTCTTCAGGGTATGTGTATCCGCAGATTTGCGCGCTGGAGTGTCAGCCCAGGCTAAGAAAGCTGACTGTTTGCACGCTTCGGCGCATTCACAGTCAGCATTAAACCAAGGAGGAGCTCGATGGCGCAGTGGTTAACGCGCCAGGTCTGCGAGTGCTGAAGTTAAGTAACTTTCGCAAAGGCCAGGCATCGGATGGGTGACCAAACAATTATCATCTCGAGCTTCTCCGTGCTTGGGAAGGCACGTTAAGCCGTTGGTCCCGGCTGCATTAGCTGTCGTTAACAACTACCAATCCGCACTGGGCCCACGTGGTGGTTTATGGCCCGTTCTCCCTATCCATCCATAGGGAAGGCTCGTGCCCCTGCAGTGGGGACATAAAATGAGCTGATGATGATGATGATGATGATTAAACCAAGGGCGAACTTTGCTGCCTGTCGGAACTTCGGAAAGAGGTACTTAATATTCCAACGATTCGACTTCGATGATACAAAGGATATATGGAAATAAAATTCGATAAAATTAGTTTATGTATTGATAATTCGAGTAAACTTAAATTCGATGAAACGAAGACACATATTGAATAAAAAAATCTGCGAATAGTGTTAAGGGAAATAAAAACCGTTGCTTGTAATGATTTGCGCTAAAGTGACGGATTCCTGCCTAAAAGACCTCTAGGGCGTCTGCTGCGCTTGCAAGAAGGTGGGAGAGCAATAAATCATTATTCTTTGTGACTTTCTTGCAATTACAATATGAATAATAAAATTTACCTATACATTATGTTTCAGAATTAAGTAATAAGTTTGTTATGGGAGTGAAATGTTCCTTTGAAACAAGGCACTGTGTTGTAAGCAGCTCCAGCAGCTGTTCCCACATTTATATGGATGTAATGGTGAATTAAAATTGAGAAAAAAACATGCCTACTATTCGCAAATCCAGAGTCAAACTTTGACAGTGACCACAGACTCGATATTAGAAAAGGAGACGAGACAAAGGAGATTTTTAATCAAACTTTTAAATATTTTTGACCAATACATTTGCTCTCGATTTTTTGCCATGTTTTGAGTACTTAGGTTTATACTTTCCATTCGATCAAGTAAACGAAAACGACTATTTTAAAGGACTTCGACTCATTTAAGCCTCAGTTCGAGTCATTTGACTTCAATACTTGGGCATTAAAAGACTAGTGAGGCTTCAAAAATGAGGCGTGTCTTTTTTCAAAGCCTTAAAAGACTGAGTTTCTTGCAGGCCTTAGGCTTCCAATAAAGTGGACCCACGATCCGGGGATGGCTGCGGGTAGCAGCTGGATGATAGCAGCACATAACCGGTCGTTGTGAAAATTCTAGAGGGAGGCTATTTAGTCCCGCAGTAGATGTCTTTTGGCTGAGATAATGAGGACGTTGTTTAAAATAGAACAATAAACTCACCGATTGCCCGGTTGCCTTGCGACATGACGACGGCGCCCTTCTGGTCCGGCCGCAGCAAGATGTCGACATCATAACTCTCGATATCGATATCATAACCTCGACGCAAACAAAAGTTGCGTTTTATTTTTACCCAGTGTAATTGGTCATTACAGGATCACAATATTGGTTTACTGGAGCTATTTGGACTGAACCATGATTTCTCGCATTATACCTATTATCGATTCCGAGCGGGGTACCTACATACATGTTTGTGTGTGTACTCGGTTTGGTTGATTGCAAAGTTTGTTTGTCCGCCTGGCTAACTACCATCGTCTTATCTAAATATGTGACCATAACATCAATGTTTGTGGCATTGTTGTGTTCCGGCAGCTAGAGACAAGATAGCCAGTGCGTTAGTAGTTGAGGATTCCGGGTGAAGTGCGCTTCCACCTTCAGCCGTATCATCACTAACATCAGGTGAGGTGAAAGCCAATTAACCCGTAAGATATTTTTTACCGACGGACGTGCTGAGGGCGTACCACGAACCACGTTCGGCGTGTTGTCTCTCTGTCGCACTTGTAAATTCGTGCGTAAGTGTGACAGGGAGGCATCACGTCGAACGTGGTTCGTGGTAGGCCCTCTGATGTGGTCACCAACCCAGTATTGCGAAAATAGTTTATACTTGCATGATATCCAAGTTTACCACCGAGCGCTGCTGTTGCGAGATGCCGTGCAAGCGTGCAAGCGGTCTATGTGTGCGTTGCTCGACCGCGGTATGTATTAAGCTTACCTTCTGGGTCTCTCATCATCATCATCATCATCATCAGCTCATTTTATGTCCACACTGCTGGGTCACCAGCCATCCATAGGAATGGATGGGGAGAACGGGCCATAAACTACCACGCGGGCCCAGTGCGCATTGGTGGTTGTTAACGACTGCTAATGCAGCCGGGACCAACGGCTTTACGTGCCTTTCAAAACACGCAGGAGTTAGAGATGATATATTTTTGGTCACCCATTTAATGATCGGCCTCTGCGAAAGTTGCTTAACCTCAGCACTTACACAGACTGGGCGCGTTAACCACTGCGCCATCGAGCTCCTCTTACTTTATGCCCTCTTTTGACATAGCCTACTTCGGATATAGAAGGAAACAAGACAGGCAGAAAATAAAATATACCTCAGCAATTTTTAAATGTATTTTATTGAAATAACTCGATTACATATCGGATGAGTAAGATAGTGTTGAAAAGTGATACAATTTGGAGCTTTATTTAGAAGAATTACAAAGGTAGGGTACAATATGGAAAAGTGGAAAAATACACGGTATCAGGATGTAATTTTTTTCTGATTATTTTTAATTATTGTCACGAATGCATGAGACTTCCGTTAGTAAAATACGACTTTGGGTGAATGGTTGATGTCGTTGGGTACCACAATGAGAGAATTTGATTAAACAATTAATTGTAAAATGAATAAATTAGGGTATTAGCACCAGTGTTCGACAGGAACTAGTCATCGACATTTTTATCCTTTAATCATCAAGAATAGGGTCATAGGTCAGTTCCTGACTTTAGTCAAATGATTATGATCCTGATAAGAATGCATGGAACTGACATTCCTCCAATTCTCGCACACTGCGTAGGTATAAGCGTCATTCTATAGTTTATTAGTATAGAACGCGCCAAACTTCTAGTCCCCTCTGAAGTTGGCGCGATTCGCGTCGCAGTAGTAAAAAATAGGCGTTAGTAGGGCGAAGGCGGGGACGAGCGGTAGGGCCTGACTGTACAGCTGCGCAACGAAGAAACTTCAGAGGGGACTAGAAGTTAGCGCGACCTATACCTACATACATAGTGCCCAAGTACGTTTTTTTAGAATAAAGTGTAATGTTATGTTAATGTATAGAGGTAAGCATTATTTGTGCGGGCACTTGAAATTTTTTAATAAATATTGTATAATTTGAGAACGAAATACTTTTTTTTTGTAAATGTTATTTCTATTAGAGTTGTGGAGTTTCTCGCGCCCATTCTTCTCCACAGCTAAAAAATAGACGTCCTGAATGGGTACTAGGTAAAAAATGTATGGACGATTCAAAAGCACTTTTCGTAAGTTTATTTGAATAAAAAAAATTGACTTTGACTTTAACTTAGCAACAATTGAATACCGGCCACCTACTTCCTTGCTGTCTTGTTGTTTATTTTTTGGCAACGAAACCTCTGTCAAACACTGGGATAAACTGTCGATAGACCCGTCGAACACTGGTATTTAGTTTTTACGTAGTCTTAACGTTGAGCGGGACAATTACATCATCATGGGGCTAGTTCAAAAAAAGTTCTCTGATATGAGAAAAAGGCTGCTGATTCGAATCAGTAGATAGATAGATATAGATAGTAGGTTGAATGCAAGAAATGGGGTTTAACCTGTCATCTACAGACAATAGAATTTTAATTGTTTATGGCACTGATCAGTGATCGCGGCAGATGACAGGTTAATCAAACCTCCGTTAGAACGTATCACGAGTAATGTATATTAGCTTTCTAAATGGGTTACATAACAGAACTATCATTAATGTATATAGCGCTCCTAATATTAAGTGCCATTATAGGCGCTCTGGGTGCCTAGTGAGAGTTTTGTTTACTATCCGTATTCATTCGATTACGTTTACGAAAAAGAAAATTAGTATGGTATTGAAGCAGCGCCTCCTGGCGGCAACGAGAAGAGTTAACATGTTGCCATACAAATTCTCGTTTTCGTTAACGTGATCGAATGGCGAATGAAACTCGCACTTGGCACCCTGAACCTAGTGTGCCTAGTGCTAATTTCAATCATTCGATCACAAAATTTGTATGACATTGAAAGTTTTCTGAAATTCTTGGTGGAGGAGAGTTAAAATTTTGCTATTCAAATTCTCGTTTACGTTCGATCAAACCAGCACGAGAATGTGTATGGCATTGAAGTAGCGTATGATTGAAAAAGCGGTCATCAGTTGTCTTAAAACTCTAAACTACTGTAAGTAGTTTTGTAGCGAGAATCTACAAGCCATCAAATATGTAATTGATTGAATAATGATGCAATTGGCCCGCTGAAGTAATAAATAGCCCAACTCAACTTACAATTTTTTTTACTAATAACAATTAAATCATTTAATTATTATTTATAATATGATAACTGTACTATATAGAAACCGGCTCAGACTTTTCAAAACATACAAAGTGGTAAAACAATGTGGTACCTTATTAATAATAAAGTCTATGATAATATAAATTCGTTTAATTCTATTCCGCTAAAGAGTTTTACAACACTTCAAAGTTAGGTATATTTTTGTTATGTTCATTTAAAATTACTCTTCAATAAGTTTGAAACATCCACGGTAGTGCAACAATAAATACTGTATAAATGCTTATTTACAAGGACACTACACTAAATATTTTTTATTATATTTTACTTTGTCTACAAAGTCTGCGGTAGATCACTTTACAGGCCAAAATATGCTTCTTACAGCTTTGGGGGGCGATTTTTGAACCCGTGACTAATACTCACGATATTGTAATAATTATTTGCTCCTTTTTCCTGTTGTACAAGGTCAGTGGTAACTTGTGGTAGGTACTAATCAAATTGTAAAGAATGAACAAAATATTATATAAAAAATTGCCCTTACTTTTATTTAAACTTACACGCATGGCCAACAGATGGCGCTGATACGGCTGGCTGGAGTCACCTTGGCCAATGTTGGCCTTCCAAGTGGTCTACCACAGACTATTAGACTGTACATCACCTAAAAGGTACACGAATGGTAGTTTGGGTTTAAAGGACATCAATTTGTACTCAAGTTTAATAAAAGGGGGAATAAGGTAAATGGTCAAGGTCAACTACATTACGGTGATGATGATGTTAACACCGATTAATTTTACAAAATGCTTGCTAAAAATAATAAAACATGCACACCATGTTTCGCCCCTCCACAGGGCTTCCTCAAGAGCTGTTGACTAGCTTTAGTATATCTTATCTCTAACTGTCGGATGATGTTATCAATATTGCTGTTACGGCGACCGGCTTAATTAAAAGGTCCTAGCTATTAGATTGGCCCTCAGGTTCGTCGCCTTCGATATCTAGTTTGAACTCTCGAACGCCCCGTAGAATCGAGAAAGGTATTAGGCGTCATGTCGGTGTGATGAACCATCGCAGCATACATGAGCATGAGCAACGTCAACTATGGTACTAATGTGAAAAATACAAAAAAAGCAATTGAACCAATATTGTACTTGTAAATGCTTATTGGGATGATCTAGATAAATACATATTAAATGGAGCTTAGGGCTTCAATTCTGCAATTTGGAACGTCGGTAAACGCGTTGCAGAGGCTTTTGGCAATTTTTTCTATCTACATCCAAATATCAAAACCGAGGCCAACGAATGAACTTGCACACACGACACGATTGCTCTTAAAATAACAGAATTGAGCCCAGATTGAGATTTTAACTAATTGAGGTTAACTTTTAAGGGTGAGGTATCTACAGTGGAAGGTTAAAGCTATTATTTCACAGCCTTTCGCTAAGGAATGCGTTTCATAAGGTACTTATCAATGTAGCGAGATATGAAGTTATTATGATAGATTTTAGGTGACCCTAAATTAGTTTAATAAATATTTTTTTAATAAACATGCAGAGGTAGATGAAATAGTTGTTAGTTATTAGAAAAATATCAAATAAGCATTAGTTTTTAGTATTGCTAATTTGTTATGGTGGTAATAACTCCATTTATTACGTTATGGCATTATAGGAAGCTTGTTACTAACTAGTTCACATTTTTGTAAAAAAAGTTCAAATCCTAAGTAACATAACCTTAGAAAGCACTAATTTAACGTCACCCTAAGTTTATGAGAGAAGATTATAATGAAGTTAGAAGATAGTTTTTTTATAGATTATAGCATATAGGCACGATTCATCTATACGTAAATACATACTTATATTTCAATAATAATATTTTTTGATATATTTTAAATTATAGTCTGCCAATTGAGTTCCGGTACCCTAAAAAATAACAGAAAGTTGATACTGGTGATCCACAACATTCCTACTCTGTGAGCCTCAGAAGAATAAACTCATGTGATCTCAATTCATAAACAATTTCTTTAAATCTTAATCTTTCTTTTTAAATTAACGATTTTAAAAAGACATGTTGAACTTAACTTTCCAATACTGATCCTATAGAATCTAAATAATAAGTGAGGAGCTTTTAAAAGTTTGCTTTTAAAAATTTATTTAGAAAAATCGACTTAATAAATATTACTACAAATTATACAAACTAATTTTAATTTTCTTTTCATTTGCAGCAGTACCTAGATGCCACTTAATTATATGCGTGATTAGCTTGACAGACTACAAAAAATGTTTAGTACCTACAATTATTTATGAATATTTTTACATAATATATATTTTTTTTATGTAAGTATTTTATAATGTAAATTTATAAATAGTTACTTAAATCGAATCGTGCTTATAAGAGCATTTAAGTTTATTGGCAGTTAGATAAAAGTCACATAAGTATAGTATATAGTACATAGTCTTTAGAGAAGAATGCCACAGTTTTTTCTAATCAATATAATAATGTAGATAGAACGAGTTATTTCGAAGTACTCAAATTGTTTCATAAGAATTCGTGTAGTACGATGCAATGCAAAAAATCAGAGTACACACACACGCCTGCACAAAGGACTTCCACAAACTGTCAGTTTCTCAATAGACTTAAAACTTTATGTCTAAGGCTTAAGGTTGAACATTTATGAGAAAAGTGACAATTGATGTGCAGAGTGCGGTGTCTGTTCCGTCACCAACTTTGAATCGGAATAAAAGAATGAAGGACGTAGTATAATCTATGATAGTGTGGGCCCGATGTTGTATACTTCTTATGAAACAAACTGAAGTTACTATTATATTCTTTACAATTCTTACAGACGTTTCCATTTACTTAAATAAATACTCATTTCAATATTTTACTCTACATAGGTAGTGATATATATATGTATGTATGGCCATTTATATTTTCAAGTATTATTGTCATTGGATTTCAAATTCTCATGTTTTGTATAATATTTATCATTATTGTGATTAAGTTATATAAAATAGAGTAAGGGCAATACTCGTATGGAATTAATTTTATTGTTGAAATATAAACTTTATACATCAATGTATATGATCTAATATTGATCAGTCTTCGCGATGTTGCGGTAATGGCAGACTTACTCTGTTGCGTGCTTTGATATATTTTTATCGTACAACCTATAATATTATCGATTCATCTGGATTTTACCACCAACACACTATAAATCAACAATTAAACTGGCATTTCCTTATTCAACGCCTAAGGGATTGCGCAGACGACGGATTTTTGTCAAAATAGATCGCTTACAACTTGATCGACAAACGCACACGTGGGACGAAAGTAACAAAGGAAGCGGACATAAGTCCATCGTCTGCGCACTCCCTAATCTCGGCATTACCTATCATGTTAAACCTCTTTAGGGATTTATCTAAACATATCAATACATTAACTAGACCTTTCTCAATAAAATGCGAGATAAGTTTTGTATATATATTTTCGCATTTAATTTAGATAGGATCCCTACATGCAAACTTCACTTTTATCTAATGATATATTCAGCTATTTGTAAAGCTATGTATAAAAACATTGATGAACTCACACTAAGCAAATAATATAGTTCGCCTAACTACAATGGTAAACAAATGGAAGTTGGGTAAGGCACCAGGGTGTATATTTCACAAGCAAAGCTACCCACCGGCTTATAGGCTGTTCGCAACACTGTCTTTTTAAAGAAAAAAGAACTAACATAACGAAATAACAACGGCGTAAAACACTGACTTTTGGTAAAGTATTATTAAATATTATTCAACACAACCATTTGTCGCCAAATTATTTTGTGTGGGAACATGGATTTTTTAATATAACCATATTTTGTAATATCAATAATTTTAATTAATATGACGCCATGTGGTATACTGAAAATCACGTTTCATAATCCAGTAAGGAAGTGACTGGTATTAATTCGGTAAATACTTATATTGGTTTGTCGTACTACACAAAAATATTTATAAACTAATAAAATGCGTTTAGAGATCATGCTATGAACAGGCCAATAAAGATAAAAATAAAAGAACAGAAATTAAAAAAAAATGTTTACTATGAAATAAATAATCTAACAACATTGTTAGGAATAACATAGAATGCTGGTTTTGTTCTGGACTGTTGTGAAAGTAATAATCAGAGGTCGGAATCAGGTAGAGTTATATAAGTACTTACACTGATTTCATACAGCGAAAGAATAAAGTGGATATGCCTCAAATCCCGAAATTAATTTTTAACCTAAATTTTAATCTCACGAGTCTAGGCTAGAAGCAAAAGTATTAACGTATTTATAAAAAAGGCGAAGTATAAGTATGAGAATTCGCTTAAGACTATTAACAATTTAATTTGTATTGTGAATTAATGGAAAAACTAATAAAAATTGTATGTTAATTATCTTTGTTTTATATATCTTATCTATCTCCGAGGTTTTTATTATTATTTATTTTGAAATTTTGTTGGCCACACGGGATTGTCCATTAGAAATCCTGGGAAGATCCATATTAATATCAACATTACGATGCAAGTACATAAATAACTCTACCTAATTCCGACCTCTAGTAATAATATTTGGCTTCAGGGTATGAACACACACAGTGTGACGTCACGAATCAGTTTGAAGTCCCTACAGTGCGTTTAATAAATAAAAGCTTCCTATTTTTATATAACTAATCTCGAACTAACCTATTAAGTAACATTCTGTTTATGGTCATATAGTGATCTAAACATTGATTTTGAGTGGAGTGTTACCTAATAATAACTAGGACGGATTGCTTAGTATTTTATCCGATAAAATAAGAATTCCTAAAACTAATTTACATAAAGGGAACTATTATGAACAGCATGAATCGCAAGCTTTTATTTTTCAAACGCACCACTAAACTGTAGTATTAAACACAAAATGTATGTTGTATACACATGTTTAGGAATACAATAATATGACTACATTTTACATTTCAGTAACATTTTGCGTTCAATCAATGAACACACATCTTGTTATAACGAACACAAATGACACTAGACAATAATAAATACAGACTAAATGATTACTTAAATAAAATATATGCAAACAAAAACTTACAAAACAATGTTAGTATTTTCAGTCTGTCAATCCTATGTTTAGTTTGTTAGGGACGTAATTCGGTCTGCTGCTGGCATTTTACATAATAATTGCACCATTCCTTTACGAACCTTTTTAGGGATTGCTTCTAGAAATATGTTGTGAAGTCAGCACATTAGCAAAATGTAAGCAAAGAGGCTTCCGAGGTTCAATACAAATACAAAAATTATTAGCCTCCATACTTGTTTAATTTTTAAGCACTCTCTGCACTGTAAAATACAGTTAAATATATTTCACTAATTTTTTTACTGATACTAAGAAATCAGAGCTACCTCAAGCTTATTTAAAACATATTATGTTTAATAATTCAGATGTTGGCAGTTGAAATTTCTTATAGTAGGTATGATAATACCTACTACTTTTGATAATAGTATTATTTAATTTCCAGTTATGCCACTTAAAACAAATACATAAAACTAATTAGATAAATTCAAATGACAAATATTAGTCATTGGACAAAACATGATAAGAAATTCATAACATTCAAAATGCAGTTAAAATTACTTAAAATATGATGAGGTCCTACTGCAAAGTATTTACCAAACAGAACTTGTATAAATATTTCAACCATTTTGTACTAGCCAATATATAAATATGCTAAAATACACTTACAAACTTTAACAGTATGTATAACTTTACATTTATATACATACCTATGACTAGTTTGTCACATAATGTACAACACAAAGTAATACATTATGATTACAAACTATGTATTATTTAGGTAAATGCAGATATACTAGTAATATATTATATCTTATTGTGCAACACAATACAAGTAAAATAATAAATTTTGAATTGTCAGTTTTAAAACATTTATATTGCATTTCGTGTCGAGGTATAAGATACTTGTCAGTAACTAATATACCTTTTACACAAAACTTATGTATGCTTAATTAATATTCTTTGATAATTTTCCTATTCCTTGCATCAATTTTATATTAAAGATCTTTCATGCTTATATTTAAATGTTTAGTAACTCTGTAGATATGGATCAAGATTTGGAGCCATAGTTATAACTTCAAATCCTGTTGACCAACATACTATATACTTCTATTATCGTTTATATAACATTAGCGGCAAGATCGTAAACTTACATGTTACATTACTCATTAAACTCTGTCATATATTTAGTTAATCACCAGTTTTTATTCAGAACCATTTAGTGTTATGCACCACTGTATACCTAATATAACGCACTGACCACAGTTCACATTCCATGACGTCTTTAGGGTTGGATTACGCCACTTTAGTAAAAAAAAAAAAACGTTTTGCCAAATTTTATCGTAAATTTTAAATTTATATCAAAAAGTTTAAAAGAGAAGAAAACAACAGCAAATGATTACTGTTCTTAAAACATTATTGAACAAATTAATTTATTTTGTCAAAAAGCGAAACTTCAAGACTTCACTAAAGTTGTTATAGACAGTTGCCTTTTTCAAACAAATAACTAATATTGAATAAATAAAAGAAACTTTTTTATTACACAACCAATTCTGGATCTAATGAGTGAATCTACTAAATATAAAATACTTCTCTTAACATCTCAAGCAGCATAATCCATCACACACCCATAGAACAAGTTCACTGTAAAAGTCTAGTAAGCACTAGTCGACTGTCAGTCTGGTGAACACACTTGTAGAGTTCACTGTCAGAGTCCGCTATTGAAGCAGCGTAATCCGTCACACATTCCCAGTTCACCGTCTTCGACCCGTCACACAGCTGACCGATCGGCTGTTCACTGTCAGAGCCCGCTCAACAGGTTCCACAGGCGGGTCAGTCGCGTAAATAGCAGTCCGCAGTCTCCCGTCATACAGCTATTCTCATAGCTGTAACAGTAGACCTGTCACATAGCTGACCGATCAGCTGTTCACAGTCGAGTCTACCGTTAAAGGCCCGTGAGCACTCATAATTTACTATTAATTTCACTGTCACATTCTTAACGAGCTGCAATGTGTGCGCGGTTCTACTAGACATTCACTTGTAGTACACTGTCAGTTTTCCGTCCCACAGATGTTCACTGTCAGAGCCTGGCGAGCAGGTTCCACAGGGCCTTCGCCAGCCGGGCCGCTTGCTAGATGGGCCCGTAGTGGTAGGTGACGATGGCGGGGCACAGCCGCGTGAACAGCAGCCCGCACATGATGCCCGTCACCAGCATGGCCGCGCCCAGCATGCCGGCGGTGGACGCGTGCTCCGGGGCCACGGTGCTAAAGACAAAGTTATGTAGTTAGAAAAGATTAAAAGCCAGACTAGGGTTGGTCGATCATGGTTTTGTTCGAATTAGTATAAGATTTCTCCCCGTGTGGTGCCGGGGGTAAAGAATTGCACCACCCCATCTCTTCCCGTGGGTGTCGTAGAAGGCGACTATGGGACTATTCCAGAGGATGGGCAGCAGCGTCTCTCTGTGATTATTCTCACCTTACTGCGATCGCCAACCCGCCTGCCAAGCGTGGCGATTATGGCAAATTCCCCACAAAATGATTTATCCTTGAGGGAGGCCTTTGTCCAGCAGTGGACGTCTGTTTGGCTGAGATGATGATGATGATGATGATGATGATGATGATGAATATAAGATTTAGATAAGTAACGATATAAAAATAATGATCATTAAATCTGTTATTTATTTATTTGGCCGAATAACTTATTTTAAAGTAGTTTTTGTTGCAAATCTTAGGTGCACACCGACTTATTAGGAAGCGAGCGTGTGTTTTAGTGAGCTTCGATATACCCACTGTATGAATTAGTGGCAATACTTATCGACAAAACATTGCCACTGCGTTGGGTAGTGGGAAACGATTTTTTGAATCAAACACAATATTTACTATAAGAAGTGGATAGTCAAGCAGGATTATTTCGAGATCTAATAGTAAAAAAATTTGCTCTGGATTTTTTGTTTTGTTTTCTGAATTTTTGTTGCCATATTATATTTCTATAGTTTTATTAGATCTGTTTATAATTTATAATGTCTGAATCTATAAGTAAATATACATTACGGTTTTAAAAGAGTCCTTCGTCCTTACTAATACTTTTGACCCCATATTAATTAACAAAGTATAAGCTTAAATTCAAATTAGGGTAATAGAAAAAACACGGAATAACTATTCGAAGCACTATACTCTCGTTTATTAATACGAGGTGTAAGTTTGCGGTAATATCATTTTAATCATAATTATCATCCATCCCCCATTACAATTAATAAACAAAAACCAAAACAGCGGGCTTTTTTACATAACTGTTTGTCAGGGTGATATGAGGAGACCCAGGTTAGAGACGAGTGAGTTGAAATGAGTAGTAATTAGTACGTACCTGGTAATGAGCTCAGGACTTTGCATCCAAGGCGACAAAGAAAAAAAAGTTTATATTACTCACCCTCCGACGTACATCATGCCGAGCGAGCTGGCGTGACCACTGCTCCACCCCAGCAAAGCGGCGACGGCCCAGTACAGAATGTCGCTGCGTATGAACACGGGCAGCGTGCGGCGCGCGGGCTTGTAGTTGCACACGAGGAAGAACGGGATGAGCAGGATGCGTAGCGTCGTCATTATCCATAAGTACTTGCGGGACGGCTGGAATATACAAATTTGGTTTTAAATTCGTTGGCGTACACACATACATACATACATACTGTTGTGTTCCTGCAGCTAGAGATAAGATAGCCAGTGTCTCACTAGTTGAGGATCCCGGGTGAAGTGCGCTTCCATCATTGGCCTTATCATTACTAACATCAGGTGAGATCAAGGCACTGTGCTTACCCGCAAATATAAAAAATATATTAAATATACTTATAATAAAATATATTTAAAAAAAAACTTAATCAAAGAATTTTCATTTACGGATTTATTTTTTTGGAGAGTTTGCCGATTGCTTCTATGCATTTTCGGCGTCACTGGACTTTTTTTTTACGAAAGCCGACTTAATCTTTTGCCGCCATTTTTTTAAAATTAATATAAATAAAAAGTTCAGTAAAATAAATGAAATAAAATCCGACATGGAATATTTGTACACATATTTTCACAATATCAATTAACAATTACTGTTTTTTATTATTAAAGTCACTAATATATAAGATTTCAATATCTTAAAAATTTACTGATTTACTTAACAGTAAATTTTTACTATTTTTTGATAGAAAGTCACCATTATTCATGGTTTTAAAACCAGTATAAATCTAATAGTAGACACAGGCTTAAGTACAGTTGGTAAGCGATTTCAATCATTAAATTAGATGATTGATTTTATAACTTAAGTTATCTAATTGTTATCAATCTCTGCCTATGTAACTCAAAAATATTATTCAAATGCAAATTTTCATTTGTTAATCTCGTTGTAGGTACAATAGATCTTAAAACTAAAAGTAAGTTCACACAAGAACCCTGCAGAACAGCCTCTTACAAAACAGGTTCCTTCAAACTCAAAAGAAGAGACCCTTACATTGCAAAACTACTTATAATAAATAATAAAGATATTTGATTATGATTTGATTTTAGATCGAGACATCAGCAACATTGTCATCATATTTTCCTTATACGATCTTTGAGGCATTTGAAACGTACTTGACGAAAAATCTCTAAAGTAAATAAATTTTAAAATAGAAGATATCGTATTGCTTAGCACTGCTGCTGCTGCATGAATTTTTGGGATTGTAACTGTTGCAAATCTTAGGTGCACACAGACTTATTGATAAGCATGCGTGTGTTTTAGTAAGCTTCAATATACCCACATTTTATAATGTGGCAACAATGAATCAATATCGAATGTTGCCACTGCGTTGGGAAGTGGGATCAGGCAATAACATCCTGTAAGTTTTGTTGTAACCAAATTTTTTACAATATTTTTATTTAAGGAGGTAAATCAAAAGGTGGCATTTTCAGTTTTTTATTTAACTGTCTTAATATGTACTAAAAAGACATTTAACCTTTTGCAACTGAGGTGGTAGTCTCACAGACACCACCAACTAAATGCGACGTTGCCATTTCGCAATATGGCGTGATGTAGCTCTGTCTCGCTCAGTACCTTACTTAAATGGTGCGAGCCATTGAACAGTCAGGCGCGCGCGGCGACGCTGTGCACACGTGAGGCTGTACGAGTTCCTGGTGTCTGTCAGACGTAAGTACAGCAATAAGCGTTGATTCTGTTAGACGCCACGTACCAAAAATATTTAAACTTCTATAGTGTATTTTAGTCGTAACCTCAGTAATAGATGTATATTTACATAACGTCTCTTAGACGTAACCACATAATTAAACTAACATTTAAACTCAATTATTACAGTTTTATTTTTTTAAACTTTTGCTTTGTTGTTACGTAACTAGCCATGTGGTGGCGGCTATCAAAATAATAATAACAACCCATCTCCTCTCTTGGGTGTCGTGAAAGGCGACTAATAGATTTAAAACTGCACATACATACAATAGCTTATAGCGGCGATGGGCTCACCACCTGTCACGCTGAGCACATGTGCAGTTACTGCTTGGTGAAACGTTGACTGTTACAGTGGACTGCTTTTGTGGTAGGTGTTTTCCTATTGCTTAGTCTCTGACTAACTCTTTAGGGATAATAGTCGTGCGTGATTATATGTATATGTATGTACTATGTAATTTTGTTTTATCGAATACAGATTCATACAGAATACTTATGTTGCAGATGTCGCATTCAAGTAATCAAGAGGATAGACCTTCCAAGCGAGGTTTTAAAGGGACACCTAAAAATAATGACGAGCAAGTAGAAAAGTGGCTTGAAAATTTAGAAGAGGATATGGAGTTTAGCGATGTCGACGATTCAGTTGAAGACCTCAACATTGAAATACAAAATATTCAAATGCCAGAGGGATCAAGAATTGTGAGCGAAAGTGAACAAGCGAGTGTCAGGGAAGAAGAAGCAAGTGAGACAGAAGAAGAAGAAGCTAGTGAGAGGGATGAAGAGGAAGAGAGTGAGAGCGAAGATAACCAGCCACTTAGCTATCTTGCTACACAAACAAGTGGTGGAACTGACACACATTTTATTGGGAAAAATGGATTCTTGTGGTCAAAGTCTGAATTTGGAAGAACCAGCAGAATACCAGCACATAATATAATACAGGTATCTCAACCAACACAACCACTTGTATTCAAGAGTTTCATGGATTTATGGAACAAAATATTCGATCCTGAATTAGTGTCGACGATAGTCACTCACACGAATCAGAAACTGCGCTCATACCGAGAAAAATTTCGAAATACTAACAGACAAGAGCTGAAAAACACTAACGAAACTGAGATTCTAAGTTTGCTTGGACTTCTATATTATAGTTCCGTGTTTAAATGTAATGATGCAGATGCTAATTATTTATTCGCCACAGACGGCACAGGTCACGAAATCTTTCGCTGTGTGATGTCCAAGTATAGATTTTGTACCCTAATAAACTGCCTGCGATTTGATAATGGTTCCGATCGTCAGGAGCGTTTAAAAGCTGATCCTTTAGCAGCAGTTTCTGATATGTTTGCAAAATTTGTTTCTAATTCCCAAAACAACTATACTCCTGGGCCAAGCACCTGCATTGATGAGATGCTTATTCCTTTTAGAGGTCGATGCAAATTTCGAATGTATATGCCGAATAAGCCAGCTAAGTACGGCATAAAAGTAATGATTCTATGCGATGCAGAAAGGTACTATACATAAAATGCTTATATTTACTGCGGTAAAAATTCGGATGGCAAAGGTCTTACAGAATCAGAAAAAAAACTTGGAGTTCCAACGCAATCGGTTTTGAGATTAGTAAAACCAATCGAAAACAGCAGTAGGAACATTACCGCTGATAATTGGTTCAGTTCAATTCCACTCGTGGAAATTTTACGATTAAAAAAATTGACTTACACGGGAACTTTAAAAAAAAATAAACGCGAAATTCCGCCCGAATTCCAACCCAGTAAGCAAAGAGTTGTGGGTAGCTCTGTGTATGGATTCACCAAAGATTTCACGTTGTTATCTTATGTTCCAAAGAAAAATAAATCTGTTTTATTGATCTCATCCTCACATCACTCCGCAAACACAGATGAAGCAACCAAAAAACCAACTATGATCGTTGATTACAATCATGCTAAAGGTGGAGTCGATGAGATTGATAAAAAAGTTTCAATCTATTCGTGCAGTCGCAAGACGCGTCGTTGGCCTATGGTAATATTTTATAGGATTGTGGATCTCGCCGGTGTCAACGCTTTTGTTTTGTATGAAAGTTGCCCAGGAGCTAAATTGAGGAGGGGAGACTTCTTGCTATCTCTAGCAAGAGAATTAGTTCTACCTAGCCTAAGGCAGCGTGTCTATAATGATAGATTACCAAGAGAACTACGACTATCCATAAAAAGAGTTTTGGGTAAAGATTTACCTCCTAGGCCTGATATTTTACCCGAACCTGGACCGCCAGCAAGAAAAGTATGCAGTATTTGCCCAAGCAGATTAAAACGTCAGACTCGATTTACTTGCTGTGCCTGCAAAAAGCCTATTTGTCTACAATGTTCGGCCCAGATCTGCGAAGATTGTAAATTTTAAATGTTAAAATGTACTGTAACTTTAAGACTGATTTGTGCCTAAACGTATCATACGATCTCATTGATTTTTTAAATTAAAGTTTATTAGTTTAATAAGTAAAAGAAAAAATGTTAAGTTTTTAAAGTATTTTTGTAAACAAAAAGAAAAAAAATATTTGTTAAGGTACCTACTCAAAATAGAAATTTTTGATCTCAATAAAAAATACTCTATTAATCTTAGCGTTTTAATGAAATATGATATTTTATTTCAATAAATAACTTTTTATAAAACACTTAAGGAAATAAAAGTAAAAATAAAATAATATATTCATATAATTTCTTGATATTTACATTTTAAAATGGTGTCTGACAGACACCACGTCAGTCGAATGTAAACAATAATTTTACCTCAGTTACAGAGGGTTAAAAATCACAAAAAAGTGACAGTTAACTTCATTTCCTGAAGAAAAGGGGTCTAAATATTACTTTTTGATTTAAACCTCTTTATTTGTAATAAATAAAATCTACTAAGATACTTACGAACTGCCAAATGTTGGCTGTGATGTTCCCGATCATGGCGGTCAAGTTGAAGGTGAGGAAGCACGAGATGAGTACGAATTTGGAGCCCAGGAAGCCTTCTTCAATTGGCTCGATGTCTGAAATCGTTTTAAATAAAATACTTAAAATCATCTCAATCAATCAAAACAACTGTTATTTTGCAGGTTTTATTAAGTAATAAATTTAAAAAATATATTTATAATTATAATAGAAAAATAATATTTGATTGATAATTTGTTAGCCCCTTAGGCATTCCTCTTATAATCATCCATCATGCCGATTAAGCCAATACCGTGTTTATTTTATTTATTTATTTAATTAATAAGGTCACCTAACGGTTGTTACATGAAAGCATGTACAGTCGCCTGCACATCAACCTTTTCAAAACTTTCAAATTTCAGCTCACTGCTGTTCAACCTTGTGCCATATACATAAAGTTCAAATTCTATTGAGGAATTTGAGTTTGTGGTAGTCTAATATGCAGGCGTGTGTACAAAAAAGTTGACAACTTAATATAGAGGTAAATAAGTGCCGACTAGAGAATCCAATAATAATAATAATATCATGATTTCCATGGAGAAAGGTGTTAATTAGACCGGGACAGGGGGAGGAATAAATATTTAGAACGATACCCATTTTTCTTCTAATTATATTTTATTTTCATTCCCGAAAATCCCGCGGATCCCACATGTGTAATCCACATAACCGTTTTACAAAAAAAAATGGCATTTGCAGGATTGGATCTCCTTGTTAATAAAAGTTAATAAAACACTAATGACGAGATGGACGAAATAGAAATGATTTTTACTTCGAGGTACGATAAACCACAGAAACACACATTTAATTACTTTGTATTAGTTGGTCAATGGCTTTATGAATAATAACTGCTAAAGTGTAGCAAATCTTAGGTGCACACAAATCCATGGAGAACTTGCGTGTGTTTTAGTAAGCAATAATGTACCCACTGTTACAGATAAAGTGGCAACACCGATATGTCTAGGCTTGCCACTGCGTTGGGAAGTGGGATAAGGCATAAAAGTACAGATCATCGAGTCGAAAATCCTTTGTGCGTCGCTCGAACGCCGCGTTTTAAACACCTACTTTCTCTGACTAAATTTTAATGAAGGAAGTCTTTGCCCAGCAGTGGTATATATAGGCTACTTACTTATTTACTACTTTGTTGTTGCCTGTTCATGCTCTTTTATGTACGTATACTATACTATATACTATACTATATGTCATCGTTATAATAATATATATTGTGTTTGAAAAAAGACAGTGTTGAAAAAATTTCACGAGAAGGATTCGAACCCGCACCCCATGACATGCCGGGTCAGGTGTACTACCAACTATGCTTTCGTGGCTCAATCCAACTCGCCGAAATTAATCAACATCTACCTATTCTTACTTTGTAATCTATCTACTCTTACTTTGTAAGCCAAAGGATATTCAATGTCGACAACTACGTCATCAACATCCGATCTAATATTTTTACAAATATCGAAAGTTCAGTTAAGAATTAGCCAAGCTTTATGTGATTATTTACATATAATTTTACGCAAATTTTGTTGCGAACAAATTACTAAGTAATTAAAAAAGACAAAAGTGTCGAAAAAATTCCACGAGCGGGATTCGAACCCATGACATGCCGGGTCAGGTGCACTACTACTTTTTATCTTGGGATAACATCTAACTCATTTGGTGCACACATTTTTCATTAACTCATTCTTGATCCGTAAATTTACGATAGACATGATTTTACAAGCTTCTTTTATAAATTACCTGAATGCACCAAGGGGAATATTGCCAACGACACCAAGAAAACTATGAGTATGTTTTAGACCCACTCTTGCCTGAAAACGGTCCCGTAGGGGATCTTAGTCTTGGCTGAGCTAGCAGTCTCAGGTAAATATCTTATCTTATCTTATCTCAGTGGAGCCTGCTGAGGTTTCCCTCTCTCAGTAACACTTCTACCCATCGGGATCTTTTGTGCAACCCCACTCTTTTACTCTTCGGTCTCACGTAAATAAGAAAAGAAGCTATTTCATTTGTAAATTACCTGAATGCACCGAGGGGAATATCGCCAGCGACACGAAGAACACCATGAATATATTGTAGAGCTGCACCCACGCTTGCCTGAAGATGGTGCCGTAAGGGATTTTAGTCGTGGCCGGGCTAGCTGTCTGGTTCGTTGCAGCCAGCGCGGGGTTCACGCGTAGCGTACGCTGTTGAAGCGTCTCGTGGTAGCGGTAGAATCTCTGCAAGTGGGAAAATTGAGGACTATTAATTTTTTTGTTGAAAATTCGCAACTGGTTAGTAGAAAAACTTTTTAGCAACTATCAAAACGTTTTTTTATATATAGAAATTATATGGGAATGGCAAACTATGACGTCACTATTTTGTTCCTTGAGGGTTTATTAATAACTTTTTAGGTTATATAAAATCATGCGCTTAAGTCAATTAAAAACGTACATACATTTTTTAAATAACTGTTAAAATTATTTCATTTATACATTTAATTTTCAGGAAAAAAATTTTGTTGTTTTCAACATCCCTATTAGTAAAATATGCGGTCTGAAAGTGTGAAAACTATGAACAACTAAAGTTCAAGTCGTTCAAAGGTGCGTGCCGCAATTGGTAAAAATATGTGGAGACATTCTTGTGTTGATGAGCTTGTGATGACCAAATATAAGCGAGTTGACCCATACCCATACCTAAATATCTTGAGAAAAACAGTCTCATTTCACAAGTATTTTAAATAATGTAATGGTCACATTTACATACCTGAGGTCCACTTAGGAGAAAATTAATGTTTTAAGAGCATAATGTTTAAAAATTGTATTAAGTACTATTTGTTAAGAATGCTGCAATGGCTGAATTAGATATGAAAATACATAACTTTATCACATCTAAACATGTTGCAAATCTTAGGTGCACACAGACTTATTAAAAAGCATGCATGTGTTTTAGTAAGCTTTAATTTACCCACTGATATAATAAAGTGGCTACATTAATTGATATAAAATGGCCACTGCGTTGGGTAGTGGGATAACACTTATTATTTAAAGATAGAATAGAGTTAAACACTAATTCTTGCGGTGTATATATTTGCTAGAATACACTCAAAAGTTACTCCTCCAAATATAAGCATTGCAAGTGACATGTGTTTGTCTACATACTGCAACATGTGCTAAATGGGTTCTTTTTTTACATTTTATTTTGTTTATTTATATTATGATCATAATGTGATATATTTTATAAGTTTATAACCTTACTAAATTAAGTAAATTTTCGTCTTCCTAAAATAAATAATATGTCTTAGTATATGCAAAACTGAATAAATATTAGATCTCATTGAACACATTGATATATACAAATAAACTACAATAACACATCTAAAAACAAAACGATTAAAACACTCACATTAAGCGGCAACGCGAAGTACGTGTCGAAGCATATCAGCAGTACAAAGATGCCGGTGATGAAGTAGTATATGGCGGAAGTCCGTCTACTGTCAAACAGCTCTGACGTCAAGGACATGAACACCACTATGGTGCCGCAGACATTAGAGCCGAGGACCACCGCCCCCGTGTATTTGGGGGGTAGCCGGGCTGCCACACCGTACACGGAGTTTTGGAAAATCGCGTTGAATGCTGCAATTATGAGAAATTATAAATTAATAACTGCAATGTCATTGATAGATTAAAATTACTTAATAACTAACACATCAATATGGATCTCTATTGTGAAATACGGTTTATGATAAATTATTTATTACTGTTAAATCAAAGAATTGTACCAAATTGATACATCTTATATAGTAATTAGCCTAATCACTATTCCAATGCGGGGGCGGGACTTTTCGCATAACGTCGATTGTCCTAAAGTCGTTTGTCATACATCAATTGGCATAAACATCAAATAGCATAACACTAATGTCACATAATTTTTCCTTCGCATAACTTTTAAGTGGCATAACTGTCGAAAGGCATATTATTGTTAAGCATAATAAATTAAATCCCAAATTGTAATTGGCATATTATAGATAGTCCCTAATTTTTGAGCATAATTACTGAAATCCCTAATTTTATATGGCTTAAATTATTTAGTCCTAAATCTTATTGATTAAATCGAATTATCACCCAGATTCGAACTAGCACACCCCGACTCCACGTAGTCTTGAGTGCTGACTCCCTACGTTAGAGTGTAATTTAAGCCCGCGTAGGCGCGGAGGGGCGAGGCGGCCCGCGTGCTGAGGAGCAGGTGGTTTGAAAGGACGAGCGAAAACCATCTGCGACGATAACCTCGCGTGGGACAGCCGGAGTCCCGCAGCGCCGGATCCGTAACAGAAACTATGCATGCTGCTAATTTACATGGTTAAGAAAATAAATAAAAAAATAACAGATCAACTATTTATTTATAAAGTAATGTTTAAAAAATACTAATTCTATTATTCCTTGTGATTGTTATGTTATGCATTTATTATGAACAAATTATGCGTTAAGATATTATTTGTTGTGATCAGTTTTTCAAATTTATGCCTATTAATATTTATGAAAAACAATTTTAGCCTACACTATATTAGGACTTTTAAAATTATGCGTCGCGATAATATGCAACGAGATGATTATGGCTATTAAAATTATGGAACATGATATTATGACAATGCTGGGCAAAGGCTTCCATTGTTGAAATCAACAATTATATCTTCAATAGTGTCGGCCTTCGGCCTTATCTTCACTGAACACCAGGTGGATGAAGGCTAAATGCTTAGCCGTAAGATATTGAAAATAAATTTGATGGGAATTGGCTTAATCATTAAGCCTGCCAAATACACACTTTGCTTGAAATGGAAATTGTGCCACGGACCTCCGCATATTTGGCCGAGCGCTTTCCCGAGGCGTTAAATAAAATAAAGACAAAAGCTTTACTTAAAGTTGACAAGAGCCTTTTAGATTATTAAAACGATTTTTGTTGGTAACTGTACGTTTAACAATTATGTATTGTGTACCATTTTATCAATGTGAAGAATTGATTTACATTGAAGGATGTGTAGCAGAACTTAGGTGCACACATGCTTATAAAAAACAATGCGTGTGTTTTAACAAGCGTTAATGTACCCAATGTTTAAAATATTTCAATACCATTTGGTTACCACTGCGTTGGGAAGTGGGAATAAATAAATAAAATAAAAATAATTAGAATAAACTATTATTAAATAATGTATTAGTTTATTTATAAAATTCAATAAGCAAAGATTTATGAATCGATAAAAAAAAATCTTGGATAATGAAACACTTAAAATGTAGATGTACTCGCGTTTGGTTTATAATATATTTAAATTGACATTATGACTCTTTTTCATGAATGAAAAGCGAATGAGTTTCCAAAATATATTTTTTTATTCAAATTATTATGAGTTTGTATAATAAGTTAGTTAAATTAGTATTTATTTAAATGTGTATGTTGGTGTTGACCTACGTAAACTTTAAAAAAGAAGTGTTTAAGTCTGGAAGTCGAGTCTATAGAACCTTGTATTACAAGTGTTATGTTGATTTGTCAATACTTTAGGTATCACATGTCAAGTTTTATTAAAAAAATTAAAATCAACCGTAAGTCTGCAACATACACAAATATTAAACTCTAAACGAGGAAACACGACTTACACATGCTATTTTATTAATTTATCATTCAGCTTTTATTATTCTGCCAGTAATACGGAAGTGCAATATGTTGTACGCAACTAATGGATTCGATTGCATCTATTTTGTGCAGCATGAAATGCACTTTATGGGGATCGTCAGAAGTTTACAGCAGTTTTATGGTTATTTGGCCTCCTTGAAACACTTGAAATATTAAATATATCAAATGTAATGTAACTGAATGACGCCAGCTCAGTAATAATCACACTAATATTATAAATGCGAAAGTTTGTGTGTATGTGTGTATATTTATTGCTTCTTCACGCTGCAACGGATGGATGGATTTGGATGAAATTCGGCATACAGATAGTTTATAACCTGGATTAACACATAGGATACTTTTTATCCCGATATTCCCACGGCAAAGGGAACCACGCGGGTGAAACTGCAGGCGGCCGCTAGTATATCATAATCGTTAAACAAATGTCAGGGGTTTTTTTATGTTATTTTCAATGTCCGTAACATTGGTATGGTACCAACAATGGCGAATAATGTATACACTTAGCTCGGTTTTTACAACTCCATATCGTTGTTGCAAATTTACCCCCTTATTCATTAAAAAAAATTAAGCATTATTTAGTTAAATATTGTTTTGTCAACGTCACACAAACGTCATTTTGTATTTGAGAAAAAGAGACAAAACAATGATTAACTAAATAATGCTTAAATAGTTTTTTATGAATATGGGGGTTAATATCTCCTATAGAAAAACGAAAAAAACTTTATCCTGTAAAATTTTCTTAATTTATATTTTTTATAGGGATAAAGAATGACAATTAAAGTGTACTTATAGAAAAAAATTGTCATGTATTACAAGAAATAAATTTAGAGAATAAAGCCTTTTTGCAACGACGATACTGCATAGGACTCACAGTTCATCAACAGCACTGATATCATGGTGATCCAGAAGAAGACGCCGGGCCAGGCGGAGCTGTCCACCATGGCCAGCCCCACCGTCAGCACGAAGATCGCCACCTCGAACATCAGCGACCACACTATGCGCGTCGTCAGGTTACCCCTGGGGCAGGAAACAGATATTTCTTAAATTTCTTACGTGTAATAACTTGGCTCGATAGAAAAGGAGCTCGATGGCGCAGTGGTTAACGCGCCCGGTCTGCGATTGCTGAGGTTAAGCATCTTTCACAAAGACCGGTCATCGGATGGGTGACCAAAAATTTATCATCTAGAGCTCCTCCGTGCTTCGGAAGGCACGTAAAGCCGTTGGTCCCGGTTGCATTAGCAGTCGTTAAAACCACCAATCCGCACTGGCTCCGCGTGGTGGTTTATAAGCTGATTTTAATGAAACTTTATATGCTGAAGGGGCATACATAGTTGTTGAAAGTTGTCCAAATGAGCAACTTTTTTTTTGTAAAAATAATTTTATATCAGGTTAATACATAAAATGGCAGCAATTCGTAGAAACCACACCAAAGAATTTACCACTTAACCAAAATAACTACATCAAAAACAAGTTATGGTTAAAATAAAAATGTTGCAAAACTTAGGTGCACACAAACTCATAGGAGTTTGCGTGTGTTTTAGCAAGCTTTAATGTACCCACTTTTAAAAACAACAAAACCAATAAATTATACGGTATATTGCTGTGTTGCAAAGCGGGATAAGGGAACACTGTTACTAAGCTCCTTGACAAGTTCAAACCAATTCTAATTAAGAAACATCCGACGTCTCTAATAAGGTTGTAAGTTCCTTTTTAGCGTTAAGTAGGTATCCCCAGAAAACCAAAAACCAAAAGGTAATTCCTACTCAGTCTTCAAAGCCCCATCAAGACTTTCGCCTGCAATAACCATTCAGTGTTATTATCAAGTCTAACTGTGACGACTGGAGACTGACCGGAGCGATCGTCGTAACGTAACGTAACCGTAACGTACTATTTGCGGCGAGCAAGTTACGTTAATAGCCCACTCAACGAAGACTAAAAACTGCCAAATAGGGAAAATAAATCGTGTAAAAACCGCCGGCAAGCAGGAATTGCTTGCTCTAGTGTCTGCGGTATATGCTCCGGCTCATGCACCCGATCCGATCCGAACCACCACCGATCCTATCCGAACCACCACCGATCCGATCCGAACCCTTCGGAGAATCTAGTAGGGCACAGGGACGCGTGCGCGATGCCGTTCCCTATAGAAAACCTCCGAAGGTGATTCGTTTCACACGGCTTGAGGGACCCTTTACGTTCCTCGCCGCCCCCAAACAAGCCCGGTGAAGCTGAAAATGCCGTCTGAGGCAATCAAGGCTCATGCACTAACGGAGCCCCCATCGAAAACACCGTTGACGATGATATTTTAGATTTAGAAGATAATTAGATTTTTTAGTACAAATTAAAGAAATGCAAGTTTTATTTTTATTTTTGTCCATCTTCGTTCCTTCATATCTAATTAAATATTGATCCCAGCGATAAAGTGTATGCATAGAACCCTTTTTGTAGATAATTTAATGTAGATTGCTTGAGTAGAAGATTTTTTATGCTTTGAGCCACCGTTTACGAGTTATTTAAGAAAAACTTTAAAAAGGGACCTTTACGGGTCCCCCTACCCGTTAGCTTCACCCACATCCATCAGTACTTTGAGTATGTTGCTTCAGACACCATCCCCTACAATTATGCCAAAAATCGCTTTTGCGCGATTTATTTCCCCTATTTTTACTTCGTTGAGTGAGCTATAAGGCAAAATACTTCGGTCAGTCTAAACCATGAGAAAGAAAAATAGTTACCTGCGAAACGTGAATTATTTATTTACCATGAATATTACTTTGACTGTACGTCACAGTACTAGTTGAGTACTAGCAGGCGCAATCGCAAAACTGAAATAAAAAAGAATAAAATGTTTAAGGCACCACAGAGTTTCCAACTCACCTGATAGGCATGAAGATGTTAAGCCAGTTGAACACACAGTTGGGCACCTGGGCCGCCCACCCCACGTACGACAGGTAATTCTCCGAGTACTCCTTGGCACCCGCTAGCTTGTACTCCACGAAGTATTCCTTCGCGGTGATGAACATGTTCCACGCTGTCAGTGTACCCAGACCGTGGATCACGAGGATGATGTATATTAAGTTCCATTTGTCTTTGGGTGGTGCTAGGTCCATTGCAATACCTGGATAGGAAGATGAAGGTTTTATATAGAACAATCATTTTATTCAGTCAAAAAAGAAAAGAACACTGGTCTAAAAACAATATTGTTGCACCGAACTAATGCCAGTAAACCGAGACACCCGATGCTGCTCTTCTGTGGGGCCTATCAATATTAAAAGGGCCTTACTAATAAACAGAATATAAGCTTGAACTAGATATTACATATTTTATTCCCTTCAAACACGGCATGATTATTCGAAGCTTAATCTGCTGGGAAAATGTTAATCTCTGTTGAGATTTAACCTTTCCCCAACGGTATCTTCCTTCCTTCATCTTACTTGATGGTAAGTGCTTGAAAGACTAAGGTTGTAACCGCACTTTACCTTTTTCTGTCACTGAAGAACTGGCTCTCTTATCTCTTTAGCTGTCGGAACACAATAACAACACAAGCATTGTACTCTCTCCTGCCTCACCACAAAACAATTAAAAGTTACACAATGTCTAAAACAGATGCTGCGATCAATATTTTTAGACAGAGACCATGTTTTAAACACATGTTATACACGTATGTACCCGAGTCATCTTGTTTAACTTTTACACCGCTTTATTTCAAAGAAAATACGCATCAACGACCTTTTTACTGAAATCACAGCCAAATACAAGTACAACTCAAAACACTGTTTCATAATGGCAACAGGGTTCAAATCGGAAGAAACATTATCGTTTATGTTGATTTAAAAAGCAATTTAACTCCATTTAGCGAAGACTGACATTCCTTTAACGGAACGGTCCACTTAACACCATTAGTAATATAAAGGGTAATTTACACTTCAGCCTTTTGCAGCCTTCAGAGTCTGGCAGAAAAAAGAGTTGCTTTTTTGTGCCTTGACTTCAACTAAACCTAGTACTATAACTATGACGTCACTAAAGAAGTCAAATTATATATTAACTAGCACTTCACTCGCGACTTCGTCCGCGTAGATTTGAGATTTAAAAGAAAACTCTTTTTTAAAATAAAGGTTAGCCTATGTTACCCGCAAGGAATGTAGCATTTTAACAGTGAAAGAATTTTTGGAATTGGAACAGTAGTTACAGAGATTACCCTCCGCAAACAAACACACAAACAAACAAACAAACAAACAAACAAACTTTACCTCTTTATAAATAGTATAGATTGGATTTGATGTAATTATATCCTTTCCTTTTTCTTCTTTTAATTGAGTGCTCGACAGGGATCATAATTTGGTTTTATATTTTGTTCTCATCACTATGTACGACATTATGGTTTTGCCATAAATATATTGAGTATTAAAGGTTTACGGAAAGTCGTGTTTAGGTCAAAACAAACGTCGTTAATGTTGTTGTCTACACCACCCCTATTGCCGTATCCACTATCTTATCGACGTCGTCCATAACAACTTACATTGTAAGTCGCATTAAAGTGTTCTTTAAAATAGTCATTCTCCAAAATCAGATAAGAAAAAAGTTTAATTCCTTTTCAAATAAGTTTGTAGCAATTCTTAGGTGCACACAGATTTATTGATAAAAACCTGCATGTGTTTTAGCAAAGCCATGCTATACCCACTGTATATAAGTAAGTGACAACAGCTATGAAAAAAACTGAAATCACTGCGTTGGGCAGTGGGCAAAAAATGTCAAACCAAGAAGAAAAAATGTAGAACTCCCGAATAAACTCCGAGTTTGAATATAAAAATCTTAAGTCTAGAAATTTGTTACGATTCGGAAGAAAATTACGAATGAGAAAATGTTTTTTAGATATGCAATCCTACGAGTATTAAAATGTTATTATAACGCCTCGTGGCCGATATTCGGAGGTCCTGAGTTCTTTTTCAGGTCGAGCAAAGTGTGCTTCGGATTTTTCGATTTGTGATGAATCTGATTTGGATTGCCATTCATCAAGTTAAACGACTTTGAATCTGAAGATGGGTGACCAAATTCGAATTCACGTCAAGCCGTTGGTTCCGGTTTAAGGCAGTCGTTAAAACTCACTCACCCGCCTTAGGAGAGCGTGGTGGGAGGGCACTCCCAATATGCTATTGTTTATAGTATAAAAAGAACTGCAGCGGACTATTTACAAGCTGATGATGACGTATTTGGTTACTTATAAATATTCTCTGAACGTCTTACTGCGGACAAGGAATCCTATTATCTGTGGCAACGACAAAGTTATGTTACTTGATATTATCTCTGCCACATTCTGGTTACCGCTAACAAATGGGATTGTTCAAAAGTCTGACATAATATTGCCCGTCGCATATCTTATTCTCACAAAAAGTTTCTTATTAAAAATAAACCGATTGTTACCTACAATCTAGTGTGAAATCCTAAATGTGGCACGTGTATCGGCTTAAATACTTATGTGTTTTACAAACATTCCCTCATAAGGATATTCTGTAGAAAGCGTGCGACCCTCGATAAGACGTCGTTACTTATCCCTAAGTGGCATATACTATAGACAAATTAAAAAATATGGCTCAACCCTTTACAACCTTGTCAGTACATGATATTCTTTATTTTTGTCTGCCAATATAACCACATATTAGAGTGCTGTGTTGGTAGCAGAGCTTGTTTGAAGTCAACGCAGCAGCAAAACATTTTTTTTTCACCGCTAAAGGCCGAAGAGAACATTTTTTTTCATAACCATAAAATGAAATAAACTTTTATTTCGCAAAGTTTCCTAAAAATAATTAACAAAATTATACTTTAGTGAGGTCTTAGAGCGAGGTAGAGCGACTCTTTGAAAGTATTTGACAAGAATAATAGTAAAAATATCTGCTTAGTTGTACACACAGCAACAAAAGATAGACTTAAAATGGGGGATTATAAAAAAATATGAAAAAAAACGTATCTCTGAAACGGTGATACTTTTACTAAAGTCATTTTTTTGTCTAGATGGTCATCTAATAGTCTATCTTCTCCTTAAGTTTGGCACGCTCTTTTTGGATAACAACAATGTTTGTATAGCATTGTAGTGTTCCGTCAGAAAGAGATAAGTTAACCAGTTCTTCAATAGTCGAGGATTCCAAGTGAAGTGCGCTTCTAGCTTGGACCTTATTGTCACTTACCAACAGGTGAAGTGAAGACGAAGCACACACTGTTGTGAAGAAAAGTACTTCACTGGAAAAGCACAGAGCAAGGCAAACCTAATGGTGGGAGTGACCGAAGCGTATCATCGAAACTTAACATGTTGTCATGTATTTTGACAAAACATCTAATTATATCAGAGAAATAACGCCCTAGCATTTTTTAAAAATTCAGGCTAGTTTTTTATTTACTTTTCCTGACAAAAAAATTGTAATATTTTTAAGAGCGGCCTCTCTGTCGGCTCTTTTGAATGAAGCTAGGGGTACGTGTTAGCGGTGAAGCCATTGCGACCTCTCTGTTTCGGCTCCTTTGAATTGAAACTACCGAAAGTGCTTTATTTTTCTTTTTAATCGAAATGTCTTTCAACATGTAAAAATTTAAGGCTTTTTCATAAAAATAGTTTATATATGTTGTTGAATTTATCCTCAAAATATTTGCGACCTTATATATAATTTTACGCAAATATTGTTGCGAACAAATTACAATTTGAAAAAAGACAGAGTTGGATTGAACCACGATAGCATAGTTGGCAGTGCACCTGGCCCGGCATGTCATGGGGTGCGGGTTCGCATCAAGCTCGTGGATTTTTTTCAACTTTTTTTTTTTTTTTTTTTCAAATTGAAACGTAACATGTTCGACGCGAGCATTTGCATGGTCAGCACAGTGAGCCGAGCCGCTCGCCGCTCGCCAATGTTATCGGTCAGTCAGCAATGACGTATCAAGCTCGCTGCGAATGTTAAGTTACGCTTACGATGCTCGCTCCGGTTAGTCTCTACCATTCTTAGAGCATTAAATAATGCTCTAAGCTACCATTATCACCATTGTCACGGGAAAATATGCTTTAAAACTATACATTAAACACTTATATATAATTATTACTTGCGTGTTTAGAGCGTATTAGAAGTTTGGCCTAATTTGGTGTATAAAGGTGCAAGGTGCTAGTTTTATTCGCCATTTGATCACGTTTACGAAAACTTTATGAAAGAGGAGCCTTTAAATAGCAGTTTTAAGTCTCCTCCTTTGTCACAAGGAAGCGCTCGCTGCTTCAATGCCATAAAAATTCGCGTTTGTTAAGGTGATCGAAAGGCAAATAAAATAAAGACTAGGCATCCAGTATTCGTATTAAAAACTCATCACTAATCAAAAGCTCCAAACTCATTGTACACTCAACTAACCACTGATGAAAGGATGTTTCCACTAGAGATGCGCCGAATATTCGTTTATTATTCGGTATTCGGTAAATTATGAGGTATTCGTATACGGTCGAATACTTGGTTTATTTAACGCATATATAACGGTTACATAAAAAAAAATATTGATTAACAATTAACATTGAAGGTAAGTGCGAACTGCAACTGCAACGTGTCGCTCTTGTTTCAGATGGTTACAAAACAGCTTCACAGAGTCATAGATTCAACCTCCTTGTGCGAGTTTCATTCGCCATTCGATCACGTTAACAAAAACTAGAAATCTAACTTTAACTCGCGCCGTTTACCACCCGAAGCGCTGCGACAATGCTATACAAATTTCGTTTTCGTTACCATACCGCGGAACCGAATAGTTCGGCCGAATATTCGGTTCGGCCATAGGTAGGTACAGACAGACATCTGCACGTCAACCTTTCCAAAACTGTCAAATTTCTTTAAAATTGTTCAACCGTATGATTTGGACATAAAGTTCAAAGTCTATTGAGGAAATTTTACATGCGAAGATCTGCCGCCGATATTCGCCAATGCGAATATTCACTATTAAAGTTGCCATTTATTTGGTTCTATTTTGACAGCTAACTTGCCGCACCAGTCGCACTTGCCATCATTGTTTGCATATTGCCGAGCTGATCCGAAAAAGATCAATCGATGATTGTAGTATTACGGAAAAAGAGGTATTGCGTGTACTCTCCACTATACGACCTACAGATGTTTTTGCCAACTGCTATCACACCAGACTTTTGCAAGCAGCTACCACAGCATGATATCGGAGTTTTTGCACTACGTCTCCGAGAGACGGCGCTTAGTAGTAGTTAATTATCAATTAACCGTAATAAAATAAAAAAAATATTTAATTTAAATTAATTTCTTAATATTATTTACATATTATAATATTTTTCAGACGTTGATATTCGCATAAGTTTTGGGAATGCGAATACGAATACGAATACGAATGTCAAAAAACATGGCGAATATTCGTTACATCATTAACGTACACCAGATAGTATTCGGTAAAAATTAGTACTCGGCGCATCTCTAGTTTCTACCAAGCGTGTCCGGATAACGTGACCGATTAGGTACCTTTCAAGTTGAGTGTGTCATTGGGCAGGTTGGTGCCCTCCCACGCGGGCGTCAGCTTCACCGGCTCATTGCGGAGGAACGGGGCCTTCTCTCCCTCCGGCTCACCCCACCCTGAATGGACAAAAACATTTTATGTTACAAATAAATGTTAAAACGATGTAAATATTAGTCATCAATATTCCCAAAACAGTCAGTCAGGAAGTGAATGGTATTGAAATTAAATGCAAAATCATTTATTCAGTGTCACACAGTAATACATTAAATAAAATATTCTAATGACAACAACATAATGCAAAAAAATTAATATAGAAGATCGTGACCTTCTGCCACGGGTGAACTTAAAAGAAGGTCAATCATCATCATCATCATCATCTTCATCATGATCCCGTGTAATGGGTGGTAGGGTTCTAATTATTTAAAACCAGTAATCAATAAATCAGTAATTCCGTGATCATAACGCAAGCAACTGTGCCGAAATATCGAATCTCACATGTAATAAACATGGTAAGAATCCCGTTAATAATTACTCTAATGGTAGGATTTTCCTATTTCTGCCGCCAAGCAGCAAACCTATGGACCGCGCTGGCCGCTTTCCATTACGTTACTTGATCGAATTTAAAAATTAAACTCAAAAAGTTACGCAAACGCAGTCACTGCCGCCAAGCAGCAAGCCTATGGACCGCGCTGGCCGCTTTCCATTACGTTACTTGATCGAATTTAAAAATTAAACTCAAAAAGTTACGCAAACGCAGTCACTGCCGCCAAGCAGCAAGCCTATGGACCGCGCTGGCCGCTTTCCATTACGTTACTTGATCGAATTTAAAAATTAAAATCAAAAATTTACGCAAACGCAGTCACGCGCCCCAGCAATGTGACAATAAATAAACCTTATTAACTATTGCTTCAATATCAAATACTGTGGCGCCGGAAATAGGCCTCGTAATAGAAACCCTCTCGGTCCCAAAACAATGTCCCGATGGGTTTAGTTCCACATACTTCCAGCCTCCTTTGTGGTTGAACTGTACAGATTGCATAACTCGATCGTATGCCCCACAAATTCATATAACATACTAGAACGTGGAATAATTTAATCCTTTGACGTTATATTTACTACATACAGTATCCGTGGAAATTTTACTGTGAGTCTGTGGAGGTACGAGTAGAACAATGTTTTATAGATGTTATTGAAATAGCAAAGTTTATAAAACAATTATATAAGTAAACTAGCCGCTTCGCTGTGCGAAAATAATGGATCAATGAATGCTAAATAAAATAATGATTAGGTTTGCCAACATCATATACCTATAGCCGATCATTTGCACAATCTCATGTTCTTACTACATACAAATTTTCATCAAGATCGGTCAAGCCGTTATTGAGTTATAAGAGGACAGACAGACAGACAGACAGACAGACAAAAATTTAAAAAATCGTAGAATTAGTGTTAGTGAGTCATAAAACGAATATTTATCCCAAAAATTTTCATAAAAATTGCATGTACAGACAGAGCCTACAGATTTACAGATTTAATATAATATTTTGTTAAAATATTTTATTAATTTGAATAAAATAAAATTGTTAATGTCCATTTCTCTAACTCGATGTGTTGATGTTTTATAAACGATTATTATTGTTAGTATTATATTTCACTACGAGGAATCACTTGGCCATTATCTCAACTGATCGTAAGTGACAATAATGTCAATAGAAGTGAACCGGAATTCTCAAACACTGAGGCTAATCGTTACTGTCGGCACAAATCTTTTTAAACAATGATTCTACTAAAAATATTATTAAAACGATAGACTTAGATAAGAAGTTAACTAACTAGCTAGTAAGTATGTTAGTAAGTGAAGAAAGTAAATAGCCTAAGTATATACAACAACTGCTGCTGGGCAAATGCCTCCATCACTAAAATCAAGTCGTCGCGTCGCTACAATTGATGGGTATTGGCTTCGATTGCCAAATGCGGGTTGGAGATCACAAACGATCATCGAAAGTCCGAAACTCACTTTGCCCAGGACTTACTGATATCGGGCCGTGCTTTACCACTTGGCCACCGAGACACTAGCTAGGTAGACTTAAAATAAACCAACTAAACCGAGTTCAAAATGTACCCCAATTCTAAAACAACCTTTTGGTATCAAACCGACCGACGGACCAACAACTACACCACAGAGACATTCGTTTAATATTATAATAAACGATTCTCAAATGTTGTATAGAATATATTTGGCAAAATATTTTGAAAACCCACAGAAACACAGTCATTTATTTATTTTGGCTTACCCTTAAGTTATTTAATTTTTAGGTTTATATTAGCACTAACAATTTTATTACTCCACAAATTTTAGCAGTTACCTATTATCCTAATGTGTATTGCCAAAACCATGGTATTACTTACAGTTTTCTGCTTTAACCTTTGCTGTGCGCGAGCGCTGATCAGCGCCGCCAAACAATTAAAATTCTATTGTGTCTGTATTCACTGCAGACGACTGTTTAATCTATTTCGTAACTTAACTTCTCAATTTTATGAAATCTCAACATAAACCACTTTTACTCCACCCACAATATAGGCCCGGTACAACAGCGTAAATCCATCAGTTACTAACAATAGCCCATTATCAAGTACATATGCCATAAACTGTATTTTTATTGCATTACAAATTGGTACAGTTGGGAGGAAAATATAGAAGGCTATAAAACCAATTCTTATTACGGCGTGCGATAAAATAAAATGTCTAGCTAAGGTTTTATGAGCGTCAAAACATTGAACCTACAATTATTATTACCTTGGGTTACATTTTCATCATCATCCCATCAGCCCATTGTGGGTTAGGCTTTTAAGGCCTCTCATTCATCAATTAATACCATGGTTCGAAACAACGAATTAAAAATAACCAAGCATTTCAAAACCTACATAAAATAATTATATTAAAACGCCTCACTCTTTTAAATAGTAAAGTCAGCAATGAAACTCTTGACGTCTAGTACTTTTGACTGACAAGTTCTTTGAGTTTTTTAAACATGAGAATACTCGTAAAATCTGCTAATATTCTCGAAAACCATAAAACATTGCTGTAAATGAAAATTATTAACTACATCTACGTCTATAGAAAAATTGGACATATCCTTTAAATTCCGTAGACGTTGTAGTAAGTTTAAAAAATTTTGATCGTGTGATCTAACAGTTTTTTGGGGTCAAGACTACTATACTACTTAATAGCTAACCCGGTCAATGCTTTTAAGTTTTTTTTTGTGTTTTCATTTTTTTTATAGCGTATGTCACTCCCACAGTCAACACAAATCTAACACTCATATATTAAAATCCACCATGCCGTTTGGGCTGTAGGGCGTGCCAAAGAAACAGACATACATATCTCACGCTTCAGATTTTATTCGCGTAATTTCATCATGTTTCATAAAATTATGACCAAAATAATTTCCTGAGCATTGAAAAAGTAAATTCGTCGATATCCAATATTTATGTGTCTAGAGTGAAAGCTAAGTTTTATTCCTTTTCGGATGATATAGCTATTGCCTTTATACAGCACTCCGGGTTACCTTTAACATGGTATACGATCAGCGAGGAATTTATCAGTTCCAACAGTAACCGATCAAACCTCGGATGTTTACATGGGCCGGCATCATGGGAGCATCTTGTTTGCGTTAACGTGATCAAATGAAGTAAACAGAAACGAGACAGTATGTCATTAAAGCAGTGCCTCCTGGTGACAGACGAGTGAGATTTTGCCATACAAATTCTTCACTCACTCACTCTGAGAACCTGTGAACGCCTCTTCAGGCTAGGATCTCAGCTTGGGTGCCTGCACATCACAACCCACCGAATACTGTATAATTTATTAAATCAATGTTCAACCATATGCCATAGACATAAATTTCAAAGTCTATTGAGGAAATTCGACAGATTGAGGTAGGATGTTCAGGCGTGGGTATGTTTCATCAAAAGAAACCTTTCTATCTTTATTACTACTCTCTAATTGATATGAAGCCAAGTGATGCATCGTAAGAACAAGAAATTCATTTCTATTAAGTGTAAGTAAGATAGATATGCCTACATATGTAGAAGTTCGTAAACACTAAACATATCAATTCTAAGAATGAGTTCAAGAAGACACTATGTTGTTGTGAATTGTAAACTGTTCCATATGATAAGCAAATAATAAAAAGGTCGAACACAATACTTACTATCACTGCTATTATTTTGTTTACGCAAGACGAGAACAATTAATTATTACCATTATCTATTCAAAGTTATGACTTGTTGTATGTAACTCACCATATTTGCATGACTTACGTAGCTTAAAGGTCCCATAGTGATTCGTATCCATAATAATAATTATTGTAAATATTGTAATTGTTTTATCACACTACATAACGTTATTTACGGTCCATAGATCGCGATCACGAGACAACTGGGGGTTATCTATACCAGTTTCTAGCCTCCAAATAGTATTTATTTATCACAGCTATTTGTTTACACATAATTTGTGTTAACGATACAGTTCCAACGATCGGTATAGACAACGCCGTTTTGTAAGAAGCCCGCGACTGACTATGAATGAGACTTATGTTGTACACGAGTTAATCTTATTAGCGAATTGCAGCAGGTACTTAATAGGTCTGGTTCGTGCGTGACGAGTAAACAAATGCAAGGTCAACCGGAAGTTAAATCTTTAAGTCGCACAATCAGGTCTCTAAAATGGCAATTTTGCTAATAGTCGATGACAGACAGCGGTGCGGCGCGTGTCGAAAACAAAATGTTTACCACCCATCCTAGTACTGAAATTACTGAACGCTTAAAAAGTAGCTTAACTTTTGCAATCGCTGCAAAGAAAGTGTGACCAACGTGGTCCCCTCCCTAAGTCTTGTCCAGCAATAAATTATCTTATCTTATCTTTTCTTCACCTTTTAAAAATGTAGCCAAACAATGTTGAAAACAGAAGTCGCCCGAGAAATATTATTAAAGCTACCTTTAACATATATTAAGAACTCTATGGTTAATCCTTTAGGAATTTGATAGTGTGCCAAAGAAGGAATGTCGTGCTACTCTCGTAATAGAGCAGATTCCGTTGTTTACACGATGATGCTGGCTGGTATTTTAGGTAAGTACATACCCACTTCGTATTATGTAAATACATAATTTAATAATTCCTCAGCAAAGTCAAAGTTATCTGTAGCTTGTTTTAATGCAAATGATTCAACAGTCATTATAACAGGTAAATCAAAATCCTGCGGAAAAAATAACTGGGGTCACCTAACCACACACCCCATTATCTATCTGTAAAACATGAAGACCCGACTCGTAGCACAGAAGCTCGTAGTGGCTTTTAGGTACTGTAGCAACCGAGACTCCTTGCTCGGGCATACTTACTGGCAGCCGCCGTGGCCTGAATTCAAACGGAGTAGAAGAAAAAGAGATGGAAGAAAAATGAGGCACATCGCGGATTCGGTGACGGGCAGCGACGACGATTGATTGTTATTATTTTAACTTTAAAAGCAATATAGATATTTAAAGCTTTTAAAGCGTTATTTATTGAATAAACCCCCGGTACCTTAAGTAACGACTCATTTCCTTAATATACTTTGAACTTTATGCCTTATAGATATGGTTGAAAATGTATTGAAGGAATTTGATACTTTTGGATAGGTTGAGGTGCAGGCGTTTGTACTTAATGCGAGTTTTCACTATTTGTTCCAGTAAAAGTAAACTTTATCTGAAACCAACTGTCACTAGGCTGCTTTGATCCCATACAAATTGTAGTAAACCTCAACTCGATATTGGCACTAGGCAGGCAGAGCGCAAGCATCATGATGATCAAGAGAATATTCGAAGTACATTAGCAAATTATTATTATTATTATTATACTTTATTTATTTATTTTCTCATATTATTCTTAGGATTATTAAAATAATAACCATAACATCGACTATTTATTGAACCGGCCGGGCGGGTGTCGTCGGTCGGCCCACCCCCACCCCACCTATCGAAAGTAGCTATTAAGTAATAGCTGTATTACCCTGTGTCTTTATACATTTCTAAAACTTAACGAAAAGGGTATGTAATTTAAAAAAAACTCTGTTTCACTTTTCCTGATAAGTGTCAGTCTATCCAGCTTTTATTGTCTCGTAGCAATCGGTTGTGTACGAACGGGACAGAGAAGTTGCGTCACTTGTTTTTAAAAATGTTATCTGTAACATAATGGCCACGTCCACGGGTCAAGGAGCTATTGTGATTATATGAGTAACATCGTCGTATGTAGTGATCTAGTTGAACATAATATATCAAGTTTATACTCCACTTATACTCTTCGTTGAGAACAGAAGTAGAATTCCAACAGTTTGGTCTAATTCAATTCGTTTGCTGAACATAGGTAAATTACATTTATAAATATTTTGTTTTTAAAAGAAGTTTCACTCTTCTACGAGAAGATATATCAAGTGTACAATATAAATTGGGGAATCATACTAATATAATAAAGCTGAAGAGATTTGTTTGTTTGTTTGGTTGAACGCGCTAATCTCAGGAACTACTGGTTCGAATTGAAAATTATATATGTGTTGAATAGTCCATTTATTGAGGAAGGTTATAGGCTATATTACTTCACGCTATAACTAATAGGAGTGGAGCAGCAATGAAAAATGTTGCAAAAACGGGAAAATATTGACGCGGGTGAAACCGCGGGGCCACAGCTAGTATATTATATTATTTACCTTATCGTATCGTTATAGTATCTTAGTTATCATAACTTTATAGCATACTTAATGTAAAAGGTCTTGACACTTCGAACTCTTCCAACTTTAAAAATCTATGGTCGGCTTCTTGGCGGGAAAGTGAAGAGTCATGTCTACGGTTTTGTTTTATTTTCTAAAATTTGTGTTATGTCGAATATTAATGTGAAATAATGGTGGATTATTAAGTGTTCGTGAGCGTGCATGAGTGTTGGCAAATGAAACAAAACAGTGCAACGTCACTTTTCAAATTCTCTCAAGAAGTGCGCCCGAGGACTTAGTAAAACCCCACATCTTTACTGAGATACTCGAGGGGTTGGGGGTATATCATTTCTATTATCATTCATCATCATCATCATACAGAAAAGAAATATTGTTAATTTATGTATTACTTGTTAGAAAATTACTTTGACACTGGCTAAATGTGCTAATCGCACAAAGCCATCAACAAAAGGAAAAAAAATCTATGGTCACATGGAGAGTTAGTCTCCATGTGACCATAGATTTTGCAACGGTACTAAACGCGAAAATTACAACAAACGCGAGCTTATTAGGAAAATAGGGATAAAGGATAAAGTGTTTCATTTCATTGCATAGCGTTCAGGTAAACTGAAGAAAACATAACTATTATAAAGCAAACACCGCGTCATCGTGGTCATTATGTACCATATAAGAAAAACATTAATAAAACATGCGGCAAGCGTAATAAAAACATCAAAGTATACAATGATGCCATACGAGGCATATACTAGTGTCCATTCAAATTTAGCTTTTAAATCAACAGACAAAAGGTGCACAATGAAACTTGAACATGGCATCGTAGGTGTCATCATCACAATGAATAGATATTTATTCTATTGTGAGAAGGAGGTACCGGGTTTCACAATACATAATACTGCATGTAAGACAAATCAGATACAAGACAATTCAGCATTTTCAGCAAACAAATCAAATTACATTAGCTTTGTATGTCATTCTTGGAATATTTATCAACAACTTTTTGGGGAGGTAGGTAGAAAACAGTTGACAGAAAACTGTTGACAGAAAACTGTTTAGCAACTTTGCTCTCTGCACTCAAATTTGATTAATTTGTTTATTTAATAGTCGCACTTAATCTCTATTTGTGAACTGTTGAACTAATTTATTTATCTAATGGATGAAGAATAACGAATAGTTGCTACTGGTTATTATAACAACAGTCCGTGTCAGAAGAACTCCACAAAGCTCCATAACGTTATGGACCCTTTCGGTCACTGAAGAGATCGAATTATGTTTTGATATATAATTTAAAACTTTCAGCAACTTGAAACTTGAAATTTTGCGATATGCTTCCTTTTATAGTGTGGGTATAGGTATGGGTAACCCTTACCATATCTCCGGATTTGACAGGTCAATATATATATATCAGGATATCGCAGGATTTTTAGGCTCCTGACAGGATTGCGGCCGGATTTTGGAAATCTCAGGATTTTTAGATTTTTCAATAAAGTACCTTACTTACCATTTTTGACTTTGTTTCCTAGTAACTGCAAAATATCAGTAACAACATTAGATTATTATTTACTTTTTTCCACAGAGTTGCGAATTACGTTTACGACAAAATCTCAAGACTTTTTTATTGAAATCATACTTTTTCTCAGGACTTCAATTTTCCATCTGGTAACTCGTAAGTGTGGGCGAGCACTAAGAAAGGATTTTTGGAAATTCACCTTTTAAGGGGGGAAAAGAGGGGTTAAGTTTGATTTGATTAGAAATAAAGAATGACGTGTTTCAGGATTTTTGAAAATTTTGCCTCTAAGGGGGGTGAAAAAAGGTGACAAAGTTTTGATGGTTAATTTTTATTAGACATTTTTTGATTTACTTGATTTTCACCCTCCTAACCCAACGAATAGAGTACGTTATATGGCAGAACAACGTTTGCGGGGTCAGCTAGTTATTTATATACCCTTACGTAAATATAAATAAAGTTATTTTATTTTTAAATTTTGGGGAATTTATTGTTTCTCCGTAGTATTATGGTCAATATTATTATCTGGGTTAACAGAGTCTCGGAAAAGCCAAACCGGGATATCAACAAGTCTGTCAACTCCGTTTAACAACGACGCAACGTGGGTGTTGCAATTGGTGTCACTGAAGTTGCTTCGAAAGTGTGCCATAGAGTTTGGCATTAGGATGCTACTGCATAGATGTGCTGTCCAATGCGTATAAACTATCCTAGTTTTGACTTCTTGGCGGGAAAGTGAAGAGTCATGTCTGCGGTTTTGTTTTATTTTTTAATATTTGTGTTATGTCGAATATTAATGTGAAATAATGGTGGATTATTAACCGTTAAGTGTTCGTGAGTGTGCATGAGTGTTGGCAAATGAAACAAAACAGTGCAACGTCACTTTTCATATTCTCTCAAGAAGTCCGCCCGAGGACTTAGTAAAGCCCCACATTTTGGTGGTATATCATTTCTCATTTCTATTATCATTCATCATCATCATCATACAGAAAAGAAATATTGTTTATTTATTGTTTATTGTTAGAAAAATTACTTTGACACTGGCTAAATGTGCTAAACGCACGAAGCCATCAACAGAATGAAAAAAAAAACTATCCTATCCTAGTTTATTCGCATTGGACAGCACGAGAAACTTACGTTTTCTCAAGCTATAAAAAGAAAAAAAAGACAAAAAAAGATTAACTTTGAATTTTTTATAAGATAGTTATTTAACAGGCACGATCTTGTTATGTTTATTAACAGTAATAAATAACAGGCGCGTGATTAGTTAGTGTCGCACGCGACTGTACTTGAAGTAATAAAATCTTACTCGGATTAATAGTAAGCGATAAAAACTACTACTAGGTATAGGTAAATAGTTTATTTAGGGCGGTCTATTTACCTAGATCAGCTGTAAACAAGGACGTTCTAACTAAGCTAGTGGATCGTACGATTTATTTGCAGTCATTTTTATAAATTTTAGAAATTATAATTACGTGGTAACCAACCCACATATTTTGGAGAGTTCACTGATGCCTCTAACGGATTTTTCAGCGTCACCACACTTTTGTGGGAACGCCCGAGAAACTCAAACGGTCCTTCATGCTGTGTGATCGAAACACCGTCAGATGAGACACAAGCGGACCTCGTTTCCCTACTAGATTCTCCGGGGGAATAGAGGTGTTCGGATGGGATCGGGAACATTTGGCAAGCGTGGTGATTAAGCCAATACCCATTTGTAGCGGTGACTTGATTTCAATGATGCCCAGCAGTGGGACGTTATATAGACCAATTACTTTTTTAACTTAACATAAATATCCTTTGAGTCATCGATTATATTATTAACTAGCGGCCCGTCCCTGATTCGCACGGGTGACATTTTTTTTTTTTAAATACCTACCCCCTTATTATATAATATTTTTACAAATATTAAAGATCAGTTAAAGAAATAAGCAAGCTATTTATAAATGTTCAAATAATATTATGATCGGATGCTAGTGACGGTAGTTGTTGACATTGAATGGGCGCCTTTGGCTTTCAAAGTAAAAAGTGTTGAATAATTTCGGCGGGCTGGTTAGAACCACGATAGCTCAATTGGAAGAGCACCTGACCCGGAATGTCAGAAGGGTGCAGGTTCAAATCCTGCTCGTGGAAATTTTTTAACATTTGTGTTTTTGCACCTACCATATCATTTCTACGCCACCCTATGGTTGACTGGTAGAAAATGTCTTAAGACCGCTGTTGAACACCGAAGTGTCGCTACTTTTCTATTTTAAATGTAATATCATTGATTTCTAATTAATAAAACCACCAATTCTTCCTTTTTATTTACTTTTCTAACAACTGACAAAAGTCACTCTAAAAAATTATATTCAAAAAAGTATAAAAAGGTATACAATACAATACATATAAAAAGAGGTTTTCTGTCGCCAACATCCGCCATGTAATATTTCGTTGCGAAAGTTTAAAATAAATAAAATAAGTCCAGCTGATACTTCTTGCTCGATTTGCGTAACAAATATAGTATACAACAAGATGTTTGGTAACACGTATATAATTTTAACATTTACCCCAATCCAATGCTTAGATACTCGTAAGTTACAGGCACCACGATGGTGTTTCGATCAATTCGCTGCTGACCGTACAGTAGTGTTACGAACTTTCTGTTAGTTTCGGAATATCCGTGAAAGTTAAAGTTTTTGTTTGCCGCACTGCTTAGCGTGATAAATTTGATGTTACGCATATTGATTTCTTCTATGAGATTCTTCATTAAGTAGATGCTAAAAACTTAAATGTATGCGCTTCTTGCGTATCCTAACCAATATAGCTGACAGAGATTAGGAAATCGTTAAATATTAATCTTATATTGCCAACCTATCTCTCTCAAGGTGAATTAAAAATCATTGTCATCAATTAATTTGCTGAATCATTCGGCAGCCAGCATCAGTTCACATAAGTTATTGACCCCTGTTCATAAAGTAAAGGACTTAAACTAGTGCAGTGCATTAAAATCTCGGCACAGTACGAACATAATACTACTTCTTGCTAACTTAGTACTTTCATAGGTTTCATTCTCTTCGAAAATAATAATAAAAAACACCAATTACTTTAAAGCTCTTAATAGTTTTTACTCATTCATAACATAATAAAATAACTTTTTGGCTAAAACAATGATTATGACCAGGAATGTTGCGAATATTCGCATCCGCATCAGCAAATGCGGAGCTTCCGCATAAATTTGGACATCTGCATCCGCAATAATCAATGCGGATATTGCGGATGTTCATGCGGATACGAATGTTATACAAGTTGCGACAAGAAAGAAATTGGGCGCAAAAAAAGAGTCAATGTGGATGAATGAAAATCCTCTTAAGTGGTTGAGTGTTCATTGAGAGGAATTTAAGATATTATCACCAATGAAGATTTTTATCCACTTCAACAGGCAGTGTTCCTAGCGAACAATTATTTAGTAGCGCGGCACAGTGTCCGGCGTAGAACAAGCCAGGTGGACAAAAGTCATTATCAAATTACCGGAAATAGGTACTTTCTACCTGTAAACAACACCCCTAAATTCCTGATTCCAAGAATTGTTTACGTCTAACATTCCATACTGATGAGTCATCGCTTATCAAAGTAAGCTATAAAGGTAAGTGCAATTAAAGAAATGGGTCAGTTGCATTTTAGCGACACTTGCACTAACATCTCATGGTGGCAGTTCCTAATTTTGTGGAAAGTTTAGTGATGGATTTTACTTCTGAAGGTATGTATAATATATTTTTCTTATTACAATCTTTTAATGTGTCATAAATATTCATTAAGTAGACTATCTATGAATACACAAAAAAATACAATGTTTTTCTTTGTTTTCGAACTTATCGAGCTTGGAAAAGCCATGTATCCTCTTGTATCCAGGCTAAATTTTTGATATGCTTTAGCTGCATGGCTATTAATGATTATGACATATATTTTATGTAGCACACTTGAGTACAACCATTTTTTTTTTTTTTTGCAGAAAAGTGTTACTCGGTTAACAAAATAGAGTTTTTCGAAGAGTGGCTTAAGCACGAAAAAGACGTAAGAAATGAACGTCTATTTGAGTTTCTTTCGTCTAAATTTGATTTCTCTGACATCACTGAAGACTGTCAAAGGGAAATTAAGGTGAAATTGGCCAGCATTTCATCGAAAATTGCTACCAAATGGGTGTCCTCGGGAAAGTCGAAAGAGCGTTTCCTTGATAAGAATAAGTTGTGGCTGGAAGGCGAAGATATACAATTCTGCATACGATCGACTCAACCGCAACCTTCTACCTCATCCGCTGACTTTTCTCGACCCGGAAGACCTAAAAAAGTCTTCGAAGAATCGTCTTTTAAAACTAAGAAACGTAGAGTTGAAGATCTAGTTCAATCGCGGAGTGTTGGGGAATTAATGACTGCTGCAGAGGTAGCTGCACGGTCAACTGGGCATAAGAACGTTGCCAGAGTTATAAAAGACATTGCCGAAAATCCAGCTTCTGCAAATGCATGCATTAGCTTCCAACAAGCAAGTGCTGTGCAAAGTGATAGACCGCTAAGTAGTGACGAGGCATTAGCGTATTATATAGATTCAAAATCAACAACTCACACATACAAACAGACTAGGAAGTGGACTATGAAAGTTGGACATCACGTGTTTCCATCATATGAATGCGTTGTAAAATCAAAAAAAGCATGTTATCCATCCGAGGAGCATATTGTTGTGACACAATCTCGAGTAGAAATTGAGCTACAAGCTATTTTAAATAAAACAACAGAACGTTTAGTGGAAGCTCAGAGAGATGTTGTCACAAGTGTGCTACCCAATTCATCGTTTACTCTTGTAAGTAAATGGGGGTGTGATGGAAGTTCCGGCCATAGCACTTACAAACAGAGATTTGAGAATAGCGAAGACACTGATGAGTTCCTTTTTGTTTATTCGTTTGTTCCTCTTAGGTTAATCGACGAAGGTAATAACATTATCTGGCAAAATCCTCGACCATCATCGACGATGTTTTGCCGTCCAATTAAATTCATTTTTGCCAAAGAAACTACGGAGTTGACAAAAATCGAGACGAATAAGGTTTTGGAACAAATAAACAACTTGGAGCCTACATCTTGTGATCTTGGTGGTTCTGAAATTTCTGTTAAGCACAAGTTACTACTGACAATGACCGATGGAAAAGTATGCAATGCTTTGACAGAGACACATTCATCGCAGAAATGCTATATTTGTGGGGCTACTCCCAGAATGATGAATGATGAAGGAAGGCATGTTGATAGCAACCAGGATAATTTTGGCTTTGGTTTGTCAACATTACATGCTTGGATTCGTTCGTTTGAGTGCTTTTTACACATTAGTTATAAGTTAGATATTAAGAAATGGCAAGCTAGGTCTTCAGAGGAAAAAGAAAGTGTAAAACAACGATCAGACGAAATCAAACAACGATTCAAGAATCAAATGGGATTAATTGTGGACAAGCCAAAGCCAGGATTTGGTTCCACAAATGATGGAAACACAGCTCGACGTTTTTTCGGGAACCCCGAAGTGAGTGCTCAGATCACAGGATTGGATGTTACAATCATCAAAAACTTTGATACATTATTGAGGACATTGTCTTCTGGTTTCGAGATAAATCTTGTTGAATTCAACAAGCTTTGTCTCGAGACAAGAAGACTTTATTTAAGTCTTTACTCGTGGTACTACATGCCTGCTACTGTGCATAAATTGCTTGTTCATAGTACAGAGGTAATTAAGACAGCAATAGTTCCAATAGGGCAGCTTTCAGAGGAAGCGCAAGAAGCGAGAAACAAAGATTGCCGGAGGTTTAGAGAGCACAACACCAGAAAGTGCTCTCGTCTTGCCACGAATAGAGACTTGCTCAATATGTTGATTATAACTTCTGATCCTCTGATCAACAGCCTCCGGGAAGTACCAAAAAAAAAGTCGAATAAATTGAGCGCGGAGGTCTTAAAGCTCATCATAGCTCCCACTATAGAGCCTCGACTCCAACTCCAACCAAGACCTCCACAAGCTCGGGAAGACTATCTTCTATCGGAATCATCGGATTCTGCATCCGATGATTCTGATATTGAGAATTAGTTTAAATGTAAATAGATACCTACCTCTAGCGTTAGATTTATAATTTTTGTATATAATATATTAGTCTAAGGTTGTGTATATATAATTAGCGTCGATATTTGTAGCGATTAAGATAATTATTTTATTCTTATTTTTTTCCTGTACCTTTCATTTCTAATAGAAATCGTGTTTACATGAAATAAAATATTTGTATACAATTTCTTTGCATTTTATTTATAAAAATATATTATAGTACTTTATAATTAACTAATTCATAGATATAGTTCCAAAACCATGAAAATATATTTTTGTCCACCTGGCTTGTTCTACGCCGGACACTGTGCGCGGGTTTGATTTACGAACCTCTGCATAACCGCCTTGAATCAGAAAAGGCGGCAATATTACTCTTTATTAAGTTAATGCTCTGAGCATTATACTTAATACTAATTTTCATTAATAAAAATGTCGCTGGGGCGAAACAGTTCTCGATTGACGATCGCGTTCCGTAAGACGAAGTGTAGGCAGGCCTCCAACAAGGTGGATCGACGATCTGGTAAAGATCGCAAGTGGCCGCGGGATGCGAGCAGCACAAAACCAGTCGTTGTGGAGATTCTTAAGGGAGGCTTTGGCTTTAATAATGATAATGATGATTTTGTTTAACAAAGGTAATAAACTCACCGACTGCCCGGTTGCCTTGCGACATGACGACGGCGCCCCTCTGGTCCGGCCGCAGCAAGCTCTCGGCCTCCGCCCCTCCCTGGTGCGACATCTCCATGGCTACCACTCCTCCGATATCATAACCTCGAGGCGGTCATCTGTGTGCTGCTGCGCGGCGCGGTTCAAATCTGTGAAAGAGGTTTTATATGAGACAATTGATTTAGGGATGGCAACATGAAATGAGCTGTACCCACTGTACCTATGAGCTATGAGTTTGGTAGGAAAGAGTTTTGTTTATAGTTTTATAAGTCCTACTTTGTTTTATTTTGAATAATTTTGAATGTGTCGATTATAAAATAATGGTGGAGTGTTCGTTATTGGCAACTTTAACAAAACAGTGCAACATAACTTTTTAAATTGTCAAAAGAAGTCCGCGTGAGGTCTTTAATTCACATAAGTAGTTCAAGTTAAGTTATTTATTTGCAAATTAAGTGTACATAAGGTCTTAAAGTTAATGTCGTGCTTACAACTTAATTACCCTTCTCGAGTATAACAAATCTTTTACTAAATATAAAAACTTAGTATACTAAATATAAAAACATGCGTTCAAAATTTCAAGCAAATAAGTGTCCACATAAAACAATAATAAAAAGAAGTAAAAATTTAAAAACATACAATATAAAAACATGCGTTCTAATCTAATAAATGTCCAGATAAAACTATTACTATTAAACAAAAGTGAAAATTTTATTAAAATTGTATTTAGGATTATGTCAATTTTTTATTATTATTATTATTATTATTGTGTAGCAGTTAGATTAGATTAGGTTAGCTTCATTTACTATAATATTCATCTATAGAGTAATAACAATTCTCAATTAGGAAATTCTTAAGTTTCAAATTATATAAAGCTAATTTCTTTTCATTTTTTATGTCCAGAGGTAACTTATTAAATATTTTCACTGCCATGTAATGGGGACTTTCATTTAACATTTTTATCCTAGAAGGGGGTAGGAACAGTCTGCCTTTGTGCCGGGTATTAATACTATGTGTCTCATGGACCTTTTTAAATTGATCAATATGCTTAATCACAAATGTACATATATCGAATATGTAAATACAAGGTAGTGTGAGCAATTTATATTTTTTGAAAAATGGTTTGCAACTTTGTGTCTTATCTATTTTTGCAAGTATCCTAATGAGTTTTTTTTGCATTATGAATGTAATTAAGTACTGAGGTCACCATAAAGTTCCACATCTTTACTGGAAACTCAAGCGAAAACAATTGATTTACTACCAGCAGACCCGGCAGACTTCGTACCGCTTTGAGTTCCCATGACAACAAAACAAACAAATCATTTTGTAATGGAAAATTAAATTGTCGTTTTTAGTATTTTCCGTTACTTACTTATTATTTACGTTTCGCACTGTTTAAACCTTCCCGGAACTTCCACAAATATTTCAAAATCAAAATTAGCCAAATCGGTCCAGCCATTCTCAAGTTTAGCGAGACAAACGAACAGCAATTGTTTTTTATTTATATAGATATATACAACATAGATCTACCATTGATTTTCTTTTCATAACTTCGACATAGGCTAATTTACAAACCACACCAAACTATTTAATAGAAAACAAAATAATCAGCAATATGCTACGAACGGTATCTTTAAACGGTTAACTATTTTTAAGAAAATAAAACAGATACGACAGAACTTTATAATATAATAGCCTTAGAATAATAACGCCTAGAAGCCGAGTACGCGCACGGCGATTGAGGCAAGTTTAACCAAGCCATATGTGGCTTGGTTGGCCGAACGGCTCGCTAGTATCCAAGGTCACGTCGTGTTGTAAGCAGCTCCGCAATTTTTGTTTATAATGACGATTTGTGCCATCAAAGGATGCTTTCACAAGTCAGAATCTAGCTAAAAGGATGCTAAGATTACATTTCACCTGTAAGAACAGCTAATCAAAGTCTATTTTTTCGTAAAACACGATATTAATGTTCGTAAATTTGTAATATGTCATTCCATGTATGTTTTGCTAGATGTAGGAAAACTTTTACCCCATTTCGTGTTCCGAGTTATTTTTATTTGGAGTTGTTTTTATCAAAGTCTAGAGTCCAAGAAAGACAATTTATCACGATTGCTGTTATCAAAGCGCCAGTTATTTAGAAAATAGTTACAGCTACAAGGATTTTAAACTGACATGCTGAAAAAATGTTATAACAGTATTTTTTTCTGATAAGACTGATTTTGGTGCAATAAAGTAAATGAATAAATATTGGCATTCTTATTTATCACCAAACATTGTTACATTTACATAACATTACATGTACATGTTTTCGTGTTATATGTAAGTATCTTTAAATAAGTAGCTAATGATATGAGAATTGTGGTAGTCGTAGCTTCAATGCCATCTAACTAAAGGCTCAAAATAATATTCAATGCATAATGAGATAAAATTATGCTTCCAAATAGTTTAAGAGAGAAGTGGCGGTCCATTGTCTCTGCCTACCCCTCCTGAGGGATTGAGGCGTGAGTTATTTATGTATGTATGTACCTTACAATTTTTACTTTTTTAAATAATAATAACAAAATTAAATGAAAAAATCTTAATGTATATAACAGTTAATATTATTAATGTATGCCGTTAATATAATAAAATAAAATTATGTAATAATTATAGAAGACAATTTTCTCTTTGTGACTATTGACTTTGTGGCTATTTTCACATAAAAAAATTAAAGTATTTAAAATAACATATGTAACAACAATACAATTTTTAAACTATGAAACAAGATAAGAGTTTAGTAACTTACCCATTTACCTCGAGTTTGGGGAAATTAACATTTTACTTGCAACATTTATTCGTACGGTTGTGTGTGTAATAATGACAAGCTGCGGACGCACACGACGGAGTATTTTGTGCCTCTATATTTTGACGAACTTTGTTTGACACTATCGTTCTAGGCGTTATTATTCTAAGATAATAGCATAATAAAATAAACATTTAAAAAATAATTGTCTAACATTTTGTCTATATCGTTTAGGTTATGCAGCATTTTCAATGTAACCATAAATCATCCCACGTTGACAACTGTGGAATGTAGATACCAGACTATGGGTAAGACAAGGTAAAACAATGATATGATACGGTGAATGGGACGTAATATTCCCTTTCATGTGCCTCTTTGTGTCCGACCAGAGTACCAGACACATTACCCGTCACGTATGAATCATCAGAGGCAAGACACAATGAACGTATAAAATTATATGTCGGGTTATAAGAATGCCAGGAATCCACGTTATGTTAACGGTTAATATCATACCTATCCTACTAATTTCTAAGCGATCATATTTAATTTAAAATTATAACGATAAATTAATAATATTATTGGCCACACAAATATGTTAAATAAATGATACTACAATAACTAATAGGTATATACCTATAATTATTTCGATACGTACCAACGTGTTTTTTACGCTGAATATGTTTAATGGAACAGGTCACTAAAACACTAATTTAGAATTTAAATTGTGATTTCGTCAACGCACTTGACTACACTTTTTGTATCGATCACTTTCTATTCAATTTATCTTAACAATAGCAGATCGTTCACTTTCTTTCCGTGACAATAATAAAACACATTGACAAAAAAAACAGTCCTACCTTTTTATGTAAAGAATACCGCCATTTGTTAATAAAAACAAAAAACTATCACTACTCTAGTGGCCAGCTTCACGGTTAATCACGATATTCTGATCGAAATTCAAAAACCGCTGCCCGATTCGAATGATTTCGAGTGAATGACGATTAGTGGAAGTGGGCAGTCAGTCGGCCGGCTGCAGCCAACAGCCAATGCCATGAAAATGACTTGCTAAGTTCAAGGCGTTACACAACATTTTGTGCGTTCGTCGTTCGTATCTCGCTTGCTGGCGACAACACTGTTTCTATCTCAAGTAGGTACCTATACCTATTTGATGTGATTCACGTAAAGCGTAAACATGCCAAACATTGTTTAAACTTTTCATTTAGTAAAACCTCAATACCTAAGCACTATGAAAAGCGGAATCCTCTCTTAATATTGTTAATAATTGATAACACATTGTAAAAAAGTTATAAGGAATTAAACATATCTATTAAATATTATAACGAGCTGGACGCATACTAAAATTATAACCACAGGGGCCTTCGTTCATTAGTAGTAGAATTTGAGCAAACTGGCTACCATACTACTAATACTAGGAGTCTAGGACATTTAACATGTGCACCTGGTCTGGAGTGCCAAAAGGTGTGGGTTCGGACCCCGTTCTTGCAAAAAAAAAGTTGGCAGCACTTTTGATGTTTCAAAAATTAACTGTCAATAAAGCTAATAGGTATTTATTTTTTAAATTAAAATGTATCGCGGTTTCTAGGAAAGCCAGGAGCACCAAGCTCCAGACTAGCTGGTACCACGAGTTCATCTAGCACCGCTGCAAAGGTGTTCCGCACATAGGCACGGACACCGATCGACAGTGCAAAGCTTTAATGAGAATGCCTATATGCTTTATACCATTCGTAATTATAAAGGTTAACCGGCCTTTATGACAAACCGTCGTCACAAGTGCTCGGTCTGAGCTCCGCTTCCCTAGCCTAACGGTACCAGTTGGTAGCCTACTCCATGGCGCAATTGCCTCCGTGGCGACGACACGTGTCGTCTGCTGCTGCTGCGTGGATTCGGCACCCAACTGGTACCTTTACAGTGAAGGAACAATTAGTAGGTATGATGTCTGTAGTGTGAGTTTTGTTTACTATCCGTATTCAATTCATCCGATTACGTTTACGAAAACGAAAATTAGTATGTCATTGAAGCAGTGCCTCTTGGCGACGTAGGTACGAGGAGAGTTAAAATTTTGCCATACAAATTTTCTATTTGAATAAATAATGACAAGTTTTATTCCTGAAACACTTTTTCCATTTCTTTTCTCCTACCGCCACCACTTTTTACCAACAGCTTACGTCGGAATGGATCACTTTTATTTATATCATATGATAACGTTATTAACTAATAACGTTAAAAATAATGTTGCTAATTTTTAACGTTATTTTTGTACTTTGGGGTAATTGAATTATCATGGCAACACCCGTTTAAACACACACATTTAAAAAACCGGCCTCACTTTGCTGTTTACAGAGTTCCGTCTTAACTTTTTATTTGGTCTGAGGCTCATAATGATAATTATAGAAATATTTAAAAAGTTTTCGTTAACGTGGTCGAATGGCGAATGAAACTTGCACTAGGCACCCTGTTCATTTTGTTGTCGTCCAGAAAAAAATTAAGGCGTTCACACTATGACAAATGTCGATGCAGTATGGGTCAACGCGACTTTTACTTTGCAAGAAGTTGTTTGAAACCGTACCTTAGAGGCACACACGGGTGAAGCATTGACGCGCGTCAATTTAGCAAGCATGCGTCAGCCAGCCAGCTGGGTGACGCCGTACTTCTCAGTAGCTGGAGCTAACTACCTCTCCTCCTCGTTTCTTACCACTATTCAGTCGGGTTGCGCTTGCATCGGTGGATATACGTGGCCAAACGACAGAAAGGGTAAATATGACCCAACTATACACTCGATGTCGTAGTTTTGTGCCATATTTTTAAAACATTTGTCTTTTATTTTAACTTCATTTTCTTGTTTTTTTTTGCGATATTTACAAAATTACCCGGAAAAAACTAGAAAGGCAGCGGATTTTTGCCGTTTTACAAGAGTCGGACTACGAAATCGAAAGAAATTGAAAAAAAATCGTCGGAAAATGAAGAGTAACAAGATCATCTGAGTTATTGCAGTAATAACAGTGGCACTAATCAAGACGCGTCCAACGACGATAGCGATAATGAACCTTTAGAGTGTATTACAGCGAAAAAAATACAGGAAAACCAATCACACTCGTCGAAATGTTGCTACAAGACAGAAGTTGTTTATTTCTTTTCACATACTTTTAGTTTATTTTTAATTTAAAAAATGTTTAATAATAAATTTGTAAGTTTACCAAAAGTTCCTAAAATTATAGTCAATTAATCAATTAGTAGCTATAGTTTGCCAAAATTCCTTTACGTATTCGAATTACATATTTTTTTTAATATGGGCCATCTTGACACAACCCGACAATCCACTACACACGACTTTAAAGTTTATACTGACATCCCCTACCAACCGTCAGGTTACAAAGTAGGTGTCAGACATCCTTGCGCAAGCACAAGGGACCATCTACGTCAGGTCATAACGCCAGATTAGGACGCGCTGAAGCGCATTCTTCATCCGGTACTTTTAAGACTAGTGTCTCGAGTTAGTTGCCCCGTGGACACGTATAGTCCACTACCTAATATCCAGATAGGTCACCGGAGCTGTAAGCTCGCTCACTTCTCGTTGCACTAAGAGCACAACTCGCAGTTTCCACTGCTTGGGTCGTCGATTCTAAAGTCGACTACCAAATGTCCTCTTTGGTGGCGGAGTTGTAAGCCCACTCACTTCTCTGTGCCCATCCAGGTACCTTGCCAGTTCCACAATCCTACGCGGCTGGCTCGACCGGAGGTATTGCATCTAGCGGACACCTCTACTAGTTATCGAGACTAGTACTGGAGATGTTGGAGTTCTGCTCAGTGTGAACCACCGAGCATAGCAACCTACTATGGGCGACTCACGGGCCCCGCAAGTCCTTTCGCATCGGGCCCCTCGAAACCGCTACTCGGACCCGCTCGCTGTGCACGAAATGGAAGCCTGGCCACACCAACAAGGCAGACGAACATTCCCACTTCTACAGCTAACCACTGCCACCACGAGTCCAACCCATGTCCGGGACCTGCCGGAGACGCCCGCGAAAGCATAATCGGCAGGGGGCTCAGGACCGGAACTCCCGTGGTACCCTTGAAAATACAGCCGGACCTGTAGTTAAAGCTGCCATACCCTACCTATCAGGGTGAGTAGATAGAGACAACTCAACCCAACCCGACAGTCGATGTTGCCACTGTGCTAACGCCGGGTTAAAGACGTCTATAACGGCAAGTCGCAATAACGCACGTTACTGCAGCAGCCGCATTCAAAATTCGAATTGACGCAGGCGCATGTAATTTCGTCAACTTGTGAGAATCGCCTTAATTTTTGCTAACGAACGGAAAGAAAATGAACAGACATCATACATGTTCCCTCATAATGAGGCTACGGTAGCCGAGCAGTAGAGCTCAGGCCGAGCACTTCTGATCGGATTGTCGCAGATGTCGGTCAAGACACCTTTATTACGAAGGTCATAATCATGACGTCGCATAAGTTCTAACACCGCGGAAGTCAAAAATGACAACTTTTCAAGACAGCAAAAATATCGTGCCTTTTTATATAACGCGATCATAATAATTGTTTTTGTGTTCAAAATAAAACGCTTCCATTGGTTAAAATCCCTGTTTCTGATTGGTCTAGAGGTGCGTCTTTCTATTCTCAATCGAATGACAAGAAGTCAAAATGACAAATTTTGGACTTCCGCAGTGTTAGAACTTAGGTGACGATAAGGCACATAGTATGAGAAGTGCGTAGTTCACGTTATTATGTTACTGTATGTACAAGTAGAATATGACCGATGCGATTATAAAAGCGTCCGGATCATTCATCGCAGATGCCTTGGAACGGAAATACTGATGCGCAATAATAAACACGAAATCCACTGTGTTTGTATTCGATGTAGACGTTCTTGTTCTGATAAATATTATTTTGAATACAAATATTAATAAACTAGCCTGCAGCTTTGCTTGCTTGAAATTCGTTAAAGGTACCTATGACAAAATGTAAGCTCCTTTAGTATTCTAATGTAACGGAAAGTATACTTCGAACTTATATGGTTTTCTAAAGTTTACGCAAACATTACACATTGAAATGAAACAGCTTTTACGGATCTACTCGTGTTTATTTTGCACATTACTTTTAATTAATGTTTATCCTGACGTTTCGAACCCTTTGCAGGGTCCGTGGTCAAAGGGAGTGGTGTCAAAGTGTTGGTAGTCTCATAATTAGTTACTAGCTTGTATACCCTCATTTAAATTTAATCAGGTGCGTTCCGTTTTACGCAGAAAGAGCTTACAGTATCTTTTGGTCCGGCAGTATGGTGTTGGGGCTGGGATTTAATATTTTGTATGATGGAATGGAAAAATTAGGATGTTTTTTAATTTTAATAGCCTCGCGTATCATCCTAGGGATGAATCGTTGTTCTCTAGCGAGTATTTGTGGTTTATCAAATTAGTACAAAGTAGGTTATATAACGCGGGTTCCTGTCTTACACTTCTCTTTGTTCGCCTGATGTAAGAGAAGGGTCTTTTTCAATATTTGACACCGTAAATAAAGGGAAAGAAGAAATGCTCTTGCCTTTGTTTGCTAAGTTTCTTGCCGGTGACATCAATCTCATCAAATCTCAATAATTGTAGCCTAAACGGAATAAAACTATATTTCTAAATTTATTCATTATGGAAATTATTGTTGTCGAATTATTATCTATCTTGGGACATTCAAATAAAATTTTCTATGTATCGCTGTATAAATCATGACGATCTAAATAAATTAACTATAACACGGGACACTTAATACCTAGATTACTTTTACTAACGCACTAGTACAACATACAAATAGTATTATGTAAATGTTTTTGAAAGGACAGATAACATTTTACTTGGTGACCGAAAGTGCTATAAAAAGCATTAACGTTATCTTATCTGTATAATTTAGTAGGATATTTTATCGCTGTTACAATATAGTTAGTTAGTTACCGACGCAATCTCAACTTGTATGCTACTGCAATATATTCATAAGAACCGAACAAGAAGCCGTTAGGGCTTACTATCATTATACACATATGAATTTATTAATTATGGATGGTTTGTTCATAAAACATCTGTAAAACTTTTCTAATATATTATGTTTTTAGTTTGTAAGCTGCTACTGCACCATCTAGTAAATAAATAAATAATTACTAAACAACTAGCTACTTGTTGCATATATATTTTTTAAATACTATAAGTCGTTGCTTTTAAGACACTGTTCAGTTAGACAGAAGAACAATAGCAGTGAGTGCGCATTCGAATACCGCTTGTGAAAAAATAAATTAATACTTTTACCGAATTGTAATTTATTTGCAACAAAATTTGCGTAAAATTCAAACAAGGAAGTTTATAAACAATGGTATGTTAGTAATTGTTAGCCATATTTATAAACATATCAAGAAGTATTCCTATTGACTTGTTATCACAAAAGTGCGGCCAAGAATGTTTGACACATGCTTCGGCATTTTATTACAATAGTAATTAGTACAAATTTCGTTTAAAAATACTTATATTGGTAAACACATTTTTTTAATTTATAAAATTACGCGTATCTATGTACCTAATAATAAACATTTATTTGGTTTAAATCTACCAATTAAAAAAGGTTCCTTCCTTGTGCTAATCATACCGTGGTCCAAACAGCTCATGGTAAGAATCACCTAACGCGTATATAAATTAAAAAATGTGTAGGTAAAGGTAAAGGTAGGTAACTACCTAATATAAGTATTTCGCATTTTTATAGTCATTCGCTGGCAATAATTTTAAGTGTTTGTAACAAATGTTTCTTTTGAAGGTAGATAAAAAAATGTTTATCTTTATTTCAAGAGGGTAGGTAATTCATTATGTTTGAGAGTGATAAGGGGTTTTAGTCGAATCGGGACTTTTCGGAAATCAGTTTAGGTTTTGAATTTGGTATTGTGAAAAGTGTAGCTTTGTGTTAGGTAACTTTTGTGATATTGTGGGTTTAATATCCAATAATGAGCTAGAGTTCTATTCACTGACGAGTGCAGAATTGCTTTGCGTGCATCAGATGGTCGAGAACGTGTGTGGAGAACAAGAGGAGAGCGGTTTCTGTCCTTCACAACAACAGAAACCGTCAGTTTTCATGGATGCTCCATAATGGTGTGGAGAGGAATAAGTTCCGATGGTCGTACAGAATTGGTTGTCGTTGATAATCGATTAACAGCGGTTCAGTACATCGGAGAGATCCTTCAGGAACATGTTGTGCCCTATATGGGATTCATTGGTATATCCAATGAACTAACGAATAACGAATTCCTTTTGATGTACGATAATGCCCGCCCGCACGTAGCTCGTTGCATAGACGAATACCTTCAAGACGTTGCTATACAAAAATTGCAGTGGACTGCTCGAAGTCCCGATTTAAACCCTATCGAGCACATCTGGGACATGCTGAAAAGAAGAATTAAAACCTCTCCCAATCCACCGCAAACTCTCAAACGAGCTTCGAAATGCAGCGTTGGCTGCTTAGGACACCCTTTCGCAAGTCGATGTACGAAACATCATTCAAAGCATGCCATATCGCATACAGACGGTTATCAGGGCACGAGGATATCGGGTGTTCTCACACCCGATATTAAAATGGATAAAGGACCAATAAGTTTTATTAAGTTTTGCTTGTTAAAGCTGATTTGTAAAACAGAATGTTAATTTGAGTGTGTAAAAGTAAGTGATTTAGAATAAACAATATTTTCTCACTAAAAACTTTAATAGAGACAATAAGAAAACCCTGAAAACAATAAAAAAACTACACTGAACCTGATAATATGAAAAATTGAAGGTGGCCAAGTTTCGGTGAGTGTATCTATCTTCACATTTTTTGTCGGGCTTTGGGAATATGGTACAAATTTAGCGGCAGGGGGTCCACCACAACCAGCAAAGATTTGAAAGTGGTCTATGAGAAAAAAAAGTCTAGGAACCTCTGCTCTAGACAGACGGCGACAGTTAAAATTAGCAAGATAATAATGTTACGAACGAAGATTATTTAACACGATGCTCATTTAGTGTGGCTAAGTTAACTATTGTGATGTTAATAACAGTGCTACTGTCTGTACAATCATTCTTCAAAAATGGTTTCAAAAGTTTTAGTAAATATAAATATACATACAACTTAAAGAAAACTAAATAGCTTATATACTGTTCCAATGCTGGGCTAAAGCTTAAATCAATGAAAACAAATCATCACTACAATTAATGGGTATTGGCTTAATAACTAGTCTTTGCCAAATACAAGTTGTTGTTAGTGATCACAAACCCGGGCACTATAACCTATTAAATCTGTGCCCAGAGGATGCATCAAAAATCTAAAACTTTTTACCAACCATTGAATTAAACCCAGGACCTTTAGATATTGAGCCAAGTGCTTTGCCACTCTGCCCCCGAGGCAGTGACAATAAATTTTAAACCAATAAGATAAATTATAATAACAGAAAGTGATAAGAACTGTAAAATTCGCAACACCCTTTCTGCACTGTATTGTCATAGTTGTAATATCAAATTAAAGAATAATATATCTGACACGGAGAAATTACACAATGGAAAAGATGAATCCTTTAATAATGAAAAATGCACTTATAAAACGGAATACAGGTATATTAACATTAATTCTACCACCATAAATGACAAGCAAAACAATAATCAATAAAAAACATCAAAGCCAATTGTGACAAATTAAAAAGAATAATATTTAAAACTATACAAAATATTATAAAAAGGTTGGCTCAAAAAGAGTCTGCAACAATATCCATATTGATCATTGATATTGTTCGTGAAATGTGGCTATCATCAGAATTAAATTAGGTTAACAGTGCATGTTTGCTTATTGAATTACATGTGAATTATAGCAATTGGCTGATGACCTGACAGTTATAAGCGTGGCAGATTGCAAGACCACATATCTAGATATGTCATGTCATGATTATGCAATTATATCAATGATGGTGCTTGTTATTAAATTATATATTTTAATTTGCTTACATTTACAGCTTTGTTATAATAACATTTTTATTGAGGAAAAGAAACAAATGGCCAACTAAGAAAAATGTCAATATAAATCTTAATAAAAAGTGGAATTAAGAAAAATCTATTTGTTATTATTACAAATTTATTTGTTATTTATTATTCACAAGCTTGTAGTAACAGCACAGATGTATTAGAATGCTACCTAACGCATGTCAACAGTTTGGTGTTGGTTTATAGGTAAGACAGATGTTTTAGAGTTCCGAAATTTGAATATGATGGTGGAAATATAACTAATCTACAGTCATGACTGGAAAAGAGGAATTGGATCAAACACCTATTAGAAATATTTCTGAAACATATAGTCTACATTAATAATGTACCTACTTACTTAAATAAAAAACTGCAGCTATTTTAAAATTTTGTCTTTTAACATCAGGAGGAGTTATTTCTTCTGTAACAATAGTTCTTACTACTACCAAAGTCCACTTCTGGCAATATTCTTTTAACTCAAAAAAACAAATGAAAGTGCATTGACTTTTGTAGATGAATTCATAGTGGTGTCACAACAAATGATAAATAAAGCATTAATAACACTGAACATGACTCACATGGCTCTTTGTGAACCCAACATAATAGGCAGGATGTGATTCTGACCGTGACACTGCATAAGAAGTACAGTTCTAAGGCAAATTGTCTCTTCTAAAGTGCCATCATTTATCTATTTCAGTTTATATACTTTTTATTGTAACTTAGCCAGAAAAAATCAAGTGGCCTGTTTGATTGAAAGAGGCTACACATGGATGCTGAGATCACCAAGAAAAATAAAAGTTTAATAAAATTGTGTGGTTTTGAGAGATTATGAGATTCATTAATGTCACTTCTTCCTCATATCTGAGTTAACATAGGTTTTTTTACAAGTATAGATAGAAGCTTAATTGATGAAAATTTACTATTCTATATCAGCTGTATGAATCAGGAGAGAAACTGTATGAACAAATCTTAATTGAAGATATTAATTTAGACACTAAGATGTCTCAGGGCCCTTCCAGGACAAAATAATTGATACCAATAGTACCAAATACCAATGGCAAAAGAAGTAATAAAAACTATTTTCAATACTTTAAGGGGTTGTTAATTAACACTACATTTCACCAAATGATTGGACCTACCATTTTTATTATGTATTGTGGTTTTGTGCTTTAAAATCAATCTGACTTAATTATCTTTATGTTGAGACCTCAGGCTGAGATCTATTTTTAAAATAAAACAATTGAATTGTATATAAGTAAATGACAGTCATTTTGAGAACATATTTCTATCTACTAACCAGCTGTAATATTATTGTCTCTAAAACTACTATAAACCCTCAGAACATTAACTAAAGTTACAGCTACTGACTGAAATCTCATGGTACCTACCTATTTGGTTGAAACCTAAAAAATTCAAATAATACAACTACCTACAAGAAAACAATGTGGGTGTAAGCGAGACACTTTTAGTACTCTCAGCATTATGCAGTGAACGTTAGAATCTATATGATAAACCAGTCACAAGAACCACATTCCTGCGTGCTATATCAAAGTAACTAGTAACTACTGTTGCGAGAAAAAAGTGCGAATAGCAAAATTATGCTGCGAATAATTAATTATTAAGTTTAACAATACCAAGTAGAATAAAAGGCTACCGAAATCAACTGTACATTATTGTTTAAATAAGGTTAAAAATTGTAGGCGCTCTTCGTGTAAACGTGCTAGAGCCAGCGAACGCGTGGTGTTTCGAGGCCTAATCATATCTGTTATTCAATGACTTACTCACCATAACATAGTCCGTCGATATATCTGGATCTCAGAACTCATAATAATTTCCTATCAGGAGAAAATTTGATTTCTGTTTCAAGAACTGCATTACAAAAAAATTAAAAGCACGTGCAACACGATCGCGCGCCTCCTTCCTTTCCGCCGTTTCCGCGTCGCCCGCCCGTTCCGTTCGCTCGCTCACTCACACAAAATTACTATCTATCTTTTTCTCTATGGATAGGTATAAATAAAAGTATAGGCATAGTAGAATGAAACAAGTAGGCCATCTTCATACATACGCACCGAGCGCGGCTTGTATGTGAGCGCAGCCGAGCCAACCCGTCCGTACGCATCGTCGCACGCACACACCAGGGGGTCGACACTTCATATAAAAAATATATTGTATGGAATTATGAACGTACTTTGTGCCAACATTAAATTACGAAATAATCCTACCAATGAACTAAGTTAATAAAACGTTCTGTCTTATTGTACCAGCCACAACACGCTAATTTAGTCGCATTATACGGTATGGTCATGTTGGCCAGCATGTAACGCGCCATTCAAAGTTTCTTTATGGTGCCATTGTAGTTCTGTTTAAATATTTGTGTGTTTTGTACAGCTCGGAAGTTTAAAAACTGTAAAAAACGTGGTAAAATTACATTATGGGTGGCAAATCTTTGCGTAAGTGTGAAATTTGTGGTATTCAAAGATTGAGAAAGTTGAGTAAGGATATATTATTGGCTAGATTCCCGCTTGACCCAAACAGGTAAGTTTTGTAGTGTATTCCAAGTTTTAAGTCAATTTGAGTAAAAACAGTGTTATTAATAAGTGGTAATATCGGTAAATATGTGTTTAAGTAACAATTAGAAGAAAATTCGGGTTATTTTTTAGTTCCTTATTTATAAACTTTACATTGTCCTAGTGCTGTGCTTATCGATATTTTTATTTATTTTAGATGTCGACTGTGGGTATATACAAAAATATACAGGTAATGAGGATTTGGTCTATATACCCATAAAGAAGTTAAATGTTAATAAGTTTATATATGGCGATCACTTTCCTCGTAAAATGTTCAACAAAAAGGGTAATAGATTAAAAAGAAATGCCTATCCTACATTAAAGGTAAACACAGCTTTCTGATGAAATTCTTGCAAATTTCCCTATATGTAAGCTGGAGAAGAAAAAGGTAATTTTGCGTTTTATATACCTGCACGAAATTCGCAGTACACCATCAGGTGTACTGTGTGGTCATTTGCCGTACATAAAATGAAATTGTTATACTTTCTAGCAAGTATTTTGCTTAATTTTCCGGCATCTAGTTCTAAAGCAGAAGCTCAGAGTGGCACGCCACAGCACATAATTTAAAAAAACGCAAAATAGGAACATTTTGAACACTTTAAGCTATTTACAAGTTGGTTTTTCGATGACGCTGACAGTCTTAACATCTGATATTTATTATATTTTAATTGTAGATATATCACTCGATTGTCTGCCATCTACTTCTAAATCAAGAACGCCTCATGAAAATGTGACACAATTTGAGGAAAGACTGCACACGTTTAAAAAGCATAAAATAGGTACCTAAATAACAATTGATTCAAACTTTCTTACTTTAGTAAGTGACTTTCCAATGACACTAATATTTGGTCTTAATATTGCTATTCATTTCTTGCAGATATTTCAATGAATTGTCCAGCATCGACTTCTAAAGCGAGTACTCATTATGAAATCATGCCAGGAGGTGATTTTAGTTTCCCAAGTTTACCAAGTACTTTGCCAAGTTTCGTTCTATGAATTTGATATTTTCATTACTTTTTTACAGATGATATGGGTAATAGGTAAAAATGTTTGGACGATTCAAAAGCACTTTTCTAAAGTTTATTTAAATAAAAAATATTTGACTTTAACTGACTTTTTTATTTAAAAAAATACAAGCGGTAATTCTTTCATTGCATGTCATCAGGAGAAAAGTTTTAGATTGTTTTTAGATAAATATATATTTTGCTGGCATGTTGTGATGGGATTTATCGCCTGCTTTTATTCCAACGTATGAAATATTTGAGGGTAATGGGTATAGACGCTACGAAGTTTTTTTTATCGATATCGATATTATGCTCAGTTTGCAAAGTACCTACTTCACTATTCTTTTGACATTTCCTGCTTATGTTGGTAGTACGATTTTATTTATTAGGTTGGTAGAAACTACGTACAAAATTGTGAAAACGGCTAGTTATGAAGTGCCGACTCTTATAACGTAGTGATTACTTGCTCAGTGGCACACACTGACAAAGTTTATTGCTAATAATGCTGCGCCAGTCGCGACTGAGCCACGTAATGCCATAGTAAAATGAAACAAGTAGGCCATCTTCATACATACGCACCGAGCGCGGCTTGTATGTGAGCGCAGCCGAGCCAACCCGTCCGTACGCATCGTCGCACGCACACACTGACAAAGTTTATTGCTAATAATGCTGCGCCAGTCGCGACTGAGCCACGTAATGCCGCGCGCGCCTGCTTGTTTCGTCGCTGCGCCCGCCGCGCCGCTGCCGTTCGTAGGTTATATATAATTTGTGATACGTAAGTCAACGATGGCTACAAAAAAATTCAGGAGATATTGCAGTGTTTACGGATGTCTAAATAGCAGCTTGTCAAATCCAGAATTGTCCTTCTTTACCTTACCTACCGAACAAGAACGGTGAGTAGGTACCTCCTGCCTAACCTAATTACATTATTTTGTGTTAGTTATTTACTAGGTACCGAAAGAGTTAAGTTCTGCTTCAGATTTCGTGGATTAGAGAGGTAAATACATACATGTACCTAAGGATTTGTAAGTTTAATTTATTAGATTACACGGCACACCCTACCGTGAAAACAAGGGACTAATTAGGTACTTTGGACTTTGTACCGCTCTTATGTTGTGGGCATAAGTACTAATATCGAACTGCAAGTGTTTACCGTGATGTGCTGTTGTACCTACTTACCTATTGTAAGTTGTTGTGTTGTACAGTTGATAAACAACGTTTAGGTAGATCGGGGGTTCTCTGGAATCCATGAATTCATATTTCTAAGTATGTTCTTATTTTATATGTAGATACCTACCTCATTCTAATTAAAAGCGACAGCCCTACAAGTTTAGGTGATTATCGCTCGCTCGGGGGCCGAGTCGGCCTACTTGTTTCATTCTACTATGGTATAGGTAATACTCCTCTATGTATAGGTAGGTATAGATAATAGGCCCGTCCTTCGTTCGTTCGTTGCACTTAGGTGTTGTCAGCTTTAAATATTAGTTAACGATTGCAATATTATTATAAGCTAACGTAGCGTCCGCGTCGTCGTCGCCGTTTTTTAACTGCCTGAAACGATAACTATAATAACATACGCATCTCATCTACATGTAATCAGTTTTTATCCATTGGCGCTTAACTATTCAACAGTAGAGCCCCAATCCATAACGATAACACAAAATAAGGAGACCCCCAAAAGAATAGCATAGCACCCTCTCCTAGTCCAAGCGCAGAAGGCTGTTGCGAGATTCCGTGTCCGACTCCGTGAGATGAGAGGTTACCTAACCTAAATGTCAAAGTGTGCGTTTCTCGAGCGCGATTGTAGATATGAAGCTTACCTTCTGCATTCTCCTTATTTTGTGACGAAAAATTAAGACATAATAATTTTTTTAAATGTAATTTCTCATTAAATAATCAATCTAAATTAATTAATAATAATGATTAGCAATGTCAAAAATTATTTAGGTATAATTACAAATGTCACACCAAATCGATCGACTGGCAATACTGGCATATTATTTAGTAATTTTCTGGAATTGGAGGTTATGATATAGGATAAAAAATAGTGAAAATATTTCCCGTGATGATGACTTATCTCAATTATCTCCTTTTTACTTCACTGACTCAGAGAAATGTAAATGTTAACACAAAGAGAAGTTATGTCTTTATTTAAGATTTGGCAGAGTGATTCGTACGCCTTCGCCTCTAACCCAAAGAACCAATAAATCATAATAACTAAATTTTATTTCATTCATTCATCATTCACCATTCATTCAGTCAGTCTATTTTTAAATATTAATTTTAATTTTTCGAATTCATTTGTTTCCATTTCAGATTAATTAATTGCAAGTCTGAGTAAAACTGGAAAATGGTTAACGCAAGTTTAGCATATGAAATCCTTTTATACATAAATTCATTTTATTTCGGTCTGTTTGCGACGTGTGAATTGGGAACGCTAATTCTGAAATCTATATTGATTAAAAAATATGAAGTTGAAAAGGACCCCACTAAATTAGGCCAAGATTACGGTGTGCTGGTGGGACTATTCATCATTGAGACAGCCAGATTAATATTAGGCAGAAAGGGCAGTCTCAGCGAAAGAGGTAAATATCGGCAGTCCCTTGATTTTATTTTCGTTCCTATAAAACCGGGCTATTGTTATATATATTCTCATCATTAAATAGATTTAATACTTCAATTCTATGGTTAAACGTATCAATTTCTTTACCCAGATGTACCGGTGATGTTCTCTGTGCTGTTAACTGTTCCATCAATCGTAGGTGTACTGTATCTCCTCATTTGGCAAGTAGTGGTGCTTCGTATTGAGTACATCTGGTGTACTCTAATGGTGTCATTGCAGATGCTAGAGTTCATGTTCGCGATTATGTTTATTGCGACTATGTGCAAGGAGCCATCGTATGACTAGTACGCTTTATAATGTTATTTGTAACCAATAAATTGAGATGCCTTAACTCCAGATATACATAAACAACATAAAATTATATTTTTAAGTGATTATTGAATTTATATACACTTGTGTGCGTTTTATACACATTTTAATATTGCCACCTCATATTGTACTGTACACATGTGGCTATTTATTCAACTTTTTATATTTGTAATCAAATGTTATTCTCAGTGGGCGATTTTTGAAACACCAGTAATCATGAAATTTAAAGTGACATGAAATACGCTATGAAATATTATAATTAATGCATTATTTACCAATTGATTATTGAGATATATACCAATCGAGGATGTTCACATCATCAGTAATTACTTAACAGTGACTGAATAAGACTGAGAAGGAGCAATCATAATTGATATCTAAACATGAGAATTAGTCACAGTTCAAAAATCGTAACCCTGGTTTATCATTGTTTAAAATGTGTGTGCTATTTTTAGGATTGTGACATGAAACATACCCATTATTTATATATTACCACATGAAATGTGTGTGTGTGTGTGTTTTCTACCACTTAGTTATTTTGAGAAATTTTAGCATTTTATTGTTTTAAAACTGGCAGTTTTTCTGCAATTGTTTTATAAAGAAAAAAAGAGTCCTATTTACACAAAACAGTTTAGCTACCTACATAGAAAGTAAGTGGCTAACTATGAAATATTTACTATTAAAATATTATAATTATAATATTAAAATACTTTTACACCAAAGTTTTTTAAGAAATGTCTGCCTTGTCATTAGCATAGTATGTACTTAATGTTTATATTATATAAATGAAGCCCTTCTGTAACCAAGTGATAGAGTGGCCTTTATTAAGATATATTATATTATATCAATCGTAAATCTTCCATGTATTGTAGAAGATGTAATTGGCACCTAAAGTATATATGTATTTAATATATAAATTTTCTGGTTAAAAAGATGGAGCAAAGCTTTTGTTGTTAATGTATGTTGATGTGAAATTACTAAACCAAAGATAAATCTAGTCGTAAACATGTATTGATTCTCACAAATGTTTATTATGTAGCTCCTATGATACATATACTAATAAAGCTCACTATATACCATTATAATCTTATTTATTTTATTATTTCAGTTATTCCTATAAAATAATTAAATTACTGTTGTACAGTTAGCAGCATAAGTTGCTGAACACTTAAGTGCTTTGTGAAACCAAATAAAAAATCTAAAAGGTGCATGTCAACTTCTAGTAAAGCTAATAAGATAATAATTATAAGTAACATAGTACAAATTTTTTTTTACTTTACTAAATATCATACTAAAGTTGTCAACGACTTTTGCTACTGACTGTACTTAGCCTGTCGATCAGATGATCTAGCCAAAGTTTCTAGCATTAGATGTGGCTAGTGGAAAATCTTTAATTGAATTATTATAATTTTTTATTTTTGACTATTGATTAAGAACTTTTTTTCAAGTTTAAGCCTACATATTTTTTTTTGTTAGCCAAGCAACAATTTTCTTGTAACATTTAATTTAACATAAAATAAAATGTTTGCTGTGATTAAAAAATAAATTCGATTATTGATATTCAGTTTTTTTATTGTAATTATTTTCTAAATTCCACTTGTAAATAAAGAGGCATACGTCCTTTCGCCATTTTGTCTCTCTTATGCACTCTTAATTCATGCCTCATGAGTGCTTTTCTTGTGCCATATTTATTCCCACACATACAACAGCTAAAATCTTTGATACCAGCATGGTCGGATTTGAAATGAATATCAACATCCCTTTGTGTGTAAAACCCTCTTACACATTCAATACATTTGAACGGTTTTTCCTTGTTATGGGTCAGCAGATGCCTGTTAAGGTTACTTCGTGTCAAAAACTTTAACTCACATTTGTCACAGGAAAAAGGTTTTTCACCACTGTGAGTCCGCATGTGGATTTTTAGAGATTCCATAAACCTGCCCCTGTATGGGCATACTTGGCACTGGTATGGTAAATCAAAGCTATGCAGCTGTAAATGTCTTACCAAATTGTCCTTGCGATACAATTTTCCACATACATCGCAGACCAAATGAGACGCTGACTTGTGCCTCGCTAAATGCTTTTTGTACAGTTGTGCTGTTAACAAACCATTACAAATGGGACATTGAACACGAATATTCTTATGCCGTTTTGAATTACTGTGTGCTACATATTCGTCAAATGTTGAAAAGTCTACATTGCATAGTTTGCATTTGTACGAGTTATTAAAAGTAGTGTTCATTTCGTTAGTATTTTCAAAACCATCACTTGAAGATTCTTTTGGAACAATTTCACTTGGTATATTGGTAGGAGGCATAGGTAAGCTTCGATGCAGTGCTAAGTCGGAATCTTTTGCTGATTTTCTAAATAAAATAGCGCCTTGTAAGAGTGAATAACAGGAATCACATATAAATTTCGGGAAACCATCATCTTCGCTTATTTCTATGTCCCCGAAAGTTTTTACAGCTTCTGAGATGTCTAATTTTGAACATTCGTCGGTAACAAATATAGGCACAGAACCTTCTTTTAAACATATTCTACACATATTTAATACGTAAGCACTATTAGTTTCAAAGTTATCTTTTACACTTATTCTTATTCGGTTCTTAGAAATTTTATTTCTCTTTCGTCTGATAGCTTTGAGAAAAAAGTAAGAAGTAGCCATGGTTTACCTATCGTCAACCAGCCGGCTGACATAAATTAATATCCTTCTTTACAATAATAAATCTATGCAGTACTGCGGGGGACCGTCAAACAAGACATTAACACCATACTACAGAATACATAATAGTACCATACAAAGAGATTTAATATACCTATTATGAGTTAAATGTCTTCGGTACCATACCACTACGCTACGTATATTTTCGACTGCGAAGTTAGTACGAGATGCGTCGCAGTTTTTAGTCTAAAGACGCGCCCTCCCTCACCGAAAATGTGGGCTTTGTATTTTGCAAGAATGTTGATTGATTTTATACGCGATTGTACAGTCGCCATCAGATATATCGGAGCGGCCAAGGTGTCTATATATTTCTGAGCAAGACTAAATTTCTATAAATTCTGCACTTTCCAAATGCCATTTATATCGCAACTACTGCAATGCCATAAACATCTGAGCATGCTGTTTTTCAATAATTTGACAACAACCAAGCATTCTGAATAACTGACATTTCGCTTATTCTCCCGCTGTTAAATGCCAAAATTACACGACTTTTGAAAAGGGACAAATATATCGTTTGACATTACGTTACTCTTCTCGTGGATTGTCAAAATTTGAAATACGAAATTCACACACTACTTACTTGTTTCGGCGGGCTATTCGAAATGTCTACTTTTAACATCTTTAATTGCTAACCAGTGAACTTGACATCCAACGTATAGATAACTGTAACGCTTCAAGGGTCCATTTTATACCTGACACTGGCACTCGGTATTAAATATGTTTTGTGAATTGCTACACTAATATGACAAATATCGCATCATATTCTTAACAAAGACCAAGATGTAGACAAAAACGTATTGAAAATGTAACCTTAATGCTAAATCTTAAGCTATATTTTGCTTAAATGAACATATATTTGTGAACGCCTTTGTTGCTTAGATACGTTTGGTATTTTGTTCGATCAGATATTTTCGACTGGACGTATGCAAAGAAATTATTGAAAAACAGCATGCTCAGATGTTTATGGCATTGCAGTAGTTGCGATATAAATGGCATTTGGAGAGTGCAGAATTTATAGAAATTTAGTCTTGCTCAGAAATATATGGACACCTTGGCCGCTCCGATATATCTGATGGCGACTGTACATACGCACGAATGCACATCAGACTATCACAAACTGTCAAATTTCTTCGATAGACTTTCTACCTTAAGACAATGTCACATAGTCGAGAATTTATTGAAGAACATTTGACAGCTTTATAGTCTGGAGAAGTATGGATGGCATTCAAGCAGCGCCTCCTGGCGAAAACGGCAAGAATTATAATTATGCCATACAACAAATTATCGTTTTCAATAACGTGAACGAATGGCGAATGAAACTGGTACTATAATAATATACTGTAGTATAGGTACTAGGCAACCAGCACAACAAGCCACAATATCTACCTATCTATTTAAATAATATTCATTCATCCTTCAGTAAAGGCGCCAAAAGTGGCAATATTTATCTCTGGGCTTCAAGGAATAGCTAATATGAATTATTATATTTTTTACTATGGTCTCACTGCTTGCTTATTGTCATCAAAATTGAAAAGCTCGATAGAAGCAGTTTTTTTGGGGTTTATCAATATGAAACTATAGTATTTTACTGTTTATGTGTATTACAACTTACAATAAACCTCAATTAGGTACCTGTAAGAAATAAAAGATTAATATATTTTGGTAATCAGCCTTAAAACATCCCACAGCAACACAGCTAAGTTTAAACCTTCCTATACAGACAAAAAGTAAATGGGAAAGAAAACAAAAGAAAGACATACAAAGATTTTTCAAACATTATATTGCTGCATATCTTCACTTTGTTTTTTAAGTTCTGCTTCTACATAGGATGGCATTCTTTTGTAAAGGGATTTCTCTCTCTTATGAATATGCCGTTGATGTTTCATCATAGCATTTCTGTAACCAAACGCTTCTCCGCACAGATTGCATACATGATTTTTTATACCCAAATGGTCTGCTTCATAATGTCTCTGCAACATAAGCGTTTTATGGAATGCCCTATTACATGTGTCACATTTGTACTGAGGTTCTTTATGTTTAAACATGTGACGATTCAAATTGCTTTTAAGGTGAAATCGCGCTGGACATTCTATACACATGTATCTATAATCGCTGGTATGTGTGCGCATATGATTTTTTAACAATTCCATATAGCGCCCTTTGTACGGACATAGCGTGCATTTGAATGGGAAGTCATTCCTGTGTCTCCTACTGTGATTGTAATAAGCACATTGTAATCTGAAAGACTTGCCACAAACATCACACACATATTTCTTATGATCTGGGTCATGCATTGTCATATGGGTCTTGTAATAAGACTGGCTGATTAGTTTATTGCATATAGGACATGGCACCTTTGATGACTGCTTAGCTGTTTCTTTGTCCTCAGTCTTTATCTTGCTGGCATTCTCGTCAGAAGTGAGCCACTTGTCATCACATGACTTGCTGTGGGAATTATCTTCAACACCAAAATCATGGTCATCAAGATAGCTTGTGGCTTCTTCTGAATGATCTATGAAAGTTTCATTTTTTAAAGGTTTTCTTAAACTAAATTTACTTTCTTTTCTTTTTCTTTCTTTCAAAATCCAATCAGATTTTTTTGCAGTCTTCTTAAATGCTATAGCGGTTTTGATAAATCTGTAACAAACGTCGCACAGTGCTTTTGGGCCGTCATCGTGTTTACTTAATTTAATCTTTGTAATTGTTTGCAATGTTTCAATAATGGTATTCACATTTTCCTTGCTGTATATTTTTACGGTGCCACTTTGCAAGCAAACTCTGCATTTTGAACTTAAATCGTTATTAGATAAAGCGTAATAATCAGGCGATTTATCAAGATCAACAGTGTTGAAGTCGTGTCCATATGTTGTTTTGGTTTTCAATGATTCAAAGAAATAATACCAAGCTGCCATGATGGTTTTAAATCAATACTATGTCATAGCTAATCGAATCGTAAGGTAACTTATAGTGGAATTAAACTTTATAGTAAATGCTTTAAGTACAAAGCAATTACACTTTAATTAAAAATTTCTTCAGTTTTTGAAGCTTCTTCAGGGTATTTATTGACTATACCATAGAGTGACTATACTATGGTATGGATGGTACCTACTTTCCTTTTTTTTTCCTTTTGTTGATGGCTTCGTGCGATTAGCACATTTAGCCAGTGTCAAAGTAATTTTTCTTACAAGTAATACATAAATAAACAATATTTATTTCCTGTATGATGATGATGATGATTCATCATCAGCTCATTTAACGTCCCCACTGCAGGGGCACGAGCCCATGGATGGATAGAGAGAGCGGGCCATAAACCACCACGCGGGCCCATTGCGAATTGATGGTTGTTGTTAACGACTGCTAATGCAGCCGGGACCAACGGCTTAACGTGTCTTCCGAAGCACGGAGAAGCTCATGATAATTTTTTGGTCACCCATCCGATGACCGGCCTTTGCGAAAGTTGCGCGTTAACCACTGTGCCATCGAGCTCCTCGTATGATGATGATGTATGATGATGATGAATGATAATAGAAATGAGAAGTGAGAAATGATATACCCCCAACCCCTCGAGTATTTCAGTAAAGATGTGGGGGTTTTACTAAGTCCTCGGGCGGACTTCTTGAGAGAATTTGAAGTGACGTTGCACTGTTTTGTTTCATTTGTCTAATAAGTCTGTGGCCAACACTCATGCACACTCACGAACACTTAACGGTTAATAATCCACCATTATTTCACATTAATATTCGACATAAAACGAATTTTAGAAAATAAAACACAACCGCAGACATGACTGTTCACTTTCCCGCCCACTGAGCAAGTAATCACTTCCCGCCAAGAACTACTCAACTCAACAACAACTGAATTTTTTTTTAAGTATAGTTCGTTCCCTGAGGAACCGGCTAAGGTCATAGACCATGCTGCCATGTCATTAGTTTCTTAATTTCATTAGTCTTATAATCCTCTAAGATGATGATGAATGATAATAGAAATGAGAAGTGAAAAATGATATACCCCCCAACTCCTCGAGTATCTCAGTAAAGATGAGGGATTTTACTATTTTACTTTTTATTAATTTTATATGGAAATAAACAGCTGTCAGAGTGACATTTAATTAATTATTTTTTTCCATTTGGAGTAGCCAAAGGGGTTTATTCCATAGAGCTACGTCTTCGACAATTTTCTTGACCGACCTTCTTGTGTTGTGTTTTAATAAAATATGGAATTTCCCATACTGTTACTTATGATAATAGAACTTAAATGTGGTCTAGCTGGAACAAATCACTATGGTGCGCTCTTCACAACAGACGAGCACACAGCTCTCCGGACCGTCCAGTGAACTACAGCAGTCTACAGTATTTTTGTGCGTGAACTCTGGTGAACAAGATATTATGCCTCCGATCTACGAGTTTTATAGTGGCTACCACATCACCTTCATGAAAATGTACATAAAAGATCACCAATAAAAAAAAACGTATCTGTGAGCCAAACGCCTCGGTGGCTAAGAGCTCGGGCCGATAATCAGTGGTCATGGGTTCGATTCCAAGGTCGGACAAAGCGTGTTTCGGATTATCGGACGCATAACTCGGTTTGAGATCCCCAACCAACCCACATTAATTGACAAGTAAAACGTGGTGATTAAGCCAATACCAATCAATAGTATCGATTTGATTTCAATAGAGGCCTTGGCCCAACAGTCGGTCAGCATAAAGGCTTTATTAATATACGATACCTAGTTAATACTAGGATGAGCCAAATTCTTTATTGTAAAAAAAACAGACAGGTGTAGTCATGAGACTCAACTTGGTCTACATTATCCTACAGTGCCTCGATTTCCGTAATGAAACGATATCGTAGCGACATAGTCACAGTATATTTAAAGCAGCTTATATAATGTACTGTGACATAGTCGTTTTTTTTTCGTGACATAGACCATTTTTGTATTCACATCTGTCAATCAAGCCGACTTTAAAATCCTTTAAACGAAGTTCCAACCAACCGTATTCAAATCTACCGTAGGACTATATTTACTCATGTGCCGTAGGTATACGGTTGGTTGGAACCTGTGGTTGAAACTCTGTTCGAACGACTTTAAAATCGAATATTAGTATGAAAGTGTGTGGAAAAATTAAGTACGTGAACCAACAAACTGAGATGGCGTATGGGTCCCATGAGCGTCACCGCCCGCCGCGTATATGGATTGGAAACCCTTCCAGTAGTCGTTCTCCCATAGTTCTGTCAAAGAGGAAATTAATATAATGGAAAAGTTCTGTTCTGACATGCAGGAGAGATTACAATGGTTGATTTCAGTATTTCGATGTTTAAATGCTACCCTGATTTTAGTTCTGAGCTCGGGGAGGGATTACAACGCACTTAGAAACATTTTAAATATGAAACCCTTCCGTGAATCAGCTCTTTACTGACAGACTTAAGAACAATATTAAATCTTAATGCTTGCTTTATGCAACACGTGAAACGAAAGCGAATATTTAGAAAGAATAAAAGGTCGGTTAGGTGTGTGGTTACTATTTATTATAATCTCAAATTATTTAGTTATTGGGCGGAATTGATATTATAAATATATAAATTGTGGTAACTCAAGCAAAGTGTACCTACTTTATATGGAAATAATGGTGTGTAGGTATAAAAGGTATTTCCAACTAAATTATCGAGCATTAATAAAAACTTTAAATGCACGTAATAAAAATATAAATAGTTACATAATAACAACTAAATGTAATAAACAGGTTTCCCAAAAGAAATGCGGTTTCCTGTATTTTTACACCTTTATCAATATATCTGGTCAGAAAAGTCGGCAACAATCGTGAGCTTGCCCATGTTTATGCGGAATCTAACAGTTTTGTTATAAGAAGAATATTGCTCTCTCTTTCCTGCACGCGATCTGAAGTCCGGGAGCCTCGCCTCGCACAGTAATTCTTATCTTAATATTCGCGGGAGGAATTATTATGGCTCACGTTCCGAATGGAAGCTTTTTTTTATGAAATGTACTTACCCTTCAGATCTTTAGCGTACACATGGTCGATTTCACGTTTCTTGTTATGCCATCTTTTAGTGCGTAATTAGTGCAAACATAAATTAATTAGTGCTTCCTTAGTTTGAGAAATAAAGACGTTTTTTAGTGTGTACGCTAGCACCACGATCAAGCTGGCGTACCCATGACCGTTCTCGAAAACTACTTATTTTATAGCGACTAAATTTACACACATATTTAGTGCCTAATTAGTGCCCACGCTATGCAAAATTTTATGAGAATTGCTTAGAAAGGAACGGAGATATCGAAAATGACTTGTGATAGGGTTCCCAACCATACTATACCAATATAGTAGGAAAGATAGTAGGATACTATATTATATAGTAAAGTTGGCCACCTTATCACAAGTCTTGTTCGATATTACCTTCTGCCTGCAGTATCCTTATGATGTGGCTACGCAAAACTACATGCTGTGATATAAACATATATGTACTGAGATTTAAACAGGTTATGTAAAGCAAGCTTTCGATTGTAATAAATAAGGCTCAGACCAAATAAAAAGTTAAAAATTATTAATTGAAAATATCACAGTAACCGCAGAAAATCAACACCGCACTATTGTTATGAATGTCTTGAAGAGATTCATTGGAAACAACCAGGTTTTTAGCAATTTAGAAACTAAACATGAATATGCTGGACAGGAACATAAACTTAATTTAATAAGGTGTGTGATTGAAAAATACTTAAGCATTAGGTTCCACCATATTGCTAAGTTAGAAACAATTTCCAAATCAGTGGAAAGTAAAAGGCAAGCATACAAGAAATTAATTCAACATAAAGGTTTTTAATTAAATAATTTGGATAAATAATGAAAAGTTTTATTTCTGAAACACTTTTTCCATTTCCTTTTTCCTATCGCAACCACTTTTTACTTTTACTGACAGCTTACGTCGGGATGGATCACTTTTATTTTACCATATGATAACATGAATGTCAGAAGGGTGCAGGTTCAAATCCTGCTCGTGGAAATTTTTTCAACATTTGTGTTTTTGTAATTTGTTCGCAACAAAATTTGCTTGAAAAATCATTTTGAACATTTTATAAAATAGCTTGCTTATTTCTTAACTGATCTTTTATATTTGTAAAAATATTATGATCGGATGTTAATGACGGTAGTTGTTGACATTGAATGGGCGCCTTTGGCTTACAAAGTAAAAAGTGTTGAATAATTTCGGCGGGCTGGTTAAAACCACGATAGCTCAATTGGAAGAGCACCTGACCCGGAATGTCAGAAGGGTGCAGGTTCAAATCCTGCTCGTGGAAATTTTTTCAACATTTGTGTTTTTGTAATTTGTTCGCAACAAAATTTGCTTTAAAAATCATTTTGAACATTTTATATGATAACATTATTAATTAATAACGTTAAAAATAACGTTGCTAATTTTTAACTTTGGGGTAAATGAATTATCATGGCAACACCCGTTCTAAACACACATGTTTACGAAACTAGCTTCACTTTGCTGTTCGCAGAGTTCCGTCTTAACTTTTTATTTGGTCTGAGAAATAAGGATACAAATTATAAATGTTTGTTTTTTTGTTTAATTATAACAGCTGCCATGGAAAACGCCTAATTAGAAGTAATATTATTATATTAAGCGGAATATTTCACAATAATATCAAATGAAGTTACAAATTATCCATAGAAATGTAGGGAAAATAAAAACTTTTTATTTCCAAATTAAATCAGCTCAAATTTATTTTCGCTTCATACAACTATTTCATGACTATTTTTTGGCACAAACTTTAAACAGAAAATCATAGGCGTTCCGGAGAAATTTGAAGTTTTCAAATGTTGAAGCCATAATCCTCATCAGGGTACCTTTTATGTCTCTGGAATCTTTTATGGACTATTTCTGAGATTTGGCATGTCGTTGTGACTATTTCATGACTATTTCTTGGAACATAAACCAATTTGAAAGACTTTATCATTTACTTGCACCAGAAGTGAGGATTACAGCTTGACGTTCAAGCCATAATCCTCACTAACCTATAGCTATAACGCCGAAACTATAATGCGACTATTATTTTTACATGTATGACTATTTATAACTATTTCATGACTATTTTTTAGCATTGTCAAAATTCGTTTTCATTGAGATTTCAAATATGTGGATTACAGCTTGAAGCACACCTTTATCTAGTACATTTGATTGAAGCTTTTCATGACTATAATGATGTAATAAAACTAAAATAAATATTATATACTTTCAAAAATTTTATGGAAGCATAGATCACCATCATCATCATCAGTGGTCGGAGTAGGTATATTGATTTTAGATACTTGCGTCATGATATCATAACATGGACATGCATTTCTTCCGGAATGTACCGGAGTTTCCAAAAATTTGGTAAATAGAGTAATAAAATAAAAAACCATATGTAAGCAAACAAAATTGTTTATTGTTAATACAAATAATCATTATTACAGTTTTATTAAAAATAATTATTTTTAATCCTCATCGGTTACAAGTTCTACATTTTGATTTTCTGTCTCTATACAATTAAAATAAATAACTATAATTTTTTCAATATTTTCTAATTTTAAGCTATTTCTTTTAACATCTAAGATCCATTTGTAAGTGGAAAATGATCGTTCAACATCTGTAGATGTCAATGGAGCGAATTAGAAATAAAGTTTCTGATTATTTGCTACGCTTTTTTCAATACTCTCGCTGTATTCTCTAATTGTATCTAAATCTGGATTTCGTTCCATAACTGATTCTATTTTATTTTTTATATTCTCATTATTGCACTCGTTAAGCGTAGCCCTTACTTGATCAAATACTAAAAGTGAATCAGCTAGAGATAAATTTTGTTTTTGTAACTCTTTTAGGGCTAGTAGTATAATAGAGTAATTTTCTTCAATATATTTTAAATCATTTTCTAAATTTTGTTTTTCCAAAATGTTTTTTGCGTTTCGTATGGCTATAGCATCAGAACTGCTCAAGCAGGATAAAACTTCTTTTATTTTATCTAAATGTTGAGCGTAGTAAGATGCTGCCTGTAACCAAGTACCCCATCTGGTAATGACTGGTTGCGGAGGCAACGGTAAGTCAGGATATTTTTCTTTTAAAATGTTTACCCTACTAGGAGCCTTTAAAAATACTTTTTTAACATTTGATATAAGAATATCAACATCGTTGTATTCTGACCTTATCTGCTCACTTACACGATGAAGAGCGTGCGCCAAACATGTCACATGCTTCATTTCAGGTAAGTAATGTTTTAAATTTCGCCCTGCAGATAGCATGTACGCTACACTGTCAGTGCAAAGCATTAAAATATTGTCAACTTTCGCTTCAAAAGTGTTTTGCCATAAATTTTCTAGACATTGCAGTACAAATTGTGTTATTGTTTGTCCATTTACTGCTGTTAGCATTTTACAAGCAATCAAATAAGGCCGGCCTGCACTATTACTAGGATGCAATGGTTTTATTAGGAAATTGACTATGTATCGACCAAAAATGTCTGTTGTCTCATTCAGCGATATCCATAGTTTCTCATTTTTATTAGTTTCATAAATCGAATTGATTTTATTCCTATAAAACTTCTCCAAATAAACTTTTCGTAACTGTGATTCGTCAACCACTTTACGATTGGTACAAACGCAACAACAAGTACTGCACATATATTTCTGAAAAAACTCTTTGAACGCTGGATTTTTCATTTGCGACCAAGGAATATTGCATAGAATCAGGAACTTAATGAGGTCGAAGTAAAATTCCTCTTGCGGTCTCTTAAATTTTCCTTGATGTACAGCGCCTTCAATGTGTTTGGTAATGTTGCCTCTATTCACAGCTTTCAAATGACTTTCACACTTTGTACAGTATATAGTGCCACTAGCGTTATCGTAAAGTAGCTCAGGATAGTGCAATAACCACTTTTGCACTGTTTCAGCCTTGACCTTTGCCATATTTATTTATATCTCACCTAAAACAATTATTTAAATTTACAATATATACATACACAACTGTAAAGTCGATAATGAAATTCTGTTTCATATAAAGTGTTTTTTTAACTGAAGCGGTGATAGCCCTGCGGTGTGCGTACCGGACTCTCATGCGCTGTGATGATTGCTATAAAGTGATTTTTTTAACTGTTTCCAAGTTCTAAAACCTTCTTAAATAGTGAAAATAATTAAAACTTACCCGTACAAAAACAACTTCAAATGGGCCCAATCCAAGAGTAATAAATCGATGTCCGTAGTTATAAGCCAAATTCGTCGTTTTAAGTAGATTTCAGAAGACAGTAAACAAGCCAGGGTCAAGTCAAGATATTCACAACACATAAAATAAGCGCACTCCACGAACCGAAATAAGTGAGTGAGCCACTTGGTCTGGATGTCGGTGCGAGCGCATTGTTTTCGAACAAACAGTCAATGAGTCATCCTGGATACTTGATTCTAATTGGTCAGATGCGTTGAGCATAGAGATAAGAGGACAAAAGACCCTGTTTGCCGGATGTCGTGTGTTGAAATGAATATTATTATTATATCATTTTATACATGCTTAGGCTTTTACTCCAACACTTTTACTACAACAAGGTTTTTACACACCAGTCATTTTTTACTATTAAATTCTGGTCATCTACGCCACTAGCAGCATAGCGTTGAGAGTATTGATACATTTTTAACTAGTTTCATGTAATAATTTCGATGTTTCGGTATTTTTATCATAATAATCCGGAAACTCGGAGGAGTATCCATATTAACATATACGTTTGATGTCAGTGACCTTAATTCAATATACCTACTCCGACCACTGATCATCATCAACTCAGCCAAAAGACGTCCACATCTAGACAAAGGCCTCCCCCAAGGATCTCTACAACAACCGGTTTTGTGCTGCTCATATCCAGCTGGCTCCCGGGACTTTCACCAGTTCATCAGTCTTTGTTGAGGGCCTGCCCAAACTGCGATTTCTGGTACACGGTCACCACTTTAGAACTGTTCCTCCTTTCTTCCTTAAAAGTTATTTGGTATGAAACAAACACATTAAAAAACATCTTCACATTTGTATTTGGTATGGCTCCATGCTTTCTAGTGCATTTTTCTCAGCTTCTATGTAAGACGGTGTTCTGCCGCTCATTTTCTTTTGTCTCTTGTGTACATCGATCTGGTGTCTCATCATTGCTTTCCTGTAGCCAAAGGCTTTGCCACACATGTCACAAATGTGATTCTTTATACCCATATGATCAGCTTTTATATGAAGTTCTAATTCTTTTTGTGTGTGGAACCCTCTATCACAACCTTCACATTTAAATGCACGCTCTTTATGTTTCAAACAATGCCTATTAAAATTGCTTCTTGTAAGAAATTTAGCAGGACATTGCAAACACTCAAATTTGTAATCACCCATGTGTATTAACATATGGGTTTTGAGCAAACCTGCATGCTTTCCTTTGTATGGGCATTGATCACATTTAAAAGGGAACTCAGTTAAATGAATCAGGCAATGGTTTCTATAAGCACTTGGCTGTTTGAAAGTTTGGCCACAATTTTCACAAATATATTTGGATAGTTGTTCATGTAATAAGAAATGTTGTCGAAAGGCACCACGGGTAACAATTTTTAAACACACCCTGCATTGTACTTTTGTTTTAATTGATATTTTCTTTGTACTATCAGTTTTACCATTCGAAGCTACGGTGAAGCATTTTACAAGTTTCGGTAACACCTTAATGGGCCTTTCTTCTCTCTTTTCATCAGTTTTACAGGAACTTTCTACAACACAAAAACTTTCTGTTGATTCATATAAATAGTTCTTAACAATAAGCTCAGATTTTTTTGCGGAGTCTCTGAATTGAATTGCTGTGTTCAAACTGCTCCAACAAGAGTTGCACAAATATTTTGGGTACTCATCGTCTTCACTTAGCTCAATATCAGCAATTACCCGGATCTCATGCGACAAATCGTTGTCACCATATATTGGTAATGAACCTTCTTTTAAACACACTCTGCACAATCCTGTTAAGTCGCGAGGCTCAAAAGAACTAAAACTTTCCCGCTCTTCTTTGATATTAGAGCTTACATCTTTGATATCCATTGTGGATCTAATAGATGACTTCAAACCCAATTATATTATTTGTTTCAATAGTTTGTGTTTTAGACGGGCTCATAGAAGTTTATTGCATAGAAATGGAACTGCTAAGATAATAGAGATGGCGATCTGAGATCGATTAATCGAAGAATCGATTTTATTATTTCTTATTTCTTTTTTATTTTCTTCTTATTTTTAACTTTGATGCTATTATTTTGAGTTTATTCTGTTAGTTGCTATTGGTAAATCTAACCATGTAAGTATGTAAGCTATTTAAATTAGTTTCCATACGAATAATCACTAATGAGCATTGAAATAACTATGTGGAATTCTTAATTGATGAAGTGTTCATATTTTACTATTACTATATGTCCATTCATCTACCTCAAATTGTTTATTTTGTTTACATATAAAATAGAAAAGCTCCCGTTATCTTTTTTAAAATCAACTGCCGATTTTACTCCATTATTATTTTAATCAAGTAATATAGTAATATAGTTTTTGTCGCTTAATCGGCGTAAGAGTGCCGTAAAGGTGCCGGTTAGGGATGGCGATTCTTCCCAAAAAATATCTATTTTTAAATCGATCTGATACTTTGGGTATAAAAATAATTGTTATTATCGAATTCCCTGAACTAAAAAATCCCCGATTTTACTGATAAGATGAGAGATCACAGACATCGTTTATTATACTATATTTCTTGTTTTTTATTAATGGATTTATATTTACATTGTAAATACAAATTTGAAAAAAATAAATTTTGTAGAAATCGATCTTTTAGACTTCGATTTTTATTGTGAATCGATTCATCAGGTTACGATTCGAATCGATTAAAAAATCGTCTTTCTTTTCGGAAAGAATCGCCATTTCTAAGATAATATTTTCTCTGGCAACCCAACCCAATTGTTAAAAACTTGTAATGAATTGACATGTGCATGAAATGTGATATAATTCAAGTTAAAACTCTATGAATTAAATACAAAATTACTAATATTAAACACAAAGGAACACCAACACCGATTTCAGCTCAGCATACACTAGCAACAGACTTTCAAGTCAAGTGTCAATGTCAGTCAGTCAGTTGTTGTTTTAGCACATAAAAAGAATTCAAAGAGATCTAGCCCATACAGCCTAAACGATGGTAATATTATTTCGTAAGTGACAAATAAATAACATAAAAATTAATAACTTCATGAGACAGGCCTAGGCATTTATCGAGTATCTGTGTTCTGTAATTTGTCGGCTGTCGCCTCTCGCGGACAGCGCCGCCGGTCTTAGAGTGAGTGGAGCGGTCGCTCTAGGTGCCCGATGGCTAAAAGCGAATAAAATGCTGACTTCTTTTGAGATGAATGAGTGGTATCGTGTTTTGTTTTAATTCTCGCTCTACCCTGACAAGGATCAGGATAGGCGCTGCAGGAGTTGGTCAGGTTTGTGAGCTTCTTTCATGACTGGCAAGCATTTTCGTTTTTAGTCAGTTACAACTTGTATCTGCTAAAATAGCCAGTTCGTCAATGGTTAAGGATTCCGGGAGGAAAGTGCTTTATTCTTCTGCCTTATCTGGTTACCTGTTGTAAATAAAAAATTAAACAAGATTCATTTTTAACATAATTAATTAAACGTGGATTTATTTAGAACAATCAACACAACGGAGTATTGCTCTCATCTTTGGGACGGATCCGCCAAGTACTTGCTCGAAGCTCTTGACAGGTTGCAGAGACATGCTGTCCGTATTATCGGTAACGTTGACGTTACGACCAGTCTGGAGTCTGGAGCCGTTACAGCTACGTAGGGACATTGCTTCCCTTAGTGCTTTCTACCGCCTTTACCACGGTGAATGCTCTGAGGAGCTCTTTGACCTCATTCCTCCCTCTCCATTCCTTTTCAGATCGACGCGTGCAGATCTGGGAAGCCACCCACCCTCATACCGTGCTGACCATCAAGACACGTACCAAAAAGTTTGGACAATTGTTCCTTTGCCGAACTGCCCGTATGTGGAATGCGCTTCCCGCACACGTGTTTCCCTCCTCTTTCTCTTCCGGGTTATTTAAGCGGGGCGTGAAAAAGCATTTATACAGGCCGCCATAGTGTGAGCGTTCGGCATAGCGTGGTAGCACTGTGATGAACGCTTTCACTTCTTGGGCTTCATTGGCTGCTTTTCATCAGGCAGGGTGAGGCCATTGGCGTGCCACAATAAAAAAAAAATCTAATTAAAACTACTCGCTTCGCTTAAGACGAACTCATTGAGTGAAAGAGTGCGATGTGCAATATTCCAACGAGACATTAAATGTCTCGCATTTAACCAGAGTCCCTCTGTGCACCCACAGCCCCACGTTTGATTGATGACACAGTAAGGGAGTGCGCAGACGACGACCTTCTGTCCACTTGCTTTGAAACTTTCAATCTCTCGTGTGCGTCAGTACGTTCGTCGTTATAAATATATTATCTATTTTGACGGACAAGGCCGCAGACAAAAGTCGTCTGTGCAGTCCCTTACTGTGCAGTCATTGACCAACAATACTTTCATACATCTCAACCACAAGAGATGTAAAAGCTTCTTAAAAAAGACCTTTCATTTTGAATGATGAATGAAAAAATAAAACCACGAGCATGAGCGAGCATATAAAATATTAGTAAGGATGATGACTGAAAATAAATAAAACAGATTAAAAGAAAACTTTACAATGTCCAAAGCTATTTAATTAATTATTAAATAAAAATAAAACAATACAATAAATAATAATCACAGACAAAACTCCATTTTTCAATCATAACATTTACTTGGTTTCTATTAATAATGCCTAATACAAAGCTAAGAAATTATATTAATCATAATAACATCTGTCTTTTATAATTCTCATACAATTGTTTAAATCAACATTAAGCTATACAAAATTGAATATTTCATGGAAGATACAGTTTCAGAATTCAATTCATTTTGCAAATAATTTAAAATACCTATAATAAGCAATATTTTAATTTCGTCATGGTGTTTTTAAAAGCATCGGGTGACATCGAGGCATGATATATTAATGTCTGATAGATAACCCTAATGTAATGTCAATCTTGGATATAGTAAAATATCAAATAGTGTAGGTAACAGAGTTTTACACTAAATAGTTACATACGTGTATTAACAAAATTGTCTATATGAAAAAACAAGGGCCTAATAAACAGAGTATAAACTCGGAATGGATATTCCATATTTTGTTCCTGTAATGTGAACTTCATTTAAAATTTGAGTAAAGGAGACAAAACACGGAATAAATATTCGAAGCTTATACTCTGTTTATTAATACGGAGGTAAATATTAAAACTATACTTTAATTATCTATTGATTAATTCCTACACGTCGATTACAATGAACAGTAAGCTTGAGCATAAAATGTAGTTGGCATGGCTTACATTTTAACACCATTTAATGTCTTTGACCCATTTAGTTCGACCAGGCGTTTGTGTGTTGTTGTAAATGAAACTCTAAAAGTATTATATTAGGGTATCTAATATATAATACTTTTAGGGGTGTTATAACACCCTATCGGACTAGGTGGGTACTGTATTTTATAGGTATTGTTAAAAGCAAATATACCTTTTAAACGGCGATTATTAAACTGGGTTCCATGTAAAAGTCGCTGAAGTAACGCGAATCAGAAAACGAGAGATAATGTGCTTTAGTCAATCCGCGTAGAATAGTCGTTAATTTAACGGTAAAAATGCCACCCAGGTAACGATACCAACCATAACGTTACCTTTGTTATTAACGATATATTCGTATAACAGAGGTAACGTTACCCTATTTTTCACGTTATTCAAAGCCCTGCCTTATAGGCATCTTCCTTAAGGCTATAGTCGCTTGCACTTGCAATCGCCTGGTAGTAGGCGTTAGCCCCTCCCACTACTCACGTATACGTATGCGTATACGCTGGGTATCAACCTTAGGGGACCGTTTAGAAAAAATATTTTTTTAACATATAATATACCATAATTTAAAAAGTTAAAATTTTGCGGACACATCGCTTAAAAGCGTTCAGACATCCAGTTTGGAAGAAATCGCTTTGATCATTAATAGAGCTCTGGCAATATGTTTTAACTTTATACCCTTGACATAAATGAGAACATAAATTTAAAAAAGTTCAACATGTTGGGCCCGTTAATTCGTACAAAATAAAAATGTTACAAGTATCAGTAAGTATCTTGAAAAAAACTAAAGTATTTGGGTTGGAAAATACCTTCCCGACCAATTTTCGTCTAGAGTTTTGGAACCGCTACTCAAAAGTATATAAGTACTTAACACTATCACTGGTTTTATTTACTCACAAACATTGTTTACACACATCAAGGTTTAACTAATTTTTTTGTGACAATGCACAACTTTCTACACTATACAAATTTATAACATGTTACATTCTTCTAATTAGTATATTGCTAAATAGTCTTAAGATGACGTCGATGTTGCATCTGTCTAACGGCTTCATTTTTTCAAAGTAAACGGATACATTCAGCAATATTTCAAAAATATACAATTTAAATATCATATCGTTATTTTTTAGTATTATCTAGTAATATTATTCTATTTTAATAAATTTGCAAGCCTTTTAAAATATATGCTGTAATAGCTGATGTGAAATAATATGCTGATATGAAAATATGAGTTTTCAGTGACCAAAGAAACAACAATAAATACGCTTCGAATGACAAACACTATTTTGTATCCGAAAATAATATTATAATTTTTTTGTATTATTTCTTTGTTTATAAAAATAAGCTTTGTAACCAAAAAGCATAAACATACAACATAAATTTCAAATTTATTTAGTTTGTGAAACACAGGTATGATATGCGGTCTTACATAATCCAATCAGAGCCTCTATGATCTGCCTCAATAACATACAAAATATACAAAATTAACGGTTATTAATGATACTGTCAATGTAGGTACACTGTATTTAGAAATAGTATAAAGTTAAAAAAGGTTAGAAAAAGAGTTTTCTTGTATTAAGCGTAAGTATATCTGATGCAAAGTGTTAGACAAAATACAGATAAAGTATAGCTTGTCTGTCAATAAGGTAAAGTATCAAATAATTTAAATCTCTAATAAAAAAAATACTTACTTATGTTTTTGCCAGAAAATAATGTTATAATAATTTTCATATTCTTAGAATTTTAAATATTTTAAACACTCATCCTAGTTTGCTGTTGCTTGTAGAAGCTCTAAGTACTTACTGTATTCCTATTACTTTTATAAACATGTAAATACAAGAAGTATAGCTTTGATATTAAAATATTGATTATTTTATAATAATATGTTAAATACGAGTATTCCGATATTGAAAGTTAAAATTTTAGTTAATTGTGTGGCAGCATACATATTAATATAATATAGTAATAAACCTATATACTATAGTTGACAACTTGACAACTATAGTTTCCAATAAACCATAATATTATATTTTTTATTATCATTATTTATGAAATACTGCAATACTGTTAATATCAAAATCACTAATAAATTGGTGCATCTAAAATAATCTCGTAATTGGCTAATGAATACGGTTGGCAATATACTATATTTTTCATTTGTATCGTTAAAGACCTACTCATAGGACATATCCAGCATTAGTAAGTTAGAGTAACTTTTCAATATATAATTAGTATATAACATACATTTCTCTATATCTTTAAGTGTTCGGTTACAAATATAGCTAATGACAAAAATATATATCATGTACTACTGGTAGTACAAGCACTGTACTGTATATTACAAGACAGAAAACCTTCAAGTCAATTTCAAGTAACAGAAACTTTACATTTAAGTACTCTATCACAAAACATTTACCTAAATTCCACGTTTAAAACCTATGTCATGGGTTATTGTAGCATATACGCATGGCAAGCCTCATTTCTAGACGTCTATTGTTCTAATCTAAATTAACAATTTCATAAATAATTTGCACTTGACGCCCCCAAGGCAATAAAGCCTAGGGGGCGTAGTATTTGAACTAACAATTATCTAATACCTTTAAACAAGCAATTCTTGTATTAAATGTATTATGTATATAAACGGCTCCAACGATTTTCATGAAATTTAGTATGCAGGGGGTTTCGGGGGCGATAAATCGATCTAGCTAGGTTTAATTTTTAGAAAACGTCGTTTTATCCTTAAAAAAATACCGGTCATCCAGGTACTAATATTATAACACGATAATATGTCACTATATACTACGTTGTGCACAATGCTAATTGGGCACAGGCATGCACTTATCATTTAAAAAAAAAATGTTATTATTGTAAGTTTTTTGTTTGATGTCCGTTATTGTGCCTTTACGGCGGCAGATCAACCTATCTAAACCTGTCAAATTTCTCCAATGAATATTGATCCTTATTACCAAACAATACAGTTCAAAATTGATTGTAGAAATTTGACAGTTTTGGGTAGGTTTATCTGCAGCCGTGTGTACTTGGCAAGTCTGTAAACTTTCACAAAAAGTTTTAGATAATGAAAAAGCAGCTATGAAAATCGATACAATAATAATGGATATTGGCAATCTCACAAGTTAATCCCAAAACAATTTAAGTACAAATGATAAGTTTTAAGCAACTTGATTAATTTAGATTTCTGCCTAAATATAAATTTATTTAAGCTAAATAATAATTAATGAAGGCTCAATTGATGGAGAATAACTGTGACGTCATAGCTCGCTACTCCCATATTATTTAAATAAAGGAACTCCATTTTATAATCTATTCCATCGATATAAAGGTATCTAGATTATACCTTATTAGTTTTTTTTTTCAGAAAATAACTAAAAATATAATTACAATGTGACGGTCTTGTAGCTTTAAAGCAATCTCAAGTTGGGTTAACTAAATCCATTAGCAATTTCTTTATTCATACAGGCTTGTGGCACCAGTGTTTGACACGAACCGGTGATCGACATATTTTTTCTTTAATCAATAAAACTATGGGTCAGTAAATGATTTTAGACATTAGCGACAATTGAATAAAGACAACCTAGTTCCTAGCTGTCATGCTGTAAAATTTTTTGCCTAGTTGATGTATGTTCGACGAAGAGTTAGTAGTGTGAAGTTATGAATAATAAGAATTAAAAGTCAAAAGTATAAATTGATACATTTTGTGAACTCAGACCAAATAAAAAGTTAAGACAGACAGACAACTTTTTATTTGGTCTGAGTTTGTGAACTGCACAAGTCAAGGATTGTCAAAGGAGTGGGTTAGAAATATACCATTGTGACAAATACAAAATCATGAGTAGGTAATACATGAATTCCTAAAAAAATTAATACTACACCGAAAAAAATATATTTTGAGAGTAATTAAAATGTTAAGGTACTGTGTCCTAAGTCTTTTATCATTTAAATACAAGAAAGCAATTATGTGAATTTATGTAACTACTGTATATATAAAGGGGTAGGTATAAAAAAAACGACGGGTTGCACTCTGGGAGTGCCGGCAGAAGTGAATATTAACGTTGTGCATTTTTGATATTTTGGAATGGTTAGGGAATAATTATGCACGAATTGCTTTAATTATCTACTTTATTTATACTTAAAAGTACTCTGATTTATGTGGTAGAATACAATATATATTTATTGGGCTATCGTACACAAACATGACAATTTATATTACATTAAAAAGTTATATTAAGTTATATTAAAAATTTATATTACGCCGCGCCAGCTGTCTACTCTCCATCCGTCTTACGAATTTTCGATCAGGTCACGTGTCCTGACGCGAGTTTAACATTTTTTACCCATTCCAAAAAAAGTGCACAACGCCGCTAAAGAAGTTTTCACTTCAAAAATGGTAAACTTATGTAAATTGCTAGGTTTGACATGTGAACAGTATGAATAACTTATCTATTGATAATAAAATAAGCAAATCCATTTTAACGTCCACTGAAAATTTATGTTTTTTTTAGTTATGAAAAATGAGTCTTTTGATTGAGATTGAGAGATTGAGAGAGTGAAAAACACTGGTCTTTTAGTGTCGAATACTGGTGCGAATACCCTAAATTAGATTAAATATTTTTATCAATGACATATATTATTTGTGACATTTTTATTCAAACCGATATAAATTATACATTTTTAGTTGTAGAATAACATTATTCTCTAATAGCTTACTTCTTGCAGGCATTTTGTTACACTATACAGCATATTGGCATTTTATAAGTAGGCTTAGCATATTCACTGGTATTTATAGGACAATGAGAAAATAAAATACAATTTTTCTGAGTATTTCCGATTAAAGACTAAACACTGTGTGCAAACGTTTTACATGAAAATTTACAAATAAGGGATTTCTATTCTACAAACTGTAGCATAGTCACGGGCATTAGTAAACAATGTAACTCTAAATACAATGGAATAAGAGTCAAAACGAGCCAAATGTGTGTTGACTAGTTTTGACTCTTGTTATGTTCGTGACTGTACTCGTTTTTATGTATTTCAATAACGTTTTTATTTTATTATATTACCGTATCTATTGGCAATTCAATTGTACTTTTCATAATTTTATTTAACAATGATTTGTTAGTTTGTATAGGCGCATTAAACATTCGACTCCTGTTTCGATATTGACTTTGTCTTTTGTCCTGTTGAGTAAACGTTCATTATAGTGGTGACTGCCCAAAGCGTATCATCGTAACGTAACATGCAGAGCTTGACACCGTTACCAAATTCCCACTATAAGTATCGGTGAATAACGTTATTTCTATAAAGGTAAATTGATAGTAGTGCAAATAACGTTATCTAGAAAAGTATCATTACTTATTTCGTTATCTAATTCGCTTTAGTAAATTAGTTAATTTATCGGTAAAAATGCCACCCAGGTAACGATACCAAGCATAACGTTATACCGTTATCTTCGTTTAACAAAATAGCGTTACGAAATTCAAAGCTAAAAAATGGCTTTGAATATCATGAATACATGTTCGATGCGAGCATTCCCATGTTCAGTACAGTGTGAGCCGAGCCGCTCGCCGCTCGCTCCGCCCTGTTGTCGGTCATTCAGCAATGACTTATCAAGCTCCTCAATACACATTAAACTTTATGCATATGGCATATGGTTGAACATTTATTGAATAAATTTGACAGCTTTGGATTTATGTGCATGAGTCTGTACGGTATATTACGGTTATATTACGATGTTCGCTCCAGTCAGTGTCTACCTTTATATTAACGAGTTTGGATTTTTCTACATGATTGATTTTTAACATGATTTATTATCGTGACACAATATTCGCGGTCTAGCTAGCAATAAATTTAGCGATTCCGCTATACATACATAATATTTCTAATAACACAGGCAATTTATTACTATATTAATATAATACTGTTCATGTTCATATTATAATAAGAAATATTCATCACAATTATTGTTTTTTTGGGTTAAGATGCTCTTTAAAGTGTAGTAAACTTTAATAAAAATTTAGCTCTTTAAATACATAGTGAATAGAAATTCAAAATTTTGTTTAATAATTATTTTCAAAATTAGGCATGGGAGAGATAGGGCCATTACCCAGTTGGTGGTTGCATGCAACTAAGGCTATCTTACGACAATAACTAGAACAACGGTTCAACGTACCTTCCAAAGCACGGAGTAACTCGAGATATTTCAATATAAATACTCTTCCGGTGAGCCGGCATTGCGATAGTCCCTTAACTTGCAAGATAGCAAATCGAACGCGCAAGCCATTATGCCATCGAGCTCCTCCATAATCCGTCGTCTGCCGTGAATACAGACAGAATAGAATTTTCCTTGTTTGGCGGCGCTTGCGCATATCAAAGGTATATGGAATAAAGGTTTTTTTTTTTAAATATATTGCTGTCGACGATTGATGGCCTTCACAGCGTAACCGGACTTTTATAGGCGGCGAGAAACTTAAGGTCTCTCAAGCCATAGTGATGGAACATCCTCAGAGGATTTCTAGAGGGGATGGCATCAAACAATCGTGCACCCATCCCCTTCTAGATTCTCCGAGGCGTTCGGACCGGAATCGAGTGCGAAACAACTCGAGCGCCTCTAAAGGTTGCAATAAAAGTATCATTGTAAACGCAAGTACTATACAAAGTACAGTCGTGTAGACAAGAATTTAGATTTACTATGTACGCAAAAAAAGAGAGCTCTCGCCCACGTCCGATAATCGGTGACTGATTTTTTAGTCGTTGAAAATTAATCGTATGGAATTCTATGTTGCAACGCACACGGTCTTACAAAAAGTCGGTCACAAAAAGATGAGAAAACTCGGCGGAAAAAATCGGTCCGATTGTCCTACAAAATGGCGGTCGTGGGCGGGCAGCGTCAATCATTTTCAACTAAAGTGTTACTAACTTCAGACGATGAGCATCTTAAATAGGAATGTTTTATATTACATAACATAATGTAGCCATAGTTTTATTATAGACATATAGTACCTTACAAATAAACAAAGAATAAGCTCCGAATAGTTATTCCGTATTTTGTTCTTATCACGTAAACGTCATTTCAAATTAGAGTAAAAGAGATAAAACACGGAATAACTTTTCAAAGCTTATTCTTTGAATATTTATATGGCCCATACACTTTAAAACTCTCACGTTCCATTTTAAACAAAGTTTTCAACGGGGTTTCTGTCAGCCCGTGACCACGGCCGCTGCAACACGGTCAAAACGTTGGGTATAAAAATGCCTACAACACCTATACTAAGTAGTTAAACCCGTTGAAAACTTTACATACAGACATAGGTTCTAAAAAATATACTACAATTGTTTTACAGACATCGAAGAAACGGAATACGTTGTACATAATTGAATACATAATAATTTAATTACGTATATATTGATATCCAACACGTGAATGTCGTCATAAGTACAACACTCTAGGTACCTTACAAAAAAAAACAGATAATAAGCTTCGACTAGTTATTCCGTGTTTTTAAACGTCATTTAAACGTCATTTCAAATTAGAGAAAAAAAACAAAACACGGAATAACCATTCGAAGCTTATTGTCTGTTTATTTGTAAGACACATACAGTTTTACATACTATTATGTACCGATGAACCGTATTAATTGTAGCTTATTCAGGGATGAATTATCCTAGAACACTTTAGTTATAATATAATACTAAACAGGGAGTGTCACTAGCTTTTTCTAGCACTAACACTAGCGTAAAGGAATGGTACCTAGGCGATCTGTCTTACAGCCGAAATTAATAACTTATCTCTGGTAACAGATAGGTCTATCTTAGTTTAGTTACCTAGCAACCGCTGTTATTTTCCGATAAATAACAGAAATAACTAAGCAACAAATCTCTAGTAGGTCTATCTCTCGCTGAGGATCGTTCATAGTAAAATAATGACTGCCTTATTAACAAAACTCACATAACTTGAGTATTAGCAAGTAGAAGTTTTTTGGAGAGAGTTTGATGTTGGATTAGCATTAGAAGTTTTTTTGAAGAGTGTTTGTCCTTCACAGCGTCACCGGACATTTTGGGGGCGGCGAGAAACTTAAAGCGCTTCTCAAACCGTGTGATTGAAACACCGACAGGTTTCTAGAAATAGCATCACGCAAGCGTGTCCCAGTTTCCTACTAGATTCTCCGAAGGATTCAGATCGGGTCGGGAGCAGAACAACCCTTTTGCCAACTGCTTTTAAAGGATAGGACCTCGGCTCGGGTTGACCGGGTCGTGGGGCAGAAGTTGGTTGAGGAGAACCGAAGGTCGGTAACTATAAATTAGGAGAGGCCTGTGTCTAGTAGTGGACTGATTATGATGATGGTGATGATGAAATGCAAAACTGTATATTGCATGAAATAGAACTTAAATTGATTTAATTTTAATAGACCTCTTTTGTTATAGATTTTATATTTATTAACAACATACGTTGTAAATTTTATGTTACTTGTATATAATAGAAAATTAATCATATACAAAAAATTATAAAGGATTCTTCCTAATAAAGGACTAAACGAATCAGGGACACTTCCCTCTGTATTAATATACTTTTTTAACTACTTATATGATACACTTCACCTGGGCCTTCGTACGCGTGGATTTGAGATATTATAAGAAATCTGTTTTCACCAAAATAAATTATAGCCTATGTTACCCATAGGGTATATAGCATTCTATCAGTGAAAGAATTTTTGGAATTAGACAAGTGATTCCGGAGATTGACCTGACATACAAACAAACAAACAAAGCAGAATTGTGTTTGGCATTAGACACAAAACAAGTTATAAACAAACAAACAAAATCTTTTTATTGTGAAACAAGAAACCTTTGTCTAAAGCGCTATTTACAATAAAACATTACGCGACACTCCCAATTGTCTAAGTCAAATGATTAAAGAATTATTAAAACAACAACTCTTCGCAACGGACCAAATATACACGTATCATTACACTATTGCTATTAGAAAAGCCTAATTTATTTAGTCAATAATTATAACAATAATACAAAATAATAGCTAATTGACGTTAACTGGCCATTTTAAGTGCTCCTAAAAAGCCTTAGTATTTGGAAGTTTTTTGATTATTTACTTTATTTTACACATGAAGAATATACAGTCAAAACGTTTGGGGAAATTATTACATAAAAATAAAAGCTATCAAATAAATTGTCTAAGAGAGAGGCAAATAATACCATAGGGTACTAAAAAAGAAGCTAAACATAATTTTTCACCTGGCAACTTTTTCCTATAAACTGGCAACACCGGGCGTTACAGTGCGACGAGGCGGGTGTTGCAGCCGAGCCATTTCTCCTGCAGTTTTTTGTGCTCTTCGTATTGTTGCTCCGTCACATGCTTCACTGCTGGGGTACTCTGCCCCTGGAACCGTGAATGTGAATAAATATCACATTAACTAATTAATAGGGATGTTGATAAAGAAAAATAGAAAAAGCAATGCAATACGAGTACCACTTTAAACTATCATAGCAATGGTTCCCAACTGGTGGTCCGCGGACCACAGATGGTCCGTGAGAGCATCGGTAATGGTCCGCGGGAAAGAACATTATTAAATCCACTGAACAATTTTTAAAAGGGCAGTAGAATGTTTTTTTTAAATTCCTGCACTGTCACCTACTCTACCTATTTGCTAATTTCTAGGTCTCAGGGTGGTCCCAATATGCCTATGCCGTTAATACAGTAGACAATGTACTAAAAGCTAAAAAATAAGACGTCCTAGTAGGTCCTAGGTACCAGTCATCACACCACTCTCCTCATCAACCTAGGGCATTGATCAGTCAAAAAAATATAATCGTAGGGCGTGTGAAATTTTTTCTGATACCGAAATGTGAAAAAAGGAACTTAAGGTACTCACTTTTATCTTCCTCGGATCCAAATTGGCGCCTAAAGTCTGGACACCCTTCGCCAATTTCGACAGGGGTGACAACACCATTTCCCTTGTACTACTGCTCGATATAGGACTCGCTAAATTCCTCAACTGCTTGATGGCCGACTCACTATGAGACTGGGCTATGTTGAACGTGATATCATGCTGCGAATTGGATCGCACGTGGAAGTTGACACCGTCCTGTTGGGAATCGTCATAGTTTATATCACTGGAGCTATGTGAAAGCTTTTGTGATAGCAAGAGGCTGTTGGGAGGTTTGCACCCGCCATCCGAGTCGACTGTTATCTGTGGTGCTTGGACCATGTCCGAGTCGAACGGGTTGAACTTGTTGTGGTGTACTGGCGTTTTGGCGGGCTGTTTGGCTGGCCCGCTGATAAGGGTGGTGGGGTCGAACTCTGTCTTCTCCTGGGGTTCGATTTTGGAGGAGTATAAAGGGTTTTGTATTAGTTCGCAGTCGTTGTCGATCTCGACCTTTTGTAGGGTACCCGGTTTGCCTGGAGTGAGGAAAACAGACCATTTAAAAATACGAAAGGACACAAAGTTTTACCATTTCTTTACGGCTACCGTAGTAGTTTTATTTATTTATTTATTTATAATTTATAAATAATTTAAAAAAGTGTCAGAAGGACTGTGTAGTTGCTAGATGGTTGTTTTTTAATATGAATGAACTGGTTGGTGTAATAAGGAGTATACTATCAAATCTCACATTCAAAATCTGTTGACCTACAAATTTGCAGCTGAAAGCTTGTAGTAATAGGATTGACCAGCAGAATAATTTGTAAATATCTTTCATATTTTTTTATTAACTTAAATAGTATAGTATAGTATAGTGCAGAGGTTCCCAAACTTATTTCGTCTAACGCCCACTTTGAAAATCAGTGATTTTGTAGCGCCCCCCATTTTTTTCTTAAAAACCTCATTAACATTTTACCCTCGCCTGGAGTTTAATTAAACCTATATTCTAAACACGAATATTTCTCAGTGTTTGATACCTATTACATACCAAATATCTTAAAATATAAATAGCGTTGTGAACGCATTAAAAATAATAAATATTTAATATATTTTTAGTTTATATTTATACAATAAAATAGGATATCAATATGAACTAATAAATGGATGTTGTGTAGTAGGAGGATTTTAATTTCAGTGAATTTTAAAATATAAAGTACCTGAAGTTATAAATCAGCCATTGCCCTCTTAAATTACATCAGCGCCCTTAATTTTTTCCGGGCCCCTTACCGCCCCCCTCTAGTTCTCCAGCGCCCACAAGGGGGCGTTATCGCCCACTTTGGGAAAGACTGGTATAGTGTGTACCACACATAGTACCTGGAATATAGCGCGTGTGAGCACTCTTGTTCTAAGAGTACGGTGTCTTAAGGCCAGTGTGGATGTGTAGTATATCCGAGTGAGTAGTAGTATTTGAAGTGTCAGGAGGATAAATAAATAAATACTCACCTAAATAATGTTGACTGTTTTCGAAGTTGTCCAGGGTGGGCTCGAATATGTTCGTTCTGTTCTCATCGTCGGAAGAACAGTCCGAGCTCATGCCGTCTGAGAGGCTGCCCTTCTTCCTATCAGCGCGGTTCTGGCCCAGGGTGAAGATCTGTTTTGTGCGCGCGGTGCCTTGACCAAACTTGAGCTGAAGGGTGGGGCGAGCGCGCGCGTTGAGCGAATGGCTCAGCTTGTTGAGCTTGCTGAACTGTACGGTCATGTTGTTGAGGGCTTTGGATCCTGCGAATGGGCGTTGAGGTGTAAGGCGTTTATTCTCATTAAAAATTACCAAGTATTTGGCTATAATGAGAACATAATAATTTACAATTAAGTTTGAAACACTTTTAAACTTTCGCGTTCCATTTTAATCAAAGGTTTATAACGAGGATTAACGCAACAGTATAACAGAAGTCGGGGGTAGTCAAAACATAAAAGATTAAAATCTTGCGACGATTATGGATTTCTAGTTAATTGCGTTCGTAACGCGCAATGAACCAGAAATCCACTCGCTGTGCTGACTAAAACTGGCACGAGACATAATTTCTAGCTTTATTATGTGTAACTGTTTTTCCATCTGTGTGCGAGCAATAAAGTCCATATGTCTATCTACCTTATATCTAGGCATACCTATGGATTAAGCTTGCACTAAACACCCAATGCGTTTAGTGAGGAGTCAAAACGTGCGGGCTGAGGGCCAAGCGTTCTGGGAGGGGGTAGAAAGGACAGGAGTGAAGGATACTTACCAGGGCCGTCTTTAACCTATTGGAGGCCATGGGCACTTACGGATAATGGGGTCCTTATGCTACGCTAGATTTTAGTAAAACAGGCAAAAGAATTAGTAACTTATTGAGAATGTCAATAAGTTACTAATTCTTGTTTCGTAAAAAAATATAATTATCGATATTATCGGTTATTGGTTAGTGATCTGATAGGAACAAGGAGGCCCCATCGATTGCGGGGCCCTGGGCACTTGCCCAGAGTGCCTAATGGTAAAGAAGGGCCTGATACTTACAGGCTAGGGCGACTCGCTCACGAAGACGTATGTCGTTGCGGCGTGCGTCAAAGAGACTTTTACATCGCAAAAAGTTGTACAGTATACAATCCGGCTTTGGCAGAAGTACGGACTGGACCTAAAAAAACTACACAACTCGTAGTAGACAACCAGTGCGTTTAACCCTTTAATGGGCAGAGCATGTTAAAATTTTTCATTGGTTTTCGACCTTATGTCAAGATAATAAAGTTAATATTATGGTGTCCAATATATCGACAGAGCCCTGTTAAGGGTTAAGATGGACGATTCACACACGATAACGTATGTCGTTGTTTCTATATTCTATATATTCTATATTCTATATATATTCGTTGTAGCGTGCGCCAATGAGACTTTTACTTTGCAGGAGTTGTACTGTATACGATACGGTTCTGACAGAGTTTCGTGCAGGACCTAAAGAAGTTACAAAATCCACGTAAGGGTAAGTGTGATGAGATGTTAATTAACACTGACTAGTAGTAAGCCCAGTGCGTCAGTGACCGTTGCTGTGGTGGCACTCGGTGTGGACGCTGCTACCTATCTAGGCACCCTGATTGGTGGATATAAGAGCTCGCAGTAGACACTAGGTACACTAGGTAGAGACTGTAGACTTACCTTCTCGTACTAAGCTCACCTTCTGGGTCTCTTTATTTTGTGCTAGGTAGTGTAATGAGATGTTAGCACTGACTAACAGTGGGGCCGTCGCGGCAGTGACCGTTGATCTGGCAGCACTCAGTGTAGGCGCCACTATCTATACAGGTTGACTTTTTATCACCGTCCAAACCTTCTGAGATGACTCCCGTGATACAAACGAACAACTCTTACTACTGGACTAACTCCCTAATTCGAAAATAAAATTCAGCTGTTCCATACATTTTGGTCGAATGAGTATTCGGTTCGGTTTAAAGAAACTTTATCACTCATAAAGAACAGAGCTCACTTATAATGGGCTTAAATAACATAAAATGATTAAAATTTCAAACATACTTAAGTAATTAAAATATTGTCCAGCACATCACACTGTATTTACATAACATTAAAAAACTTTTTCGTAGATGTACTTTTTCAATTTTGATTTAAAAAGGCCAAATTGATGTTTTGTATGGAACAGCTGAATTTTATTTTCGAGTTAGGGAGTTAGTCCATTAGTAAGAGTTGTTCGTTTGTATCACGGGAGTCATCTCAGAAGGTTTGGACGGTGATAAAAAAGTCAACCGGTATAGATAGTGGCGCCTACACTGAGTGCCAAAGGAGCCCTCCTATTCAGTGTCGATGGGGTGCGGGTTCGAATCCCGCTCGTGGAATTTTTCAACACTTTCGCTTTTTTCAAATTTATGAAGAAATTTTACAGTTTTGAATAGGTTGATGAGCAGTACGTGTAATGAGATTTAAACAGCGACTAACAGTAGGGCTATCGCGGCAATGGCCGGCGATGTGGCGGAACTCGGTGTGGGCGCGCGGGCTCATGCGCATGAACTGACCGAGCACGGCGACCGTCGGCCCGAGGACCGACCGATCTGGGAGGGGGTGGGAAAAAGGAGGGTAGAGAGAAAACAGGTACCGGGTATTAGGAAAGAAAGGGAGTTCAGATGCTTTACGAAGCGCAGATTTTAATAACACATTAACTTTACTTAATAATTAAATTAGCAATAAATTTTGGAATTCATTTAACTTTCCAAATATTACTTTCATGGTATTGCTTGAAATAGCATATGTGGTAGTTCTTCCTTTTTATTTATTTTATTTTATTGTAAAAAATAACAACAGCCAACTTATGCTATTACAATTGATCTTAGAGCTAAACTAAATAAGGCCAATGAGCGATTTTCTGACAGCCCGAATTAAAAAATAAAAATAAGTTCAAAAAAGCTCGATAGATGGCGTTTTATTAAAGCCGAGCCGTACATAGAGGCTGTAATAAATTGTGCAGTACGCAGAGTGAACTTTTGCTTGTCAACCAAAAAAGTGAGTATTTTCATTTCAGGACCTATTCCTATTTTCCATAATTTTGTTCACAGTTTGACAGTTGAATAAAGGTAATGGAATAAATATTACGCAGCCATACACGTGCTCTCCATGGACTCGCCTTTTACTAAGCGCCATCTATGAAGTCATTTGGATCTAATTTCTTTTTTTTGGGGGGTCGGAAAATCGCCCATTATGTTATTCATATTTGAGTAATAAAATAACAAACAAACACTTTTTTCTTATCATATCAATATAATTTTTTTTATTAGTAGAACGCTGAAAAGGCCACTGCTTTTACCACCTACTTACTTAGACTTACCACCTTAGAAAATTCGCCGTGACGGGAATACTTGCGGGAAAGTAAAAAGTAATGTCTGCGGTTTTGTTCTATTTTTTAAAACTTGTGTAATATCGAATATTAATGTACACTAATGGTAGATTATTAACCGTTAAGTGTTCGGTCTACGTACAGTCAGCTTCAAAACAATCTAATCGTTCAAACCTACCAAAAATACCTAAACGTTTGACAAAAATCACTCTTAGCCTAATACGTGAAAGATGTACTTTCATTCAATGTCATTTGTTCTCAAACAACAAATAAAAATGAATTTCTACGCCTTGAGATAAGGTTGATTTTTGTCAAATGTTCAGATATTTTTGGTGTGTTTGAACGCCGGCAAATAAAAAAAACTTTTCAAATTCCCCCAAGAAGTCCGCGTTAGGTCTCAGAAAATCCCCACATCTTTACTAATACTCAAGGGGTTGACGGGAATATCATTTATTATTTATCACTTGTATAAAAAAAAACTTTGACACTGGCTAAATGTGCTAACCGCACGAAGCCATAACATATCTAAAAAAGAAAAAAAAACTCACCGACGCTGCGTATGTCGGCCACTAGTTGCGTCTCGCTCACATTCCTAGTGAGTGTCGGCAACCGCGATAGGTCTAGGTACAGCGACGATCGCATGCTGCCAGATTGACTTGTGGTTGGATGTACCTTAGGAGAGAAACGTACCATTTTAAACGCTACATAACGTATGTAGAGTTCAAAATTGATAGGAGCATACAAAAATGGTTAAAAGATATTCACATTTAAGTGAAATAAGTTTTAATGCGCTAGAATAAAGTATATTATTGTTTGAACAAAAACTGTTGATAGTGTTAGTTAAAAACATAATCTAATCACATGCGTGTAAGGATTGTTTTTATTGAATACGTTGCATTGTTTGTCAATTTGTATTAATAATAACAATAACAGGAGTACTCATATTATATTGCTTTTTATTTCATCAAAGACGTGTGTTTATTGACGATCATATCACACTCACTTAAACTTTAACTTATGTTTAAAGCCATGTTTTCGCTATTCGATGCTGAAAATAGACAAGTTTTGTTCACTAATTTTTGCTAAATCTGTATAAGCTTGTCTTACTCCACACTTTGGGTATAACGTTATAGTAACATCGGCAGGCCTGTTTAAACAGGTTGACAGGAGATAAAAGCTAAACGATAGAAAGAGACTGTTCGCCACTGTAGCAACCGTCTCTTAGCTGCGCCTGCGCTTTGTGATCTGTTTTGAACATTATTTTGTCGCAGCTAGAATCGCTACTTAGTTAAATGCTTTTGCGGAGTGACCTCTCTGGCCCTACTCTTGTGGTTCTGATAAAATGTTATATGCTGATAACACTTTAGCTTACCCTGGACTTTCGCCTCTCGAGTCTGATACCGTCGTGGAATGGTATAGGAGGCAGATTAGCGACGTCGCGCGCCACCAATATGGACTCGCATATGGAATGTAGTGATTCTAAAAAGAAACATTTTAATTAATATGGATTGTCTAATCAGTTGACAATGTTGGTTTAGTTTGTGTCGCCGCCGATAGATGGCGTTATACTACTATGTTGTGAATCGCGCTATGGTTTCGTTCGCCAGATTACATATAGGCTAAGCAAGCATTTAATAATATCTTCGTTCTGGAGTCAAATATTTGTTTCTTTGACATTATACTGAGTTGGTGGTTTGACGAAAAAAACATTTAATTCCTAAATTTTTAATTCAATTTAGGCTGCTAATGTAACTATGCCATCGGTGTGTAAGTCTAAATAGGGCGGGAGCCTTTGTACTGAGAAGAACCGACAAGAAACTCAGCAAGGTCATTTCTTTTCTCCCTTTAAAGCCTGACTTGAAAATAAAATCAAACAATATCGAGTACTCGCCTCTGGACTCTGTTTTTGCTTAACATCAGGCAGAGCATACATATGCCAACCACACTATAAAAATAAGTAATTATAATATACTAGCTGACCGGCAGACTTCGTATTGCTTTAACACCCGTATCCCATGATGGACCCCTATAGCAGCGCCACCTACCGGGTCCAATTGTAAATCTAAATCATTCTTGAATCCACTTGAACACACACAGAAAATTTCATCCAAATCGGCCCAGCCGTTTAGGAGCTCAATAACATACGCACAGAAAATTTATACATATAAAGATACGCAATGGATTCGATGACACCGTATAAACATTGCCTCGGGTCCGTTATTAAAAGCAAGTCAACATTATCGACAATTTACCCCATATAATAAAATTTATTTACTTCAGGCTACGATGGCCCATATACAAATACCTTAGAATTTAACATATTATTATATAATAACAGTTTGTAAATATATGCAAAACTTAAAATATATCGGTAACGCTAAAAGATAGATAATATATTGGTAGCAAATCATCCTAAGAAAACTAAATTCAACATCAATCAACCGGCATATTCCACTCACCAATCATCTCATCCTTCGTATTGATGACAACCGCCATATTGTTGAAGAACCGCAGCGTGGTGGACCTGAACATGTGGAAGTAGCCCGGCTCGCCGTTCACCGTGTAGTGGAAGCGGATGCAGTGGATGGAATCGCTCGAAGACTTGCGCCCGACGTTGAACAGCTGCGCGGAAATGGACTTTATAGCTAACGAATAAGAGTTATTGTTGATAAAAACAAAAGTTACATTATAACAATGTAACCGAGGTCCTAGCCATTAGAGGCGCCTTCGTGTATTTCCACTCTCGATCCAATCCGAACTTCTCGGAGAATATAGTAGGGTACCGAGGCAGCGGTGACGTCACGTCTCGAACGTGCGCGCGCTGTATACGTGTAGGTAGAGCGCGTAGTAATTAAAACTAAATTGTTGAGTTTACACACACAGGCGACACATGCAAAATGGTTACAACAATCTTTGTCTGATTATTCCACTGGCAAAATAGTCTCGAAAATCTTTTTTTATAGTTTCACCTAAAAAATATGACGCTTATAAGGTTAAGTACACTGAGGGCGTATTAAATGAATGTATGAGAACGTAGTCCACCGATAAAAAGGTTAATCAATGCATTGTGGGCGTGTTTAACAAATTTACGAGTGCGTGTTACTGAAATGGCAGCAACACGCCGTCCACTGTCTCTTGCGTGCGCGTCCTGTGTAAGATTGTAGCTCATCTCGTGCGGGCGCGTCCTGTGTAAGATTGTAGCTCATCTCGTGCGGGCGCGTCCTGTGTAAGATTGTAGCTCATCTCGTGCGGGCGCGTCCTGTGTAAGATTGTAGCTTATCTCGTCGGGCGCGTCCTGTGTAAGATTGTAGCTCATCTCGTGCGGGCGCTTCCTGTGTAAGATTGTAGCTCATCTCGTCGGGCGCGTCCTGTGTAAGATTGTAGCTCATCTCGTGCGGGCGCGTCCTGTGTAAGGTTGTAGCTCATCTTGTGCGGGCGCGTCGTGTAAGATTGTAGCTCATCTCGTGCGGGTGCGTCCTGTGTAAGATTGTAGCTCATCTCGTGCGGGCGCATCCTGTGTAAGATGGTAGCTCATCTCGTCGGGCGCGTCCTGTGTAAGATTGTAGCTCATCTCGTGCGGGCGCGTCCTGTGTAAGATTGTAGCTCATCTCGTCGGGCGCGTCCTGTGTAAGATTGTAGCTCATCTCGTGCGGGCGCGTCCTGTGTAAGATGGTAGCTCATCTCGTCGGGCGCGTCCTGTGTAAGATTGTAGCTCATCTCGTGCGGGTGCGTCCTGTGTAAGATTGTAGCTCATCTCGTGCGGGCGCGTCCTGTGTAAGATTGTAGCTCATCTCGTCGGGCGCGTCCTGTGTAAAATTGTAGCTCATCTCGTGCGGGCGCGTCCTGTGTAAGATTGTAGCTCATCTCGTGCGGGCGCGTCCTGTGTAAGAGCGTGTACGTGACGTCACGTCTCACGCTGTATACGTACCGGGGCGGCGCTGGTGTCGACGGTGAGGTCAGCTGCACGCCGTCCACTGTCTTTTGCGGACGCCTCCTTACAAGCAGCCCGTGCGAGCACGTGCTGTGTAAACAGTAACCAAGTTGACAGTGACGTCACGCGTACGTACCGAGGAGGAGCTGGTGTCGACGGCGCCGCGCTCTACAGCGGTGACGTCACGCAGCGGCACGCGCTGCACGCCGAGCACGCGGTCGGAGGTCTCGTCGTAGTCGGCCACGTAATACGCGTCGTGGGTTAGAAGGAGCACGCTGTCCATCTCTGTCTCTTGAGGGTCGCCGGTGCTATGGGAATGAGGTGGATTTGTTATTGTCAAAAGTGCTAGTCTAGTGCAGCGGTTCTTAAACTTATAAGCTTGTACTACAAAACATTGTGTCTGTCGTGACTGCATCTGTTTTAACCCTTTATAGGGCAAGTTGCTTTGGCTGGCGTTGCTTGGGGCTTTATAAGGACTAAACTCCTATAAAAAAAGCTGTTTTTTATAATGGTCGAAATATAGAGCGATTTCGCAATTTGCCCTATTAAGAGTTAAGCATTGTCTAACTTTAGCCATTGTTTTGTGATAAAGCAGTTAACTTTCGAAACATTGGAATAAATGATTCGCAGAACCTTTTTTACTTCTAAACGGAACCCAGTTTAGGAATCGCTGGTCTAGTGCTAATATTACCGGTCTCAGATGCAGAGATGCCGGGCTCAATTTCCAGCGATTCATTGTGTAAGTACATAAGCCAAAGTCATAGTAATTTTTTTTCGTTCAAACAATTACAACAATAAATCTTTCTAGATTCCGGAATTACATATAAACCTTACATCTATACAATGTTTACAACATTTCTGGTGGTTAACGTGAAGTTTAAATGCTACGTCAACCGCTGACCTAGCTAATTGGCTTTGCGTTGGATGTACTTACCTTAGGAGAGAAACGTACTATTTTAAAGGCTACATAACGTACCATTTTTAAGGCTATATAAGGCTACGACGGTGACGTCAGCAGCAGCACGCCGTCCACTGTCTCTTGCGGATGCGTTCTATGTAGGAGCGCACGCAGCGACAGTGATGTAAAGTCTAAATGCTACGTCAACCGCTAACCGTTAATAATTATGACTATGACTAGGACTATGACCATCAGGCGGGACGAATGCCTGATTGTCAATTTAGTAGATAAAAAAATTATCGTCTATTGTACTTTCATTTATCAGCTTTGCAAAAGACGTTAAACTGATGCTTTCAGGAATCTCTTAAGGATCTCATTTGGGACCATCCGAACTCCTTGAAAGCTTTGCAAAGTGACGTTTAACTGTGCTTGGAGTGTCTCAGGGCTCTTACTTGGGGTCAATCAAAACTCACTTCCAGAAACGTTTCAGCACTCACCTTGGATCAGCGTCGATGAGTCCCCAAGAGCCTAAAACGGGTTCCGTATCAACCAACAGCTTCTTGCAGTCATCGATCAGGGATTTGACGTGTTGCGCCATAGCTGCCGTATCGGGGCCGGTCTGATCCTGCCATTGTTTAAATTTAGAGTTATTTTTACCGTTTTTAAAGATACAGTCAGCAACAAAAGTTGCTGAACACTTTAGTACTTTGTCAAAGCAAGTAATAAATCGTACAGGCGCGCTTGTCAACCTCTAATGATGTTATTATGACACGGTACTAGTGATTAGCTGCTTTCGTTGCTGACCGTACAGTCGGCGTTTATACTCGTAGAAATCATAGTATTAAGTAGTCAAAGTCTTGGAAAAAATCTTCAGATGCAGGCTTTAGGAACATTGTAAAATGTTAGTTTTAGGTAAAATCATTATTAGTTATTACTAATTGTTCTAACAGTTAAACAATATATACAAATGTTTTTATGAATACCAAATATAACTTTTTTTTCCATTACCTTGCATTATTTATACCAACCAGTATGCTCAGATGAATATAACGCCGACTGTACTAGTGTCATAATGTGGCTACAAAGCTGCAAGCCAAGGATAAGGGATGGAAAGCATGCTTTAAAAAACATAAAAAACGTATATGCCAGCATATTATGACTTGTATCATGCAACCAAACACTCCAGATAGTAATATCAGTGCATAACAAATTAAAGAAGTTTTATTAAACGTATTTTGCACGGATCGAACGAACGCAACCACTTTAGCCTAATGATACATTACCAACAAACAACAGTAGCCTAACCCAGAAGCTATTTAGAATTCCGCTGATGAATTATCTTTAAACACTTATATTATTATATCAGCTATAGCTGTCAATTAAAAACAATCGAAATAAAGATGCAAATGTCATTGGTCCAAGCCATCTTAATGGCAGAGATCCCATGGCGTACTTAATTTCTACCTCATTTCCCCACCTTCGAACTTGTCAAAGGGACGTCTCACCTAATCCGGGGTCGCATTGAGACCCGGCTCACACACACCACATCTTTGCGATCCGATCCGAACACCTCAGAGAATCCCCCGGCCCCTAGTAGGGAACGGGGACACGCACTAGTGCGTGACGCCATTCTCTCTAGAAAACCTGACGGTCTTTTACACGGCTTGAACCCTTTAATCTTTCAAACCCCGAACAAAACAAATGAAAACACCTGCGCCGATGACGTAATAGGCATCAATTCCTAATAGGCATCAATGGATTCGGCGAAAAAAAAAATTTACATTAAAAAATAAAATTGAAAACGCACAGAGAATAAAGTTGTTGGGTGTTCAGAGTGTAGCAAATTTATTCTAGTTTGTTTGTGGCTAAACTTCTTCATACAAAAGTAGGCTCTAAATTAACTATTTTTAAGTTCTAATGTCGAGTGGCGAGCGCTCGCTTGGGGTTTGACGGAATTTTGCCGCGTGTAATTTTGCACGCTTAGAGACTGAAAGGTGTATCTCGCCATCCCTACTGCCCCCTAAAAAGTCCGGTAACGCTGAAAATACCGCCAGAGACAATCATCAAACGCGCTCTTAAAAAAAAACTCTTCCTTAACACAAAAATAAAGGGCAGGACTACTCATTAAAAAAAAGAAAATAATAGGAAGCAAGCCACAAGCACGCACATTGAACATGAGAACCTTGACAGCGGTGCATCTGGTGCAGTCGGGGACGATCAGCTGCTCCGGTATGGTGCGGGACTCGCCAGTCATCACGTCGATCGCTACTTGTCGGAGCGCGTCTTTGAACGTGGACAGGTAGTACCTGGAAGAGAACGGTTGCTGCAATGGTAGTGGCTGTAGCACCAGTAAAATGGTGGAACAAAACTGCGTTGCCATAATCTTAGCCAAAGCTGGCTAAACCCAGTCAGTCAGTAAGCTTGCTGTTGGTGCAAGTTGCTTTCAGAATGAATGAATGAATGTATGAATGAATGAATGAATGAACGAACGAACTAATGAATGAATGAGTAAGGATTATTCGCACATACCACAGTTTGAAATACAATATGTTGTTGGTTACAATATTATCCCCTTGTTTGTCGATAGACCGGCCATCAGCCGATAACAAAAGGGTATTTGACAGGTTTTAGAAAAATATGTCTAATGGTTCATTATAGCATAATATATTTGCAATTTGATTAATTCGTTGTGAATTTCTTTATTTTTTATGAAATTCACCATTAAAATTCAAAGGAATAAAATAGCCGCCAAAACGATGCATGCAGGTCACGTGATATCGTGACGTCAGTTGCAAGTAAACATACTGTTAGCTGTCAAATCACACCATACAAAACAACGAGTGACATCTTTGATTTACTTGCAAATGACGTCACGACATCACGTGACCAATACCGTGCGTTTTCGATCACGTGGTCAATCATAAAAATTTAATTATTTTATAAATGATTTTTTATAAAAATTAACTTATTTTAAAATTATGTGCTGGATAAATTGGTTAAAAAAATGTTTACTGTTAAGTTAACAACAGTTTTATCTATATTTTCATTGTAGTCAAATACCCTATTGTGTCTGGTATTCATGCAGACGAGCTCTTAAAGTTATTATAAACGACAACATAACTTATCCGTGCATTGTAAGGCTATGGCTTTACCGTTAAACTTTTATTCCGCGTCCCAGGAAAACAGCGAATACAAATTACAAACGATTTATCTATTGATGTCGTCAACACTATATAATATAGATATGATAGTTAAAATAATACTAAAAAGCGTTAACATTATGATCAGTCACAGCCACAAAGTTCGTAAATGGTCCTAGGTATTGACGGAGGTCATTTCAGAGTATTTTTGACGTCAGCACTTAATTGCGTTAAGTTAAGATACTTGATTTTTATGTTACGCCAGACAAAAACATTTTCGCCACATTACATTATGAAATGAATTGTTTCCTAAAGTGTACGCGAACACTACTCATTAAATTGAAACTCTTTATATCGATCTACACACATTTCGAAACATTAGGATGAAATAATATATAAAATTAATGCGAGTAGACCCATATGAAAAAAGTTATTTCATTCCAACTATGGTTAACTATTATAATTAGTAAGAAAAGTAAACGAGGTCACAAAATTAGTGTTAGAGTTTTATCTGTGCATTCAATTACGGTGAGGAGGTCGCAAAACAATCTTTAGTAAGCATAGACAAATCAATTTGGTTAAACAATTTCAAAAAACCAATTTAGACTGACCTCCCCAATCCGTATGCGATCTGAGCCGTAGCTAGTTCACTTGTCAGTGGATGGCCAAAGTAGCTTGGCATCATTTCTAATTTAGGCCCGTCCATGTCCACGATTTGTATAACCATCATCGTGGCGGTTTTCAAATCCTGCCAAAAGTTGTCGTGTTCGTCTATGGTCGCCATATTGATTGGTTGACCGAGGGTAATGTCTATGGCGCATTGTGTCATGGCGTCACTAAAATGGCGGATGATGAATCTGTGGCGGGAAAAATGGCCGCATAGTCTTCTTTCGCACATTACAATACAATTTTTTTAACTTTATTTATGCCTAGCTGACCCAGCCGACATCGTACCGCATATCTTTTTTTTTTAATATAGCTTATGTTACTCGGCGCCAATGTAACATTCTAATGGTGAAATAATTTTTTAAATAGGTCCAGTAGTTTTTGAGTTTATTCGTTGCAAACATACATACATACAAAAATACAAAGGTCCTTCCTTCTCCTTCTTTATAATATTAGAATAGACAAGCTTTAGCTAGATTTTATTTGTTATATCAAAAGTCATTGAGCCACGGGAACCTTATAATTGATCGAGATGAAATGTAACCTATACAATTTAGGTACAGTGTGATTTTTTTTATAATGATTGTCAACGAAACCTTTTACATACAAATAAACAAGTTTTACTTCTTTACAATATTAGCTCTAACATAGAGAGAAACATCAGAGATATAGCAGAGTTGGTATATATACGACATTTAAATAAACAAAATATATATTACCTATTTGCAGACGCCACTCCATCTTTCATCATTCCAGTTATCTTCCTTTCACCAGTCCTTGTGTAGTCGCCCTGAAAACAATTTTTTTTATTAATTTTCTTTGATATACTTTGTTGCGCGAGCGACCCTTTTCGACGACGGTATCGGTATCTAAGTACTACATCACCATAGGATTAAATAACAGCATTTAAAGCGGATTAAAACCCCAACAATTTTCATAAGACATTCTCACATAATAAATTGGCTTATAAAGTCGTAATCGAGCCCGCTAAAACGGTTACAATTATTCTCTAATATCTTATCTTATATATATATATATATACACCGTTGGCCTGAATAACCCGAAAGATTTAAACCACGTATTCTTAACGACAGTACGAGTAAATAACGTTATATTAACATGGGTCGAAATGTGTGTTTTAATTGACCCACTTTTTCAATACAAATTAAATCATAGTAATAGCGTGTTTCTTTATGGTCAAGCCTTTACTTCAGAGAGTAAGCGAATCATATTAATCTCAAGTTGAGAAACAGGGAGCGAGCATGACACTTCACGAATCGCTCCGATATCACACGAGGCACCTAGGTAAGTGCGTCTGCGTGAAAGTAGTAGGTGTCTACATCATACCTTAGGGTGTGTTATACTTGATATTTTTTTTATTATTATTTGTTTTAAATAATGAATATCTCCTTTATTATGGGGTTTAGGACTATGCGTTACATAACTTTATATACTCTAATTAGGCTGGAGAATCGTTAAGTTAAATCTTTCGGGTTATTCAGGCCAACGGTGTATATCTTAAGTTTTTCATTTAGCACATCACCTTGAAATGACGTCACCATTATGGTAACCCACAGAAGATGAGGCTTAGCGCTAGAGGTAGACCGACCTTGCTAAGAAAGGTAAAATCGCAACCTTATTGCTATCACCCTAAGTGCCTTAGTCCCAGCACATTGCCTGGACACGTCTCAATAGGTCAGCCTATGACTAAAAGAATGTGGCGCAGCGCTAGACGAAGACGGTTGCAATCCCAACCTTATTAGTATTACATTAAAAGCCTTACATTTAGCACTTTACCTGGACACGAAGTCTCAGTAGTCAGCCTAATAAGATATGACGCAATATTGGTGGTAGCCGGAGTTAGCTAAAACAGTTGCAATCCTAACCTTATTGCTATTACCTTAAGATACTTAATCACAGTATATTGTCTGGACCATGCGGATGTATGTTGTCAGCCTACATGGTGAAGACAGTTGCAATCGCGGCCTTATTGCTATTAACTTAAGAACCTTAGTCCCAGCGTACTGCTTCGATACGACGTCCCCATTGTCAGACTACATGGTGAGGAAGGCGTGCCGTAAGGCTTGTGGTAGCCCGATGCCAATATTACCAAAACCGAGCCGGTTAAGACTGTTGCAATCACAACCTTATTGCTAGTACCTTAAGAGTCTTAAATTCAACGCATTATCTGGATACGACGTCTCAGTAGTCAGCCTAAGAAGATATGGCGCAGTATTGATGATAGCCTGAGTTAGTTAAAACAGTTGCAATCCCAACCTTATTGCTATTACCTTAAGAGCCTTAGTCCCAGCATATTGTCTAGACACGACATCCCCATTATCAGCCCACATGGTGAGGAAGGCGTTACGTAGAGCTTGTGGTAGCCCGGTGCCGGGAGTTCCCAGACCTAGGCGGCATAGTTGCAGCTCCAACACGTATTTCGCTATCGCTGTCTGTAACAATGAGGAGATGGAATGAAATACATACATTTTGCAGGTTGTCAATACGCACGCACGCACGTACACACACAAAATTTAACTTTATTATATATTCGCAGATACGAGTTCACAATTGAATAAAAAATATCTAAAAAAAATAACTCCTTCTGTTGACCCTATCGTAGCGCTGTGGTAGGAGAAGTGTGGGTGTGTGTGTAGTCAATTACTTAAGGCGAAGGGTACACTAGCGCCACCAATTGATAATTTGACAATTACTAACGGACCGGATCATTTTTTAAACATTGCGTACCGTCCGACAACAGGAAAGCATCCATAGTATTTATTTAATAATTGTGCACTACTTTTTTTTGTTGCGTGGTTTATTCTCAAAACGGGCTATCGCATTTATTCCTAAACAATGGCCACTTTTGGTGTTAACGAATGAATACAAAAACAAACCTAAAAGTAGTGCACAATTAATAAATAATAGATGTTTGTCTAGTGTCGGAAGGTCGGCAATGTTTGAAAAGAAATCCAGTTTAACAGTTATCAAATTAAATCCATTAGCGGCGCTTGTGTGCCTTACCCTTCGCCTTAACCGAACCGGGTATTCTTATTCTATATTCAACGAATACGGTGTTGTTCTTGACGGGAAAGTAGTGTTATGTTAGAAAATAATGTGAAATAATGGTGGATTATTAACCGTTCAGTGTTTGTGAACGGGCATGAGTGTTGGCAAATGAAACAAAACAATCCAACGTCACTTTTTAAATTCTTTCAAAAAGTTCGTGTGAGGTCTTATTAAAGCCCCACATCTTTACTGAGAGAGATACTCAAGGGGTTAGGGAGTATATAATTTATCACTTCTCATTGCTATTATCATTCATCATCATTATCATCATCATCAGATTTTTAAAGGCATTTAGATCGAATCCAGAGTGGATCGAGAGTGGTTCGAGGCGACCAGAGGGCGCCTAAAAAGTCTATCTAGGACCTCGGCTCAAGTCGACCGTGTGGTGAGGGTCGAAAAGCGTTCAGCTAAACATCTGTACCGGGAATAAAGCGCGTGTGAACCAGGGTTTGATACCGTTACCAAATTCCCACTATAAGTACCGGTAATTTGCAATTGTATGCAATTTCGTAACAGTATTGCACGTAACGTTATCTAGAAAAGTATCGCTAATAACTTTGTTAAGTATTAAGCTTTAGCCAAACCGCGTAGAGCGTAAAATTATTTTGCAAATTTACCGGTAACAATGCCACCAACGATACTAAGCTTACTTTTTAACGGTATTCAAAACCCTGGTGTGAACCAGGTCTTCTCACTCAACGTTATACGAGTACGGTTTCTTGGGCCTATTCTAGTTTACATGTGTAGTGTATCTGAGTGTGGCTGATATGGACATACCTGCACCACGTTGGTTCGGTCGAGGCAGTCGATGCAATTGACACGGAACACTCCATTCTGCGCGCATATCAGCCCACGGTCGTCGCGCCAGCAGAAGCGCATCTCGCCGATCACGTCCGATATCGCGTTGATCAAGATGCTCACGTTCTCGTAATGCATCCCACGGCTAGACATAGAGAGAGTTTATCTTTATTAGTGCCATACATTCACAGTATTTTTCAGGGTTCAACTAACGGGCAGCGCTCTCCCTCTACCGGGCAGCAGAACTCCTGGCACGCACTCTACCCGCCTACACTCCGGAGGCAGCTCTACACGCGCCCTACCCGCCTGCACTCCGGAGGCAGCTACCGCGGCGGATCCAGCTTCGGAATCCAGATCTCACCGGCGCAAACTACGGCCCGGGTCTAGGCTGACCTAGGCACCGAACTGCGCATGCGTCCCAGACCCCGCTCGAAGCTAAGTCCTCTTTAAATCGCGCGACAACACTGAGCACTACAGCGACCGACGTAACCCACCCTGAGCAATAAATTTGGTTACACGAGATTCTATCTTTTATTTCATACTCTTTTCTGGAACTGGGGTGCCTAAGACCCCAGCGTTTCAACGAAGAACACCTACTTGTACCTAAAGGTTCAAGCGACTTCTTATGTATATACAACTCACCAGTGTTCATGGAAGTCGAAAGTGGCGTACATGACTTCCGGGCTGTTATACTTCAGCACGTCTACCATAAGTCTCCCATATGACGTGCTCCAAAAACACACCTACTTGTGGATGCCATGAGCTCCTAGAGCAGTATTGTAGCAGGGTTGTTGCGGTTGTGAAAACGACACGCGTGTAGCGGCGTGTATACGCGCATCTCGTTTTCACAACTGCAAACATTTCCAGAATTACTGCTGTTCGTGCATCATCGAGACTGCTCGGGCGCCGACGCCGCCAGGAGTTCCTGTGCGAACTTCGGACCATCACGGGAGACGCCGGGCGCCTCACTTTACACCGGCCAGTCACTTCACCACGAATCACGGATGACACCAGACGCGCGCACGACATTAATTTATCCATTCTATCAACGTTCGCGTTTTATTTAAATTCATTATACCAGTTAAACAGTCCAATTCTCTCTATCATTAAGTCCTGTAGTTAGAACCCAACACAACCCAGGTGTAGCGCTTTAAGAGTTTATAGTAAGGCCCCTGCTTGCAGACTCATAGCGTTTCCTAGAAGTGGTTGCTGAATGCTTGTGACTTTTTTTATACAACTCACCAGTACTCATGGAAGTCGAATGTGGCGTATATGACGTTCGGGCTGTTATATTTCAACACGTGGTTGCCATAAGTCTCCCATATGATGCGCTCCCGGCCCTGTTGTTCCACCAGGTTCACGATGCACACCTGCTTGTAAAGAGTCAGCTCTTCCTTGAAGTGTTTCTTGAATGCAGCGTGCGATTCTTCCTCGGCTGGTAGAAGAATAGAGATGTTGATATCAACAATAAAGTCTAGAAAGCGGCTTACAAATAAACAAAGAATAAGCTTCCAATAGTTATTTCGTGTTTTGTCTCTTTTACTCTACTTTGAAATGACGTTTACATGACGGGAACAAAGGACGGAATAACTATTCCGAGCTTTGTTTATTTGTAAGGCACTAAACATATAAATGAAATCATGTAACAGTTCTTTTAAACATTAACCTATTTTTATTTGAACTAACCCTGAATATCTGTAACCTAAAAGATTATAAATGTACACTCAATTGACTGAACAAAATAGTGACGTCATTGTCTCCATTCCGTAAAAATCCTGTTAATACTTTAATGAAAAAAGTAAATAAAATTAATGATATGAAATGAATGAAATACATACTTCTGTCTAGTCGAGGTGGTGGCCTGAACTTCATCTCTGGCTGACTCCAGAATATCGGCACGGATCCGCGAACCTGCAGTATAACATGTGTAAATAATTTACTTTTTGCTGAAATCAGAAACCGTTTAAACCGTGCCACTTCACATTTCTGTGTCCCATACAATCTTTAAAGCTCTTTCCAACCAATAAGCCGATTTTAACGAAACTTTCTATCATCACCATCATCATCAACATCATCATCATCATCATCATCATCATCATCATCACCACCATAATCATCATCACCATCACCAGTTCAGTTAAAAGACGTCCACTGCTGAACAAACTTTCTATGCTTAAGGGAAATTCAGAGTTGTTGATAATTAACATTTATAACAATCAAACTTTGCCAGGGTTCCAGGATATATATCAATAGTAATAATGTATATATATCATGATATATATCCGATCCGACTTGATATATCAAGTGATTTTTTGTGATATATATCAATACAAAATCTTCCTTGCAGTCAAATCAATCACAATAATGAATCGGCATTTTTTGATTATTTTATTAATTATTTGATAATGTAATAGTTTATTACGAATGTAGAACATGACTGATTTGATAACTAAAATAATTATTTGATTTGATTATTCTTGAGATATTATTTGTAATGTTTCTTATTTTGCTACCTATATGTGTAGGTTATACTTAAGAAAATCAATGAAGCCATTGACTGATTAGAATTTATAAGAAGATTTTATGTTTTTGAGTTGATTTTTCTGATTTTAAATACCTAAATAAATATTTATATAATATATAATTTTAAAATAATTTATTATGTTTATAAAATAAACAGTATACTAAATACGTAGGTCACTCGATAAGTTTTGAGAGAAGTCACTCGTAATTTAAAAATGGAATGCATCTGTATTATATATTTTTAAAAAGCAAATTTATTTAAAAATAGAACGCAAGTAGCCAGGTTGCTGGTTTAAAAAAATAATGATGTTCCAGTCATTTTACTACGACGGATTCCGTGTTTTTCTTTGCAACGATGGAGCTTAACCGCGAACATTTGCGTGCTATGATATTTTATGATTTTAAAATTGGTTTAACTGAAAAACTTAGCCTTCAACGATTACAATCAGCGTTAGAGTCTGCCACATCTCGAGCAACAGTTTTTAAATGGTTCAGTAAATTTAAAAGGGGTAAAACAAACCTCGAAGATGGCCATAGAAGTGGTCGCCCACAAACGGCAGTAACTGCAGAAAATGTGTGGACTACTGAAATGTTGGTGCGAGAAGACCCACGAATTACTTACTCGGACATCGAGAAGATTCTTGGCGTTAGTTCGGGGAGCGTTAACATTATTTTGCATCAACATCATGAAGTGAGAAAGCTTTGCTGTCGTTGGATTCCGCGTTTTCTCTCAGACACTGAAAAACAGGCCCGTGTGGATTGGTGCCGCGAAATGCGTCTACGATTTGAAAACGGAACGTCAAGACGTGTTTCGGAAATCACCACAGGCGACGAAACGTGAATCTATCAATATGATCCGGAAAATAAGAGACAGTCGTCAGTATGCTCGTAAAGTTGGTAAGAAAATGGTGGCTAGTTTTTTTTCTCGCGGCGGGCATGTATCCACAACAATGTTGGAAAATCATAGATCTGTTAACTCGAAATGGTGTACAACAGTAGCATTGCCGAAAGTTTTCCAAGCTCTGCAAGAGAGGAGACCAAAGACTGGGCTTCGGGGAATCATGCTGCATCACGACAACGCTTCGTCACATACGTCCCTCAGAACAAAGGCGTTTCTTGAGGAATCCGGTGTTGAAACCTTGCCCATCCACCGTACAGTCCTGATTTAACTCCCTGTGATTTCTTTTTGTTCCCGATAATCAAGGAAAAAATAAAAGGGAAATTTTTTTCGTGTGCCAAAGAGGCCGCGGCGGCCCACAAAGTCGCAATTTCGGACCTATCGGATCAAGACTGGCAAGTGTTTTAATAGTTGGTTTATTAGGCGAATGGAACTTTGCATAGAGAATGACGGAGTATTTCGAAAAAATGTAAAATAAATATTGTTAATATCTTATATAGTTTTTTCTTGTCTCAAAACTTATCGAGTTACCTACGTAATACAATAAAATAATAATATGGCTGTCATAAAAAATGGATATATATCAATTTTTTTAGATATATCGGATATACATCATAAATATCTGATATTTTGATATTTATAATAAATATCGGATATTTTCGAACCCTTTCTTACTATGGAAAGATTAAAATCAAAATATAATCAATCAGTTAAACTATAATGTTTTATTAAACATTTTCTATTAACTGTCAAGATATCTCTGTATTTACTTTCATGTTTCTTGCGTTCGTCTCGTCTAATGGGCGGCAATATATATATCTATGTATATCGGCAAGTATACACTGTGACTGGCTAGACGACGGACGCGTTAAAGGAGGTGTATAAGAAGCCGATACCTGTTCCATTAAAAAACAACAAAATATAAAAACACCACCTTAATTTTTTACTTTTTTCCTAACTAAAATGGTCTTTCTGTTTGTTTACAATTTACTACGCGGGCGAGCGAAGCGACTAGCGAGTAGTTGTCCGCGCGTGCGGTTGACCTCACTCGTGCGTGTAGTACATACGAAATGCCGATAGTTCACTTTTATAAAACGCGTAATATCTCGCGTGTTTTAAAATTTGCTATAACCTTTTTTAACTAAAAGAGATATAGATAAGTTACTAGTTTACCTCCTTAAATGCATCCGTCGTCTAACCTGTCACGGTGTATATGGCAATGTCGACTACATTATCAACATCCGATCTTATTATTTTTACAGTTAAGAATTAGGCAAGCTATATTTATGATTATTTGCATATAATTTTACGGAAATAATAGGGCTCTTTTGGCTTACAGAGAAAGAGTAGATAGTGTTGATTAATTTCGGTGAGTTGGATTTAGCCATGATAGCATAGTTGGTAGTGCACTTGACCCGGCATGTCATGGGGTGCGGGTTCGAATCCCGCTCGTGGAATTTTTTCAACACTTTGTCTTCTTTTTTCAATAAAATTAAATATAAATTTTGTATACCTACTGTTAGAATTAGACAAATGTATTTTGTTTCACACATTACATGTTTCACAAAGAATATACAGTAGGCATTCAAATTCGCAATTATTTGTGATATTACATTCAAGGATGAGCATCCAGGTCAAAACGAAAGTTGTCGAAATAAAAAAGTGGCTGGCGGTAACGAAGCGCGACGTTGTATAACATTTTCGGTGTGCGAGTGACAGAAACTCATGATTACTTTCTAAATAAAACCTTTTTTTGTTGCTCGACCTCATTTGACTGTAGAAGAGTAAATCCTTATTAATAAAATAGTATAGATTTTGTATATTACCGTCAAATTTCGACTACTGGGCAACCACTAGTTTATAATAAAACTGAGAAGGTGGGTTTCTTGACAGAAAAGTGAACCAATATAATATTTGCAGATTTATTTAACATAAAAAATGTGTTCTGTCTTATATTATGATAAATAATCATGGATTATTAACCGGCAAGTGTTGGCAAATAAAACAGAACACTGCAAGGTCACTTTTCGAATTCTCTCAAGAAGACTGTGTGAGGTCTCAGTAAAGTCCCACATCTTTATTGAGACTCAAGGGGTACATCATTCATCATTTCTATCATCACTAATATCATTTACTATTAAAAGAAAATATTGTACAATAGCTTCATAAATTTGATACTGGCTAAATGTGCAAACCGCACATAGCCATTAATTAAAAAAAAAAACAATAAGCCCAGAGAGCCTACCACTAACCACGTTCGACGTGTTCGACAGGGAGGCTGTCACAGGCTCTTCTCGCCACGCTACAGAGCGACTGGCGGCGCGATGAGCGAATTCCTAATACATGGCATGTGATGGCAATTAACTGCCTTACGGTAAGGGTTTCGACCGCGCATTGAAGCAGCGACGTATCGAAAAGTTAAAATTTTAAACAGGCCTACAGGAAATAAAGAGTTAAGCGATAGAAAGAGACAATTCGGCGCTGTCGCAATCGTCTCTTAGCCACGCCTCTCGCCAATCTGCGATCTAAATTGAACTTTATTTTGTCCCAGCTAGAATCGCTATTTAGTTAAATGTTTTTGCGGAGTGAACTTTATGGTGATTCTGTGGTTTTACTAACCTGCACAAATGAAGCTCTGTGAATGCTGTCGGTACATATTATTGAGACAATTTGCTCAGTCTCTACGTAGTTGGCGACTTTACCGCCGGGTTCGATGCCTCTGCGGTTGTACCTGTATAGTAGATTCAGTTAGTCAGACTTAGACTTAGTCAGACTTAGAGCAACTAATTACAAATATTAAAAACTTCATGGTCCACATATTTCAAAATGATTAAAAATTAAATGATTTAATTTTACAAGTTAACAAACAAATTTACAATATGCAATCCTTTATACTTGGCGTAGCCCATCCTATAGGGGAAATAGACGATTTGAAATCGAAAACGTATTTATTGAAACAATTTTTCATAAGCAATAGGGCCCCATGGTCTAATATATTAATGGGATGGCTCTGGTTCGAAAAAATTTTTAACATAATCTCTATTGTTAAGATATTTTAGGAATAGTTTTTTTTTCAAAATCGGTAACACACAGGCATTCTCCTTGGATATGTATATGTTAATTGGCAGCATTAACCACATCCCATCATTTACTGTTTTAATTATTTTAAAAAATACTTTAATTTTGAATAATACACAAAATGAAGCTTGACCATACTAATTTCCAAAAATAATAGGATAACATATCAAGAAAATAATATCATTTCATTTAATAATTATCATCATCATTTAGTGTCATCTTCATTAAAAATTTGGAGATTAGTGCACAAAGCTACCTGCAGTGCACCATGTAGCATATTTTAACTGGCAATACCTAAGTCCAGTCTATAGTTTGATGTTGTCCAGACATAATTTACACATTCTTTAATTCAAAACATTTAAGCTTACCTGGTACCAGCCTGGTATCTTGACCGTCTTGAGATAATACCCAAAGTAAATGTCTCATCACAAGTATTGGTACTGGCAAGAGATTCTGTATTCAACGAATTCTGGTCGACTGGCTCCACAGCTATTTGCGAAAGGTGTGCATAACCTTGGATTATTGGTAATATCCACTGATCACAAGCTGGACTCTATGAGACAAAACAATTATTCTTATTTATTTATTTATTTTCCTTTGTTTCAAATTTATATGTGTGATTTATTGTACCAAATACAGATTTTTTCTATTTCTGTTTTCAGCATGTAAGGCTTAATTTATTATTACCAGTGGTTGCCCGGTGGTTAAAATTCGATCATTTCATAATAAATAATTGGGACTCATATTACACATAAATTTTATGTTTTGGGACTCCTTCCTCATATAAACTATAACTATAACAAATCTTACGCTCCTCCATGTGGGCAATGTGCTTAAAAAGGGATACAATGTTTTTCTACACATATTAATATATAGTTTTATGAGCCTGTAACATACCACAGCAAGAGAACAAGGACTTCTTCCTCTCCTTCCAACTTTCTGGTTTAATGGTCCTCCAATTTTTTCAATAAGTATTAATTAATAAGTTAATATTGTAAGAAAACCTAATTTATGCCATAATTTAATTGTGGACCAGTTTTCAAATTACACAAAAATATCAAGAGATATGAAATTGTACCCATTACATTATTAATTTTTATAACACAGTTTATTGTGATCCTTGGGGAAGATCTCTTGTTTGAGATGATGATATTCAGAACTCACCTCTAAAGCAATAATGTCTTTCAGCATAAACTTGTTCCAAAAGAATCTATCATCAACAAATTTCCACCACCTGGTTATGTCAGTCACCGGCTTTCCCGTGCCCTCCTCGGTTTCAAGTCTTTTCTCTATCTCATATTGTCGTTGCAAGCTGTTCGTCAAGTCTAGGGTACGAGAGTAGTAGAAGTTGTCTGAATCGTCAAAAATCTTGTAAAGTTCATCTGTGAGACGTTTTTCAAAACGCTCTGCCAGTTTTGGATCTCTTTGCTTTTTAACTGTTTGTTTTACCTACGAAAATTATATAATACATATTTAAACTTTTAAAATGATGAATGTCATCATGCTAATTTCGTTGGCACTAGGAAAATATAAAAATATAGAACAATTTGATAAATTAAGTCATAGGAAATAATACCTGAGTTGCAGCTTGTTGTGTTGTAGCTTTGAATGTGTTGCTCACATTTTTAACAGCTCCCACTGTTTTGTTTAAAAATGCTGAGTTTTCAAATAAACGACCCCCCATCTTCTTGTTAATTAAACTCGCTGTACTCGCAACTGAATTTGATGAGCCATGCTTTGTGCAGGGTAAAAGATCCACCTCTTGGCTTCCGGGACCCATGTTTAGGAAACATATTGATTTTATTTTATAAATAGTGTGATGAAAATATATTTGTCCAATAGGAACACTTTCCTTTATGATCATCAAACGAGGTTCAAATATATTGGAATGTTCCACTTTACCTATGATGCCATCTGTTATGCCTAAACATTCGATATCTTCAATATCAGAAAGGTCCCATGCTAAAAATAATGATAACACTATGTAGAAATTCAAAAAGGATTCTTAAAAAGTACATATAATAACTATACCATTTTGAGGACGAGAGTGAAATGTTCCTAACATAGAAAGAAATAATTTGTCCTTAGTTTAAATCAATCAATTAGGTCCGTGAAAAATAAAAAGCTGAAAATTTGTAAGTGCAAAATGCAAGTACCTGATCTGACAGAAAAACCTCCAGTTAATCGATTCCACCACAAACTTGATTCATTTCTAACAAATATATAATATTCATCTGATTTAAACAATTCCATTTTTATCAAAATTAATTAAAATCCGTGGCGTTTTCAATAATTTTCATCGTGTTTATTTATCTATTGTTGTTGAAATTTGTGGACATTTGACGTTTTAGTAAAGGGGTGGCGGAGGGAGGGGACTGCGATGTTCAATGTCTGAATGTTGGTAGCTCTGAATAATGGCTCTCCCTGCCTGTTCCTTGTTTTCCTATTCGAAACAGTAAAATGTTTTTTTATGATGAATGTTTTATCATTTTTGTATTAGATAGTTAAAATGTGGATCTTCGCCATTTTAACAGACAGTCTCAACAAACATTCTTACAAAAAATAATGATGGATGGATGCATAGATGGACTAGGATAGGAACAAGCCCTATCTAAATACTCGTTTATCTGCTGGAAAATTGAGCCTCTGCGTCTGATACCAATGATGATGATGATGATTAAAATTAAACAATTTTTACTAATTAACCGTCACTATGGTTACAAAGACACCAGTTTTCCTTATTGTTATGCTAGGTGATATTTATTTACATCGTCTTATGTCACTTTGCTTGTAACGGAACGTGAATAATGACGCGCACGTTGGTGTTCTTAAGTTGCCGAACTTGCCATATTTTAGTTTCCGGTTACGAAAAATGCACGATTATTTCTGTGAATTTACGATTACAGATTGATTTTATAACAAGATGGATTGGCAATTGACGTGCAGAGTATGTCTAGAAACTGGCGATATGGTTTCCCTATTCGATTGGGACGAAAATAACGAACAACTTGGGGACAAGTACACGTTTTGTAGCGGCATTGAGGTATGGAAAAAATACCACACCAAAATGGTTGCGATGGCCACCCTTTAATTTTTTCATACGTAAATGTTGCTATTATTATGTTATTTGTAGTTATTTTGTGGTTTTTTGCTGACATCCCTATTTAACAATTTTTGTAAATTTTGTCATTTGTGTCATTATCGTAATGTTTCTTCGTTTTAGATCTCCAAAAATGATTCTTTGCCAACTTTGATTTGTCTGAATTGTGTGGATCGCCTTACTTTTGCGTACCAGTTCAAACAACAATGCCTTACATCCAATGATACTCTAAAAGAATGTCTGGAAGAGTTTTTGAAAAGTTCAGCTGCTGTTTCAAATCCCAATTCCTCCAAAGGTAAGAAAACTATCACTAAAGTTTAATAGGTACAAGCTTCAATGATGCCAAACATGTTACAGGCTTACAGTACTGGCTAAGTCCACAGACTGCAAACCTTTAAATTTTGTTCCATCATTTAAAAAATCCAACAAAACCACATTTTATTTTTTTATTTTATTTTCTTTATTCATGCATTATTAAAAATTTAAAAGGCTAATAAACAAAACTGAAACCCTTAAATGTAATATTATTTAAAATCTATTGAGCAGAGAATAATGTTGTATAAAAAAAAATAAACAATACAGTTAACATTTTAAAACCAAACAAATAACAATTAATTCCATAATACAATAAAAATTCTATTACTAAATAAGCAGTAAATTTTCTCAAATTTCAGCTACAGAAACGGAGACGATAACTATAAAGCAAGAGAATGGTCTCCTTCTCCAATATGAGTTGCCGGTGGAGCATGATCCCTCCTCTCAGTGGACTAGAACACTTACCAAGACTCCTAGTACATCTGTGGTTACTAAAGCACCTGGCCCCAAGAAGAGAGGCCGACCCAGAAAGTATCCTAATGAGCAGGGACAAATTGGTAAAACATTTTATAACATAACTAACTGACCCGGCAAACATAGTTCTGCCATATAATTTATCTGGACAGGGACACCCTAATCACCCAGTGATATGAAACAGGGATGTTGCGCAGGCCGATTTTTTCACATCTGTGGATGTGAATACGGATGTTTAAGATCTTATATAAATATAGTATATGAATAAAGAATTAAAACAATAATAAAGTAATTATTAACATTTTTATTAATGAAAATGAGTATAAGTATAATGCTTAAATTTTTTTTAACTTCACTTACTAATATTCATATTAATAAGTGAAGTTGAAAAAAGAGCATTATACTTAATAAAGATGAATCTCTGATCAAATAAACTTTTGATTGTTCCCTTGAAAGGCAGGAGCATGACAAATTTAAAATTCTTTAATTTAAAGCTCTTTTTAAAATTCGTATATTAATGTATATTCCATTTCAAATTCGAAATATATTTTACGACCTATTCTGATACCTACTGAATATACATATTTTATTAAATTTCATAAAAATCAATCGCGCCATTTCGGAAGAGTATGGCAACTAACATTGTGACATGATAATTTTATATGAGCTTGAGCGTGCAAATACCAGACACAATACAATTTTAATTGTATCCACCTGGTGGTCGATCGACGCTCAAGGGGTTAAATATTTAATAGACATTCTTTTTGATTGTAAACATTTTTTAATCTTGTGCATCAGTCAAATGTTTTTCTAAGCTATAATGAAATACTAAGCTTAATAATGTGTTAAGGTTGCAATCTTGCAAGTTAACCCACTTAGACCATGTGTTTTAACTCCTCTAAAAATATTAAAGATATACCCTAATATAATACTTTTAGAGGTACATGCCTGCACATCAAACTACCACAAACTTAAATTTCCTCAACAGGCATTGAACTTTGTCTATGGGAAAGGAATATTGATTGAAGAAATCGGAGAGTTTTAGATAGTCAGATGTGCAGTGGTCTGAACATCTATAATACTTTTAGAGGTGTTAAACACATGGTCGGGCTAGGTTGGTTAAGCAACTTTATTCACAGTCACGGGATAGGTTCCTGGGCACTCATCAGTACTTATTGTAAGTCCCAGTTGTTATTGTAAATTGGCTGTTGTGTGTTGCTAGTGAAGAAATTTATGGCCTTATATAGGGACAACAGGCATGGGTTGTTCATGAGATAAGTCTTAAGCCCATTTAATTTTTCTATAAATAAATTCTTATTTTATCTTATCTCATCTTATCTAAGGGACGTTTATAGGCTGATAATAAAGCTATAATAAACCACTAACATTATGAAACTAGCACTTGTTTCTTTATTAGATTTGTTCCAATAAGTTTAAAAGTTATTGGTGTTTTTTCAGACCTATCTCCATACCAGAGAAAGAAACCCAAGCAGACGGAAAAGGAGCCAGAAGCTCTCACAACACTGCTTGCGTCTGGATCTTTGGATTTGAAGCAGGAACCCCTTGATGACGAGAATGAAGATGGTTTGTTTTTTTTTTGTTGAATTGTGGCTGCTGTAGTAAGATTGTGATGTGATAGCAAGTCAAGCATACTTTTACTGCTGACTGTAAAACCTTATAAAATGAAACAAAAATTTTTAAAATTATGAATTTTTAATTCACCAAACTTTTTAACTGATTTATTTATTTTAAGCTTTATAAAATTAATAATGATGATGGTTATTAAATGGAATTTGTTACACATATTAAAGTTCACCATGGTATATTAAATTTCTCTTGATGAACTTTGTCTCTTGCTCTTAGGTTACGACGGCTTAGATGACCCAGACTTCAACCCGAATGGTGAAGAAGAACAAATATCTGATCAAGAAAAGGAGGAAAAGGTAAAATTGCAAATAAGAGAAAAGAAAAGAAAGAAAATGTTTCCCACACTCACACCAATTATCTAGGCCCAAGAAAAGCTTCCTTAAGAAACTCGATAAATGGTTAACTAGACAACGGATAAACATACTTAATATACTTAAATACATACTTATTATACACTAGCTGTGCCCTGCGGTTTCACCCGCGTTAATTAGCGACTGTTCCACACCTATTAGTCATAGCGTGATGTAATATAGCCTATAGCCTTCCTCAATAAATGGACTATTCAACACAAAAAGAATTTTTCAATTCGAACCAGTAGTTCCTGAGATTAGCGCGTTCAAACAAACAAACAAACAAACTCTTCAGCTTTATAATATTAGTATAGATAGGAAACACCCAGACCCGAAACAATATAGAAAAACATGTATTTCTAGATTGTTCCGACCGGGGATCGAAACCGGGACCTTAAATTAGCGACACCATGAAAACCGGTGTGCAAGCCACTCGACCAAGTCGTCATAATAAAAATAAGAATTATAAATCAAATGATCTCATTTACTCATTGTGTTCTGTTCATTCTAATGCAGTCGTGTAAAAGTAAAAAAGCGTTATTTTATGAGAAAAAGAAAACGCATTTATTTTTTCTATGTACTTCTTCTTTATTTCTACTTTCTTCTTTATGTACGTTGTTAACGTCTCGGTGGTCGCGTGACACTCGGCTCGAAATCCGGAGGTCCTCGATTCATTTACCAATTCGGTCATTTTAAATGCCTATTGTTACTAGCCAAAATTGGATCAAATAATTGGATTTTTATTATTATTAACGTTAGAGTATTTTAATAGCTACAAAAAAAGCGAGGCCGACCTCGGAAGAATCTAGTGTCCCCGCAGAAAAACACTAAGGCCAATGAAGAAGATGGGGAAGATGTGCTCCTCAAAGAAACGATCCTGGCCTTCTCCGAGCCCATCCCGGATCACATCTTAAACCCCAAGCCGAGGAAGAAATACCAACCACGGAAGAAGTACCATTACGAGAAGACGTAAGTTGTCATCATTGCAGTTGTGTGTCTATTGCGAGTTTTATTTGCTGTTCGATCATGAAACGAAAACGAGATGTTGACAACTTTTTTTTAACTCCTCATTTGTCACTAGGAAGCGCTGCTTGCCAATGGTATACAGATTCTCGTTTTCGTAAACCTGATTGAATGGCAAATAAAAACACATTAAAATTCATACAAAAGTAAATTATAGTTCCGGATCTACTCGCGTTTATTTTACACATTAATTTAATAGGTACTATCCTGCAAAGGGTTCGAAAAAAATCCGTAATATTGGTTTCAATTCTATGCAAAGTGTTCGCGTAAACTTGAGAAACTGATAAGATTTTAAGTTAAAAAAAATAGACGACGAACTTTTATCCTCTGCTTTGTTACTTTCAGTCCCTCATGTGCGTTACTCAATGAAGTTGTAAGCGGTTTGATTTTACTGACAATAAAGTCCGTGGGTGGAAATCCGTTATTTGCGCAATACCTTAGTCTTAGTTTTGTGGTAAAGCAGATAGTGTCTAATTTTTGGTATCAAAAACAGACAGAGACGGCATGCATACCCCATCATTATATTTTCTTGCATACAGACAGACATTACCAAACTTTTCGGTATTTCTGACTGTTATCTACCAGCAACGTTACAGCCTCTTTGGATTTCTCTTTGGTCTACCTTCCAAATTCTAAATTTCAGTGACATCTTATTATAAAAAATATGTGTACAGTAGTTGACAATAAACATCAATAACGGGAAAAAGTGGTCTCATTGCTCGTGCCCTATCCCCAACACTGACAATAAAGCTTTTGAATTTCCAAAGTACAATGAATATCAAACGCAGACAAAGTAAGTAATTTACTTTATAGCTCATTTCGTGTGTAAAATCATTAGTTATTTGTTACAGACACACTTGTGAGACATGCGGCGCGTCGTTTACCTCCAACGCGTCACTCCAGGCTCACATACGACGCCATTTAGGCATTAAACCATTCGTTTGCAGGTATGCTTCTGTGCTTACATTATTCTTAATATTCTTGCGTCAATACTAGTAAACATTTACACGCAAACCAACTATACTTAGACCAAATTCGATTCGGTGTTTGAAAACAAATTTTTCACTATTCCTAATGCAGATTTAAAAGAGTGTTACATTAAAACCATGAATAATGTTGACTTCTTTTCAAGAACAGTAAAAATGACTGATACTAATTATTTACAAAGAGAATTTGTGAAACTTTCCAAATCGAATTTAGCCACAGTATAGTCTATGGAGAAAAACATTTTTAAATATGGTTGAGTTTGAATTTTTTGTTGAAAGTTTTGTTTGAAAGCTTACCTCAAAGTCTAAATTAATGTTTATTAGTAATTATCAATAGTAATAACGCTTCTATTTCTAATTTAGCCACTTGAAAGTTGCTCTCCCAAATATAAACTACATATTTTCAGATTTTCTGTAGTTGGATTTATTATTTTGATAATATTGCGTTTTATGATTTTATTTCATTAGTTTGAAAGTGTCTGCCAATTGTTAATGTTGGGTAGCTAGGATCACTAGCTATGTATTTATTTATTTTAAAATATATTGTATACTCAAAAACCCTAATTTAGACAACTTACTAATTAGCCTAGCTACTCAACTTTACTGTTTGTCAGACCTTTTATAACATCCGTTATAGACGTGGGTGCGGGTAGACGCTAATTTGTATAAATAACAATAAAAACAAACCATCCGGCCATCATACAGACGTCTACACGGCAGACTATCCAACATTGTCAAATCTCTTCAATAAATGTTCAACCACACGCCTTGGATATAAAGATCAAAGTCGATTGAAGAAATTTGACAATTTGTCTGGTAGTCTGTGTGTAGGCTTGTGTACATAGAAGATATTTAGGCAGAACAAGCTAAATACTCCTTCTGTATTAGCATATACAATATTTGTTGGCCTTCATTTCATTTTTATAATAAAAAAAATCTTAATATTATAAATTTATTTGGAACAATAAAAATTATACATTTAGTGTTGTTCGTTAATACTGCGGTTAGTTGTAAATACTGTGTCGCAGCACCAACGCCCGTCTCCGGTGATAATGGGGATCGCGTTCCAATAAACTACCAAACGAAAACAAAAAACACTACCTACCACTTTTAAAAATACTTACACAGATACCTTAAAATAATGTGAAGTTGTGTTAATGTGTACCTATGTGCGTAACCAACTATACAGTATACCAAACTCGGGGAGATACTCCGACCACTAGTAACATACAATTCACATCGTGTCTAGCCTTGCACTGGCGGCGCAAGCGCATGGTGAGGTAAAAGGGGCGGAGCGATGAACGAACGTGATTTGGTATAAGTAGATAAACAGATTACACAAAGTAGCTACTCCAGTGCTGAACCTTTAATATTTTACTAGTTGTGCATTAACTTAGTGTAAGATTTATTATTGAGAATGTATTATTTATTTATTTATTTATGTAAATAATAACACAACATTACAGTATGACACCAATACGCTATGCTATACAAAAATCAAGAAAACAACAGCAAAAGAAAAAAGTAAAAAAAAACATTTAGCAGTTAAAGTAAAAAAAAATAATTACACAACAATAATAATATTAATAACTAGCTGACCCGGCGGCGGGCTTCGTACCGCATTTTTTTATATTTTATTTTTTATATAGCCTATGTTACTCAGCGTTAAGCGAAAGAATTTTTTAAATCGGTCCAGTAGTTTTTGAGTTTATTCGTTGCAAACATACATACATACATACAAAAATACAAAGGTTTCCTCTTTATATAATATTAGTATAGATGTATTAACTAACTTAAAAGTACTATTTCTTACACTATCAATCACCTTACAATACCTCAGACATTCTCTGCTCACTTCCCTCCATCTGTCAGCAGTATAGAAAATATTAAAGGAGAAGTTTTATTTATGCCTGCGCCCATGTCGCAAATATCGCTTACGCTGTTACAATAAGAGGCTAAGTTATATTATGATTTATATTATTTAAGAACGTAACCGCACCCACGCATCACACAAAGTTTAAATAATAAGATACCGCGAAAAAATTAAAAAGAGTACTAAATTAAAATTGTATGCAGAATGCTTAGTGGGAGTTTTATTCACCAATTGATAGCGTTTACGATAACTAGGATTTGTATTGTAAAGTTGCATTCACCTAGCACCTAGTTTGTCAATAGACGACTCTGCTTCGATTCCATACAAATTCTCGTTTTTGTTTCGTTTATTGGGGATATCTCATACAAACATTTAAGTTAAAAAAAAAAAAGAAATATAAATTTGGTAATTAAAAACATTAAACAAATTGTTTAGTGAATTTTTACGATTTATAATGTTCCTTATTGAACTTTATGCCTATCGCATTAATACAGCTGAACAAACGTTATTTGAAATGTTTTAATTGGTTTCAATAAAATTTGCAAAATGGTTTGAAAAATTTGGTACTTTAAAGTTTGTATGCACTGTGATTGAACGGTGAATAAAATTCGCACTCACCATTCTGTTTAGTAATGAAAAGTATCAATTCAATCCCGTCCTAGTCCAACGCATTTCCATTACAATACTGTTGTAGCTTTTAACATACTGAAATTTTAAATTGAACCATACTGTTCTCACAATTGTGTTTCTTATGTATAAAAAGTATGTATTTAAGTATATTAAGTATGTTTATCCGTTGTCTAGTTAACCATATAACGAGTTTCTTAAGGAAGCTTTTCTTGTGGCTAGATAATTGGTGTGAGTGTGGGAAACATTTATTTATTTATTTATTTATTTATTTATTTAATATGGTAAAATCTCAAATATCAATATTTTAAGTTACAACAGTATTTACAATGGCAGTGCGAATATATTTAACGTAAAACAAAAAAAAATACGGCAACTTTAGCATCGAATCCCAGGTGTTTCACGAATAAGGGCTCTTTCAAATTAGTCATGTTTCGTGTCGGACCTCTGGCGCTGCCGTGCGTCAACCCGAACCAAGGTCCTAGCATTTAGCGTCCTCAGGTTATTCCTCTCCCGATCCGAACCCTTCGGAGAACCTAGTAAGGACGGGGACACGCACTTCCTTCTAAAATACTACTGACAGTGTTTCACACGGTTTTGAGGAACTTTTTAAGTTTCTCGCCGCCCACATAAAAGTCCGATGACGCTGAAAATAACGCCTAAGGCAATCGGCACACTTAAGAAAGAAAGAAAAAGAACTGCCGTGCGTTTTCATATCAAACGCCAGCCGCACGACTGTTAAGGCGAAGGGTAAGGCACACTAGCGCCACTAATTGATAATTTGACAATTACTAACGGACCGAATCTTTTTTTAAACATTGCGTACCGTCCGACAACAGGAAAGCATCCATAGTATTTATTTAATAATTGTGCACTACTTTTTGTTGCGTGGTTTATTCACAAAACGGGCTATCGCATTTATTCACAAACAATGGCCACTTTTGGTGTTAGCGAATGAATACAAAAACAAACCTAAAAGTAGTGCACAATTATTAAATAATAGATGTTTGCCTAGTGTCGAAAGGTCTGCAATGTTTGAAAAAAAATCCAGTTTAGCAGTTATCAAACTAAATCCATTAGCGGCGCTAGTGTGCCTTACCCTTCGCCTTAATAAGGAACGCAGTGCTAACGCACGCCAGTGCAGCGGAGCAAATAAGGAGACTGCAGAAGTTAATTAAGCTTCATACAAAAGTTTGTTGATTGCTACTGGGCATTTTCAACCTCACCCGGCTTTTCCTCCTTTTGGAAACTTAAAGGGTTCATCAAGCCGTGTGAAACGAATCACCGTTAGAGGTTTTCTAGAGGAACGGCATCAAGCACTATTGCGTGTCCCCGTGCTCTACTAGATTCTCCGATTGGTTCGGATCGGATCGGGAATCCATACAAACGCGCTCGAGCAACGCACACATAGACAACAACATTTCACGGACACGGAATCTCGCAACAGCTGCGCTCGGACTGTTCCGAGCTGTACCGAGATTTAAAAAAATATTTTACAGGTAAGCACAAAGCTTTGATCTCACCTGATGTTAAGTGATGATAAGGCCAGTTATGGAAGCGCACTTCACCCGGGATCCTCAACTAATGAGGCTATCTTATCTCTAGCTGCCGGAACACAACAATGCTACAAACATTGATGTTATGGCGACATCTTTAGATAAGATGGTGGTAGCTAGCCAGGCGGACAAACAAGCCCTACCACCAACCAAACCGAGTACACAAACATGTACTCCCCGCTGGGAATCGAACCCGGGGCCTCTAGGTCTAAACCGGATCCGTGTGCAAGCGGTCTATGTGTTTCATATGCGGTTACTCGCGCGGAGTATGTATTAAGCTTACTGGCTATTTTGTGCCAGTGGTCCGTCACGGAATGCTTAATTCGAAAGAACCCTATAGGTGACTGTGTTTATGGGTGTTGCACAGTGTTTGTGGGTACGCGTGCGTTCTGAACATGGAGCTCCGCCGCCATATGATGCGGCACACTGGGCAGCGGCCGTACAAGTGCCGCGTGTGCGACAGGAGGTTCGGTGACTTCGGCAGCCGGCAGAAACACGAGAGGCAAGTGGGGTAGCTAGTTGTCAAGTGGGTCGCATTATCAGTTTCTATCAGTAAAAATAAAAATACATTTGGGAAATAGTCCTTCACTCTATTTAAGGCGAATGGTAAGGCACACTAGCGCCGCTAATGGATTTAATTCGGTAACTGCTAAACTGAATTATTTTTTTAAACATTGCGGACCTTCCGACATACATCTATTATTTAATAATTGTGCACTACTTTTAGGTTTGTTTTTGTATTCATTCGCTAACACCAAAAGTGGCCATTGTTTGTGAATAAATACGATAGCCCGTTTTGTGAATAAACCACGCAACAAAAAGTAGTGCACAATTATTAAATAAATACTATGGATGCTTTCCTGTTGTCGGACGGTACGCAATGTTTAAAAAAAAGATCCGGTCCGTTAGTAATTGTCAAATTATCAATTGGTGGCGCTAGTGTGCCTTAGCCTTCGCCTTAAGTAAAGTAAATAGCCTATATCTGTCCTCTGGATAAAGACCTTTATCATTGAATTCAAGTCATCTCTACTTTGATGGGTAATGGATAGTGTACTAGTGTGTAATAGTGTACGTTACGATGTAATTAGTTTAAATTGGGATGTATTAGTGTACATTCAGATGAACTAGCGTAAATTTCATTGTAGATAGTGTACATTTCATTGTAATCAGTATACATTACTATGCAATCAGTTTAAGTTTCGATATAATCTCTATACATTTCGATGTAGTACGTGTAAATTTCTACGTAATCTTTGAAGAAATCGTTAGCCGAGATATTAAGTTTAATTCGATTGTGTTTTCTTTTACTTTTTGGTTTTACCTCCAACAGTAAATTATAATTAATCATAATTTAGCGACAAATGGGTAATTACAAGTTCTCCGCAACTAACTAAAAAAAACCTTTTTTATAGTCATTTTCTTTTATACTCATATGTATATTTATTATTGCAATCTTGATTCCATGTAATGTAATTATAATCATTAACATTGTAAACGATTTGCATGCTATTTTATTAGCGAAACATGAGTACCTTTTATTGTTTATTGTTACCTTTTTATACAATGTTTTGTGCAAATAAACGATTTATTTATTTATTTATTTATTTATATTTTATTTAATTAAAACATTAAAAAATATTTATTAAAACACTCAAAATTTCGACGGATTTCCCAAGTTGGCTGTGATATAATACACTAATTAAATTAACTGAACTGATAGAAACTGAATATTTATGTTGTACCCACATATTTTTTTTAAGTGCTTCGGTATCATCTATAGTTCTTCGTGCGATCAAGGCATCATCCAAAGCCGTGTCAAGAATTCCCTTCGTTATTAGGTAAGGTAAGTTAATAAGTCTCAGGTGAAACTATACAGGAGTTTTCTACGAAATCAGTACCAATACTACAGGTAAGCAATTTCGATACTTTTACGGAATAATGGTAGTAATAGTTATGATACAAGTAGTTCTGCTTATCCATCTTATTGTAACAGCGCGTGCGGTTTTAAAACGTCATGGAAAAGGTAGAATTAAGGTTTTGCAGTGTGTTGCTCACAACTGAAGCGGTCAGCTACTTTTGTTACCGAAGTAGCTGACCGCTTTAGTACCATGTACCATGTCATAATAACATCATTAGAGGTTGAATACATGCACGGTCTGCTCAAGCAGTTTGCCAGTGATCAAAATATACGGACCGCTTGAGCAGTCGTAGTGAAGCTGCAGCAGAGCAGTCGCAACTGCTTGAGCGGTTCCATGTATGTTTGTAATTTACTATATAGTCGCAGCTTGAAGCAGTCGTCATCCTGACTGCTTCAAGCTGCCCGTGAATGGCGCCTCATTAGTTGCTTTGACAGTTAGCAACTTTTGTCAGCCGACTGTACCGAGTGTAAGATAGCTCAATAACAGCGTGTGCGGCTACTCGTGCGTCATGAATGAGGCGCTGAAGCGGCACATGCTGCGGCACACCGGCGAGCGGCCGTACAAGTGCCGCATATGCGAGCGCCGCTTCGCGGACTTCGGCACCCGGCAGAAACACGAGAGGTATATAGGTATCCTATGATCTGGGGTTCTTCAAACTAGGCGTGAAGCACCCTGTGAGCCGGCAGGGTAAGGGTGACATGCTACGACGTAACGCCGGCGCTTCGGGGACTACGGCACGCGGCAGAGTACGAGATGTATATAGTGGCGGGAGTTGGCGGTAATATATCTTCCAAATAAAATGTGGTCTTGGTAAGAGCGAGACAGACGTATGCGCAAGTAAGTAGTGTGTGTAGTATCTCCTTCAGTGTTCTGCGCATCTTGAAAGCGCAACAAGTAATTTAAAAAGAAATTGTGGCAACTGGGTCATTTGTTATTTGCGACGGATGAGTGATCATGCTTTTGATTTGATTTGATTTGTTTTGTTTTTAATACAAAACGAGGAAGCTTACGCTTAGACTTCATCTCACAGACGGTATGTTACAATTACAATAACAACTGTCAATATTTTGACCGTGTCTTTGACCGCACTTTATGTCTGTCTAACAGAATAATGTCAGCCAAGCGACTTTGCTCTCTATTACAAGGTGATAATGATTTGTATGCTAATAATCAGCCCGTATCAGTCCACTTATAGACAAAGGCAATGCATGCCACGGAGCCCAATCTCCGGCTCCCAATATCCAACTCCAACTGCTGCCAGCCACTTAATATATATCGTTGCTCCACCGCACCGGAGAACGTCCTACACTACTTTGCTAAGTCGCAGTCTTCAGTCTTCAGAACACGTCTATTCCAGTAGTTATCAGTCCAGCGTCTTATATCACCAGCTCACTGCCACTTCAGCTTGCTATGCTACCAATCGCAGTGACGATTGGTCTGCGATTACTAAAGTTATGCAACATTCGCCGGTTATTGGATCCGTGACCAAAAATTTATCATCTCGAGCTCCTCTTTGCTTCGGAAGGCACGTAAAGCTGTTGGTTCCGGCTGCATTAGCAGACTTTAACCATCGTCAATCGGCACTGGGCCCGCGTGGTGGTTTATGGCCCGTTCTTCCTATCTATAGGGAAGGCTCGTGGCCCAGCAGTGGGGACATAAAAATGAGCTGATGATGATGATGTAAGTTATTATGTTGTTCGTTGTTAAATGAAAATAATATTTTCTCATCTCAGGTTGCATATGGGTCTGCGGCCCTACCAGTGCTCGGTGTGTGGCAAGTCTTTCACATACTCATATGTGCTTGCGAACCACATGCTCACGCACACGGGAGAGAAGAAATATTCGTAAGTAGACCAATATACTTACCTATCCTATTACAATTAGATTATCTTTTCTTCAATATCAACCTTTATCTTTCTTCATTTAATACAATCGTAATAACAAGCTTATTTGAGTCAAACTCACTTATATTTAACGTTAAATTTAAATTTTAATATAACTTTTATTATCTATTTTCTTGAGAGAAAAAATACTCGTAAGTAGACCATTATAAGTATATAAGGTAAGTAAGTAAGTAAGTAAGTACCTACCTATCCTATTACAATAAGATTACCTTTTCTTCGATATCATCCTTTATTTTTCTTCATTTATTACAATCGTAACAACAAGCTTATTTGAGTCATACTCACTTATACTTTACGTTAAATTTAAATTTAAATATAAATTTTAATTATCTATTTTCTTGGTTAATATAAAAAAATGCAAGTCCACTTCATCAGTCCCATATTCCGCTGAAAACTTTTTTATACACATATTGTCCTGACAATTACGAACACAACAAAAAACCGTCTCAAAAGATGCTATGACATACAAGTGGCAATTGATTTTTTTTTAATAATATAGATATATTAATAAAAAAACATTTTTGTAGTACATAGTGCCTGTATACATAGAGTGACCTACCTATATACTATTCATCCGATTACGATGAAACTTTCGTAAGTTGTTGTGTGCACGCCTACGAAGGGTTACGAGTTGGTAAAACCATAATTGACTTTGTGATTTCCAATCGTAGATGCGCACCATGCAACAAGAAGTTCACCAAAACCCACCATCTGAAGTACCACAACAAGGTGCATCACAAGGAGCTGTATTTACAACAGCAGATGGAGGCAGAGGCTAAGAAGATGCGCCAGCAGATGAACGTGATGGGCCTGTCCGGTGTGCTGTCTGGCCAGATAGTTGACGGAACGCTGCAGCTCACACAAGCAACGTCTGAGGGTGAGCAGTCTCTATTGTTAATGGTCTAGGTGTTCTTTCCGAGGGTGACCAGTCTATGGTATAGCTAGATGGAGGTGGAGGCCAAAAAGATGCGCCAGCAGACGAACATCATGGGCCTTTCCGGCTAAATAGTTGACGGAACGCTGCAGCTCACGCAAGTGACATCTGAAGGTAAGCAGTCTCTATTGTCAATGGTCTAGGCTAGGTGTTCTTTCCGGGTGACCAGTCTATGCTCTAGATGGAGGGGGAGACCAAGAAGATGTGCCAGCAGATGAACGTCTTGGGCCGGTCTGGCCAGATAGTTGACGGAACGCTGCAGCTCACGCAAGCGACCTCTGAGGGTAAGCAGTCTCTATTGTCAATGGTCTAGGTGTTCTGTCCGAGGGTGACCAGTCTATGCTCTCTAGATGAAGGCAGAGGCTAAGAAGATGCGCCAGCAGATGAACGTGATGGGCCGGGGTGCCGGTCTGGCCAGATAGTTGATGGAACGCTGCAGCTCACGCAAGCGATATCTGAGGGTGAGCAGTCTCTACGGTCTAGTATTTGGAGCCAGTCTTAGATAAATCGTTGTCGGCACGCTGCAGTTCACATGATGGGCCTGTCCGGAGTGCTATCTGGCCAGTTAGTTGATGGAACGCTGCAGCTCACGCAAGCGACGCGGACGTTTAAGGCTAAGCTGTTTTTATGGTTTAATATTTGGAGCTCCGTATTAATCTTTTAGGTCTCTTTTTTAGATTCCCAGCAGGGTGATGTCTAGGTAAATTGTAGACTGCACGCTGCAGCTCACGCGAGCGTCTTCTGACGTTGAGCGGTCTCTATTGTCTAATCTAATAGTTGAAGCGCCAGTTTCAACTCTCTTCGCGCATATAGTGAACGGTACGCTGCAGTCCACACAAATGATTTTTGAGGGCAATCAATCTAGGCCTAGTCGTGGAATGCTGGTCCTAAATAGTAGGTCCAGGTGGGCATAAGCCCAGTTAGTTACTCTTCAGGCAGATAATAGACGGAATGCAGCGTGTCGTACTTAAAAAAATTAAAAAGATATCCCCATATGTTACTAAATAGGTACCTTTTACAATGTATTTTGTCAACAGATGGCGAGCAAGAGACTCAGATGCAAGTTGTGGAGGAACAGGAAAACATCTCGGATTCTGAAGAGAAGGAGACTGACCGCGCCGTGGCGGATATGCAAGCGGTGGTGATCGGCTTGTAAGAAGGAGAGAGATAGAAAGACAGGAAAAGAGACAGGTGTGTGAGCCTCGAGGATATGTTTCCTAAATAAATAAATAATAATATTAAAACCATATACACTTTTTTATATTAATGGGTAAGTACAGTGCCTTGATCTCACCTGATGTTAAGTGATGATAAGGCCAATGATGGAAGCGCACTTCACCCGGGTCCTCAACTAGTGAGGCACTGGCTATCTTATCTCTAGCTGCCGGAACACAAAAATGTTACAAACATTGATGTTATGGCGACATATTTAGATAAGATGGTGGTAGCTAGCCAGGCGGACAAACAAACCCTACCACCAACAAAACCGAGTACACAAACATGTACCCACCGCTAGGAATCGAACCCGGGACCTCTGAGTCTAAACCGGTGGTCTTAACCACTAGACCACAGAGGCGGTTCAAATTGTAATTGGTTTTTCTTTAACCAGGTGTTAGTACTCATGAATAGGAATAACTTTTTGTACACACGCCTCTTCGAGGCTACCACAAACTCAAATTTTCTCAATGGATTTTGAACTTTATGTATGGGACCTATGGTTTAAAATGTATTGAAGAAATTTTACAGTTTTGGATAGGTTGAAGTGCAGGCGTCTGTACTTGGAAACTTGTACCAAAATGTATGTAACAGCTGATTTATTAAAGATTTCATAGTTGGACTCTTACAAAAATTGTTCCTATTCTTAAGTACTATTATCTGCTTAAGGCGAAGGGTAAGGCACACTAGCGCCACCAATTGATAATTTGACAATCACTAACAGACCGGATCTTTTTTAAACATTGCGTACCGTCCGACAACAGGAAAGCATCCATAGTATTTATTTAATAATTGTGCACTACTTTTTGTTGCGTGGTTTATTCACAAAACGGGCTATCGCATTTATTCACAAATAATGGCCACTGTTGGTGTTAGCGAATGAATACAAAAACAAACCTAAAAGTAGTGCACAATTATAAAATAATAGATGTTTGCCTAGTGTCGGAAGGTCCGCAATGTTTGGAAAACAATCCAGTTTAGCAGTCATCAAATTAAATCCATTAGCGGCGCTAGTGTGCCTTACCCTTCGCCTTAAGTGCCTCCGCCCACGTCCAATAATCGGTTGCCCATTTTTTAGTCGGTGAAAATAAAACGTATGGAATTCTATGTTGCAACTTGCAACGCATATGTCCTACAAAAAGTCGGTCACAAAATCGGTACTAAAACCTTGGCGAAAAAATCGGTCCGATTATCGGTCCTACAAAAAGTCGGGCGTGGGCGGGAGCCGTAAGGGAAAGCAACCAATCGAAATTCATGATGTATTATACTGTATCAACAGGACAGAGCATCGATTTCGCTTTTTTAATTTACCCCATAGTTCAATAGATTTTAGACGTTTCCAAAAGTATTGCCCTGATCTCTTTCCTTATTAGTTAACTTAAATCTCTTGTCTAATATTCGTTCACTAATACTCGTAGCCAAGTGGTCGATTTAAACCGTTTTATAGAAAATTGTAATGCCTAATACATAACACATTAATTTTATATTTCTACTCTCTTACTTCAAAATCTCCAAATTAACTTTAGCTATACCAAATCTCGCACTTGTGAACTAGAAACTGCTCTAATTTATATTTTAACTTACAGGTGGTGTAGTGGCGTAGGTGAAGATATCTACATCCAAAAAGAATATTCCAAAATGTGTGAATATTATAAAACTGAGTTAGATTATGTGTAGAATAATTTTGTTATATTATGTATATAATTGTATGTTATTTTTGTTAAGTTATACTGCATTCACATGATCTTTAAATCTTTTAAGCATTGTATAATGGATAACTTTATTAGTCGTCACTTAAACACAATTTTTACATTGAATCTAATAAATATGTCAATAATTAAATAGATAATAGTATCATTCAACAAAATAAAAATCATGGTAATCCCTGCTTTTTAGTTTTCATTGCCTAACACTTCGATCAATAAAGTACTAGATTCCCGATGAGCGCTTGAAAAACGACTTTGGGGCCGCGGAGCCACACTGACGTTTGTGGCGATACAGTAAATATTAAGTACAAATATTTTGCAACCTTAATTAATTTCATCTTAAGGTTTTTTCAGATTTTGTTGTTCGAATTTAAATGTATAGCAAACAGGATCACTTTCGAGATGCATTTTTATTCCGGATTCTTAATCTTGTAAGTACATTATTGATTGAAGGCCTAACAGAATAATTTAAGCAGATTTTTCTGTAAACCCATATTATTATGTACACACGCCTGTCCATCATACTACCACAAACTGTCAAACAAAGAGAATCTGTCAAATTTCTTCAATATACTTTTTTTCCATTTGTTGATGGCTTCGTGCGATTAGCACATTTAGCCAGTGTCAAAGTAATTTTTCTAACAAGTAATACATAATAGTACATTGTTCACCGAGAGGAGAAAGTGACCGATTACCGTCGAGGGTGTCGTTTGAAGCCCGAGCCGTAGGCGAGGGCTTTAAAACACCCGAGATCTGGAATCGCAGTTTCTCTCGAGTGATACATAGTGCTTTATACTACACCTGATACTTTATCAAATTTACGGTAGAAAGTACGTCATTGCATATTGAACAAATATGCAGGGAGAAAACGCATCTGAGCGGGAGAGAAAAGTGTATGAAAATCCATTTCTTACGTGGTTTTTGCGTTTTCTCCCCGCATATTTGTTCGATATGCAATACTTTCTACCGTAAATTTGATAAAGTATCAAGGTACTTTCCAAGCAGGTGTAGTATATATAAATAATATTTATATATATAAATAATATTCAAACGACACCCTCGACGGTAATCGGTCACTTTCTCCTCTCGGTGAACAATGTACTATTCTTTTCTGTATGATGATGATGAATGATAATAGAAATGAGAAGTGAGAAATGATATACCCCCCAACCCCTCGAGTATCTCAGTAAAGATGTGGGGCTTTTTACTAAGTCCTCGGGCGGACGTTTTTAGAGAATTTGAAAAGTGACGTTGCATTGTTTTGTTTCATTTGCCAACACTCATGCACACTTATGAACACTTAACGGTTAATAATCTACCATTATTTCACATTAATATTCGATATAACACAAATTTTCGAAAATAAAACAAAACCTCAGACATGACTTCACTTTCCCGCCAAAAAGTGTACACGTTGTCTCTTGCACATATGCTTAAGAAATTTGACAGTTTTGGATAGTGTTATGTGTAGGCGGGCGGACTTAAGAGGGTGCCTCGCGGAATTTCGAAAATTTACGTGTTTTTAAGTCACTGGTGCTAGGCGCTGAATGGGTCATATACATTAAAAGGACTAGTGTAGGTTAGCTTGATTTTTTTACAAGGCCATGGTTGTCTTGGAATTTGAAACAAACACCCAGAACTGCATGAACAATACGTAAAAGTAATGATATCTAAAAACTTATTTCTTCAGAAACTTTGTAAATATATAGCACATGAAACAATAATCCGACATCAAAATGTTTATATTGATATTCCGCAGGTCACTGTTGTCTTATTTTTCAATAAAAAAACATGAATATGAAAATATTAAGACTTATTATTTTTTACCCAAACGCCTATGATTTTACGAAAGTAAACATTGCTCTAATTAAATCACCAGTCTACTCTGTACAGTTAGGTATTAGTGTGCGTGCGCATTCATGCGTGCGCCATTGTCACACCACTGCCACACGCCGCTTGCTCGCTATATGCCTAAACTCGCAGTTTTGCGTCCGCACGGCACCCTCTTAATAAAGTAGCCTATGTGCGTGCACTGACTCGTAGTTAATAAAATTATAATTAGATAAAGAGTTGGACGGTCTCTTAGCGAAAACGAGAATTTTAACTTCCCTTGTTTTCCACCAGGCGGCCAATGCCATACCCCTCGCCTCTGTGGTCTAGTATTTAAGACATTGGTCTAAGACCAGAGGTCTCGGGTTCGATTCCCAGCGAGGGGTACATGTTTGTGTAAATTTGTAAGGCAGAATTTTAACTTACTTTGTTTTCCATCGGGAGGCTCATGCCATACCCGCCTCTGTGGTCTTGTCTCGTCTCGTCTTGTAGTGGTTAAGACCACTAGTCTCAGACTCGGAAGTTCCGGGTTTGACTATCAGCGGTGGGTAGATGTTTGTGTACTGTTTGGATACCGCCTGGCTAGCTACCACCATCTTGTCACCATCTTAAATATGTTGGCATAACATCTATGGTGCGACTTCTTGGCGGGAGAGTGAAGAGGTCATGTCTGCGGATTTGTTTTATTTTCTAAAATTTGTGTTATGTCGAGTATTAATGTGAAATAATGGTGGATTATTAACCTTTAAGTCTTCGTGAGTGTGCATGAGTGTTGGCAAATGAAACAAAACAGTGCAACATCACTTTTCAAATTCTCTGAAGAAGTCCTCCCGAGTCACATCTTTACTGAGATACTCGAGGGGTTCATTTCTCACTTCTCATTTCTATTATTATTCATCATCATCATTAATAAAATAAATATTGTTAATTTTAGTATTGTAAGACTTTTTCATTGTCTAAATGCTTGTGCAAAGCCATTACAAAAAAAAACATCTATGGTGGTAGCATTGTTGTGTTCCGCCAGATAGAAATAAGATAGTCAGTACCTCAGTAGTTCAGGATTCAGGGTAAAGTGCGCTTCCACCTTCGGCCTTCTCATCCCTGGTGCGATGAAGGCAAAGTGAGAAGCAGTAAAAAATATTTTTTTTACATAAAGCTTTCACTCTCACTCTCACGGTTCCATAACTAAACTTGGTTTTCCTTATAATCCACATTATCAACTATTGCAATAAAACAACATGCCATTATCTTAAAATATTGATCAGGTGCGATTTCAAAATGTTGAATTATTTTGAATACATTTTTATTAACTTTAAAATCGACGACAAAGGTTCTAGTAAGTAGTGTCAAATTATAATAAAAACAAGTGTTGTAATTACGAGTATAACATCATCAGTAGGGGACATTATAAAGATAAAAGTATACTGACTGAATTGACCCTGTTATTAAACGTATCACTTACTACGCACACAGCACTCGAGTGCCGCGGTCATTTACAAGAGCGTACACATTGAATACCTACCGTGTTAAAATTGTTCTGTTGTTGAAAGTACGTGTGTTTAGTACTTACTGGCATCCTACCTATACAGTATACAATAACGGTAAGGTAAGTATAAAAAACATTTAAGACTATTATCTACATAAGAAATAAGTAGGTCTTTGTTTTGAAATGTTATCTTTTCAATACGTTCAATACCAAAACTTATTGTAATATAGGTAATTCGAGTTTTTTATATAGAGAAATAAAGTGTAAAGTGTGGTAGATGTGTTGACACTTTAAAATGGAATGATACATAGGAACCTACTAGATTTAGTAAGTTTTTTGTTTTGATAAAAAAATTTGTTATTATTTGAGGTTATGTTATTATTATTTATGTCTACGTAAGCCACCAACGTACATTACACGTCCGTCTGACAGCTGATTTAAATTTAATATAAATATTCTGTAGTTTCATTACTTTCCGACTGAACAAGCCTACACTGAGGAAACCATTTAAGATTTTATAAAATACAAATATTCTCATTATTATTTTCCTTATAAATTATTCACGGCAAAGTGCATCTTCGACGGAATTGTATTTTGGTTTTTATAATGGTACACAGACCGACGAAATTCACGTGCAGGGACATGCGGATGTAGCAAACTCGTGTAGGAAATAGTGTTTAAAAATAAGGAAATACTGGGGCACGAGCTTCCTTATGGATGGAATCACCAAAAAGGAGAACGGGCCATAAACCAGCAAGGTTTTGGGTAGGTTAATCTGCCGCTGTGTGTAAATAACAGTTTAGAGGGCTCTCTGAACTGGGTGCCTAGTGTGAGTTTTGTTTAATATCCTTATTCATATAATTACGTTTACGAAAACGAAAATTTGTGTGGCATTGAAGCAGCGCATCCTAGCGACATACGAGAAGATTAAAAATGTTGCCATACAGTCTCGCTTACGTTACCATGATCTCAAGCAAAAGGCACCCTGAACTGCACTGAAGTGCGAGTTTAATTTGCCATTAGATCACGTAAACGAAAACGAGAATTTTAACTCTCCTCGTTTGTCACCAGGAGGCGCCTATTCAATGCCATACAAATTCGTAAACGTGATTGAATGGCAAAGAAATAAAAAACCGGCCAAGTGCGAGTCGGACTCGCGCACGAATGGTTCCGTACTTTATGACGTATTAAAAAAAAACTACTTACTAGGTCTCGTTCAAACCAATTTTCGGTGGAAGTTTGCATGGTAATGTAAATCATATATTTTTTTTAGTTTTATCATTCTCTTATTTTAGAAGTTATAGGGGGACACTCGCACACACACACACACACACACACAGACAGACATACAGACAGACAGCAGACAGACATGACGAATCCATAAGGGTTCCGTTTTTTGCATGGACCATGGATCAAATTATGGACCCTGTTGGGTACAGCACAGCTTAGCTGCTTAGTAACCTGACGATTCTGACGTACCTATAATAAAATGTTAATTTTAAGATGAGTGTTCGTCACCATGGTCAAAGCCTAATGATTTAAAGAAAACAGTGACGATCAGTGGTTCTTGCTGAACTGGTGCTACTAATGTGGCTTCAATTAATGTGTTTAAGGTTTTTATTAGTTCTATATTTTACACAATAATGCAACCGCATTGTCCACATAGTTATGATTCTACAACAAACTAAATTATTGTATTGTTCGTTATTAGTACCTACGTCTATAAGTACGAGAACCAAAGACGAGAACGTAATTTATTTTCTACGTACTTTTTCTTACAGATGGCAGTTGAAACTACGAAGGATTGGCAGTCCTCTGTTACAGATTATATTAGGGACAATCTTGTACAAAAAATGTAAGTAACATTTTGTTAACTTGAACCGCATATGTATCCGGCAGTTGCCCGACCTCTTTTGCAATTTGCTACCGAACCGTTTAATTCCAAGTTTAGTTTTCACACAATTATTGCTTAAATTATAATTTATTTTCATTTTAAACATAAGTTAAAGTTACTTTACTACAGGCTTGAGCTAACTCAATACCACTTGTCTAAACAAGGGTATTGTATGCACCATACTGGCCTATTGCAGGTTAATAACCGCGATATACCTATATATATAGCTTGGTACTACTCGTAATACAAAAAAATGGGTAACTTGTCTTGGAATTCAAAATTCTTGATTTAAATTCTTTTCGTAGAGTTCAAGCCATATTCGCCAATCCACTGAATGACCCAAACGCCATCATTGAATCAAGTCTTTGTCTGGACTTTGCAAAAGCTTTAGAATGGAAATGCTACAACATGGCGGAGTCACGCTCAGAGTACTACTTCACCGTTGCCGCGAAGATTTATAGAATCCAGAAGTTTCTAGAAGATCATCGAATGGGCAGAAGACAGGACGTAAGGGGAGATGAGCGCAATGATTCGATATCATCAAATGAGGAGGTAAATACAGAAAGCATTGGTTTAGGACGTAGGGTTGTGGCATTCATGTTCGACAGAAACCAGTGAAGGACTGTTCTTCCTTTAATCGTTAAAAATAGTGGTCAGCAACAGATTTTAAAGCCGTTGGTCCCGGCTGCATTAGCAGTCGTTAACAACCATCAATCCGCACTGGGCCTGCGTGGTGGTTTATGACTCGTTCTCCCTATCCATCCATAGGGAAGGCTCGTGCCCCAGCAGTGGGGATATAAAAAAAATGAGCTAATGATGATGATGATGATGATGATGATGAACTGATTTTAGTCTTTAGCAATTTAATCCAGACTACCAGCTTCCTAGTTGTCATTCCGTAAAACTTCAATCTAACTCTATATTGTTCTTTGTTGACGAAAACTATGTTGAACACTGGTCGACGTAGTTTTCGGTTACCCGATACTAAAATGATTAATTAATTAAGGCTGACAACTAAGAAATGCGATTCACTATGCACGATTTATATTAAAAGTTTACAATATACAACGCCAAGAAAAATATATGTTATACTAGACTATATTTGCATCAATGTTATGTTCCTAAAATGCAAAAATACAAAATTACCTCGACAGAAAAAAAAAACCAGTCACCTCCAAATATTATTTATATAAGGTCACATTTTATCAACTGCAAATATTTTGAGGATAAATTCAACAACATATTATAAACGATTTTTATAAAAAAATTTTGAATTTTTATACGCTAGTTTTCAAGAAAAACGCCAAAAGACATTTCGATTAAAAAGTAAAATAAAGTACTTTTTCATCCCACCATCTCGGAAAGAGTATTTTTGCTCTTCGATATCTGAGTGCAAAAGCCGTTTTTATCCCCTAGAGGATAAAGTAAATTGAATTTAGAACATCGTGTGCACTAAGTTTGTGAATTCAAAACATCATTAAACCTATTTGCTTTTACCTCCACGGTGCCCAATTTATCAGTACTGTAGCAACCGAGACTCCTTGCTCGGGCATACTTACTGGCAGCCACCGTGGCCTGCATTAAAATATAGTAGAAGAGAAAAAAGAAGAACATCGCGGACTCGGTGACGGGTCGCGACGACGAATTGATTGTTATTATTTCATGTTGAAAGTAATATAAATATTTAAAGCTATAAAGCATTATTATTCCATACAACTCCCCGTTCCTTAAGTAACGACCCAGCGGGGTGTTACAGTACACAAGTTACTAACACCAACATTACAGTACGTAACAAAAATATTACACTTAGTAACTGTAGCAACGTTACTTTCAATTTTTCTTAATTATACCTAAGTATTGTTTGTTATAATTTAAAGATTATTCTGTAATACTTACCTTTCATAATGTAGTAGTTAATACCTAAACTGAAATAAAAGTATCTTGTGATTGTAAATGTTTTTTTGCATTTAGTCATTTCCTCGCTGAGGTGGGATGAAAAGTTAGGTGTTGCACTCGAGTGCAAAGATTTTTCACCTGGTGCTCTTTTGATTCCCTCGCTAACGCTCAGGATTCTAATTTTTGAATCACGAGCGCAGCGAGTGATTCAAAAATTAGAATCCTTCGCTTGCTCGGTCATCAAAATTGAGCACGCGGTTAAAAAACAACTTTGCACTCTTGTATAACAAATAACTATTGGTAGTTTCAACTCAAAGGAGCCGAAACAGAGAGGCCGCATTGCCTTCACCACTTACACATGCCCCTAGTTTCATTCAAAAAAACCGACAGAGAGGCCGCTCTTAAAAATATTACAATTTTTGTGTCAGGAAAAGTAAAAAAAAAACTGGCATGTTTTTTTTTAAATGCTAGGGCCGTATTTCTCTGATATAATTAGATGTTTTGTCAAAATATTTGCAGTGGATAAAAAGTGACCTTATATATTCATATGATTTTAAAGTATGCCTGCACGTCAACCTATCCTGTGCAACGTGTAACAAAAAGGTGTGGTCAAAATGAAAAGATCCAAAGTGTATCCCATCTAGAATTTGTATGTGTTGTTACTAAGACATAATTAATAACTTTAACTTGTCATGCAATGGTAAATTAAATATTTATGTTAGTGAAGTCATGCGCATCAGGCGCGCACAAGCAAGCAGCAGTGATAATAAATGTAAGTACACAGAGGTTACTAAACCACTAGGGCTGAGACATGTTTATTTTGATGTGACGTCACAGTAGAAATATTTAAAATATGTCATGTAGTAATCATGTCTTAGTAACTTTGCACACAAGATCTAGACCACACCTTTTTGTTACACGTCGTATATATAAAACTGTTAAATTTCTACAACAAATGTTCAACCATATGCCATTTACATAAAGTTCAAATTCTATTGATTAAATTTGACAGTTTGTGATAGTCGGATTTGCAGACGTATGTGGATGTCAAAAATACAAATGTTGAAAAAATTTGCACGAGCAGGATTTGAACCTGCACCCTTCTGACATACCGGGTCAGGTGCTCTCCCAATTGAGCTATCGTGATTCTAACCAGCCCGCCGAAATTTCAACACTATTTACTTTTTACTTTGAAAGCCAAAGGCGCCCATTCAATGTCAACAACTACCGTCATTAACATCCGGTCATAATATTTTTACAAATACTAAAGATCAGTTAAGAAGTAGGCAAGCTATTATAAAATGTTTAAATATTTTTTAACGCAAATTTTGTTGCGAAACAAATTACAAAAACACAAATGCTGCTCGTGGAAATTTTTTCAACATTTGTGTTTTTGTAATTTGTTTCGCAACAGCGTTAAAAATTATTTAAACATTTTGTATGTGGATGTCGTTGAAATTAAGAAAACTTATTAGAAAAACGTGTTTTTTTAATTTAATTTAAATTTAAATTTAAATTTTTATTTTGAATACCTACATCGAACGACGAATAAAATTCGCTCTAACCCTGTTGAGATCGAAATAATCGTATTACTTTGTTTGCAGCCCAGTAACAGTGAACAAGCGACATTCATGGCAGACATTCAAGAACAGTTAGAAGCACTACGGATGCTCGATAGCGCAGATGAATGAAAGCTGATTTGGAAGATTTTAACGTTTACCATCGTTACCAGCCTACACATCCCACTGCTGGGCTCAGCGGGTCAAGCACGAATAACTATCGTATTTGTGTCGTAGCGTAAAATGAGAATATTGTATGGAAATTAATACAGCGCCACAACGACCGTAAATGGAACTAAAAATCATCCGAGCGACGTCATTTCATAGAGTTTTTGACATAAGCCTGTCCCAATGAACAATGGTACGGTTAGCAACGAAAGTCGCTTAACACTTTAGTAACGTCATTTAACATCATAAGAAGTTGACAAGCGTTTGCTGCTTTGACAAATTACTCAAGTGTTCAACGACTTTTGTTGCTGACTGTACAGACTTTGACAGTTGTACAGTGCCTGTACAGTGACTGTACAGACTTTGACAGAATTTGACAGTTTTTAATACCTATCCACATCAAGGTTGATGTGGATAGGTATTAAAAACTGTCAAATTTCTTCATTATAAGTTCAACCATATGCCATAGATAAAATAAAGCCTCTTACAAATAAACAAAGAATAAGGTCCGAATAGTTATTCCGTGTTTTGTTTCTGTCATGTAAACGTCATTTCAAATTAGAATAAAAAAGACAAAACACGGAATAACTATTTGTACCCTATTTTTTATTTATTTGTAAGGCCCATAAAATTCAAAGTCTATTGATGTTTGCAGGCGTGTGTACATACGATAGGCCATAGCGAAGATAGCCCACCACGCTAGCCTAATTCCTCGTTGGTCAATAACGTATAACAATGGTTAAATCAATTGTTACGTACCATAATATGGCGTTTCGACAGACTAGGGGATATTGAGGTTTTCGACTAACTGCCAACCATAGATTTTTTTTCCTTTTGTTGATGGCTTTGTGCGATTAGCACATTTAGCCAGTGTCAAAGTAATTTTTCTAACAAGTAATACATAAATAAACAATATTTCTTTCCTGTATGATGATGATGAATGATAATAGAAATGAGAAGTGAGGAATGATATACTTTACTAAGTCCTCGGGCGGACTTCTTGAGAGAATTTGAAAAGTGACGTTGCACTGTTTTGTTTCATTTGCCAACACTCATGCACACTCACGAACATATATAATCCACCATTATTTTACATTAATATTCGACATAACACAAATTTTAGAAAATAAAACAAAACCGCAGACACGACTCTTCACTTTCCCGCCAAGAAGTCTAACCATAGATTTAGTAAGGCCATACTTACGACGTCAACCGGGACCAATCGTAGTTAGCGGTGCGATTTGTAGCTCGTGCTGAGTGCAGGGTGTCAAGTGCGAGTTTCATTTGCTATTCGTTAACGTTTACGTAAACGAGAATTTGTATGGCAAAATGTTAACTCTTCTCGTATGCCGCTAGGAGGCGCTGCTTCAATGCCATACTAATTTTCGTTTTCGTAAACGTAATCGAATGAATACGGATAGTAAACAAAACTCACACTAGGCATCCAGACCCTGTTTGGCGACGTAGGGTTGCCAACTTTTTTTCAGGAAATTAAAGTAAGTCTATCACTAACTAGTATAAAAAAAGGGTTTGAAGAAAAAATAAAGTATTTTCCAAATTTATTTATTTAAATGTTTAAAAACATATTTCTATGTACTCTTGGCACTATCTAATAATTTTTAAAATGGCAATAAGACTCATCGCAATTATCATTGCGTTTCGTTTCACTTCACCAGAGTCTGAGTATCATTCAGTAGTTCAGAAATTAAGTCAACAGGAATATTCCGTTCAATGCATTATATCGGAAATAAGGTATTTTTAATACTTTATTTTTATTAAAAAGAATAAAGCATGGGGATAGAAAATAACGTACGATACGTTATTTTAAAGTATGGTTGGCAACCCTAGGCGACACTGTGCAGCAACGTATGCATAACTCGACAATGAGCTGTTTTATTTTGACTTTTTAAACATTTATATTCAATTCGTTAATAATAAAAAATTATTAGGTTTTTTTACCAACTTTTCCTTTTGTTTAGAATGTTGAGTGTACAGTGTTAGTTATATGTATATGCCGCAATCTCTTAACGAAGGATCAGTAAGGGTCTAGATAAATATAGAATGTATATTAAACGCGATTTGATTCGTAAAAAGTGTTTCATTTCAATGTGTATTGTTAACAAAATCACATGGTTGTGGTCATCTTCACTGAGGTTGAAGACTGAAAGGATTGGGTTGCACAAAAGATCGCAATGGGTCGAAGTACTCGAAGTGGTAGGAGAGAAATTTTTGCAGGCCCTAGATGGATAGTGTACACGTGGACACATATCTTCGATGATATTGAAGAATGTGAATGATGATGTGAGGTAATGAGTTGAATTGATATTGAATAATGATTATATAAAACCTAAACCATTTCATATTATAAACCTAAAGTGATTCATTTCAATGTGTAGTGTGATCGCGTAACCATTTGAAAACATTAAAACGACGATGTCGTTGTCGCTGACTCGAAAGGATGAATTAAATGACTTAGCTCTTTCATCAGAAGGCACAACAAGCTTCAAATGTTGGAGCCCTCTCAATATTTGAGACCCCCTCATGAACACAAAGGTGGTAAATATCGTCAAAACAACTCAAAACACTCCCAGAGGAGCATCCCCATCACTTTTAAATTCTAAGCGACACACACAAACTGCTTATATTATAATTCACCACCCACGACTTTTCACGTATTTTTTTTGTAAACCCATTCTAAAACTTATCAATTTCAACTTTATTTATATTGCAGTAAGGTTGTTGTTTTTTTTCTCAAGTCGGATACTTCATCTGTAGGATATTAAAAGTTCGGCCACCCTTCTAAGTGGGCGTCTTTTTTTTCCTCTTTTTTTTGTTCTTTAATGTAAAAAGAAAACGCGAAAAGTTTCGGGGTGAGTTTAAATTTTTCCACCCTTAATGCGCTTATTACGAGTCGGGAAAACTGGTGGTTCTCAAAGTTTACGGTGCGAATCTGGCGAACTTGATTCTTTTTTATTGCTATATCAATGGACTATAGGGAATATAGGGACCAGGCTTCCAAGATGCTCACACATCAGGCAACCGGCTAGTAACATATCACTGATGTTATCTACTCCACCTCGGAGCTCTACTTTGAAAAACCTAAATGTGGCGTCGAGTTTACTTAAAATTGTTGATTTTGATACTCTCTCTACCCATTTTATAGAAAAGGGCGTGAGAGTATGTATGTTAAAATGGTTGTAATAGGCCTTCCTATATAAAAAAGAATTCGGACCATAACACACCACGCTGCGGGCCCATCACGGGTTGGTGGACTTAAACGACTGCAAGCTTAGTGATTAAAAAAGTATATTGTTTATAGTTAATAAGAAATTTATGGATCGAAAAAATATTGTGAAATAAGTTTAAAGTTTACAGCGATTTACCAAATTACACAGCAAATTTATTTTCGATAAATGGTTTATTTAGCAGTAGTTCTACTCATTTGAAGTATTGCTATTTTTACCCGACTGCAAAGGAAGGGTATTGTTTTTCGCGCCTATCTTGTATGTAATATTCTTTGATTACCTCATTTCTCCAGAACCGCTGAACGGATTTACATAGTTGAGGTATCGTTAGATTCGTCTTAGCTGCCCAAGTGTTCTTAGATAGGTGACGTTAAAAAAAACATGGCGGCTGCGCAACGCCATTGGAGTTGGTGAATAACAATTTTTTTTCGAATACTACATTATGGGTATCAAATTAGAGGGCTCACAAGGATTTCAAAAAGGTATACCAAATTTGTCTAACTAAAAAGACATAAATAAAATAAAAATTAAAAAAAAAAACAAAAAACCCGCCTGCGTAAAAGATAATAAGTAACTAAATAGAAAATCAACTGAAAAGGTCGGAACAAGATAAAAATTCAATTTATGCAACATCATACATAAACATGCAGTCGGAGGCATAAAATTTAATGATAAGTCAAATCATTCTCACTTTGTGCGTGCCTCCGAACGTGTGTTAATGCGTTTGGTCTAATCTGACCACACCACTCTCGACTCTCGCGCCGCGCCGTCGCCGGACAGAAACAAATGGCGGAATATCGTGAGGGAGAAGACATGTCTGTGTGTATATGTATGTAAGTATATACGCAAGGAGGATGAGGGATATTAATGGCAATTAGTTTTATTGTCAATATTAATAAAGAGGTAACGTTTGTGACTTTGTTTGTTTGTTTGTGTGTATGTCGGGGCTAATCTTTGGAACCACTGGTCCAATACCAAAAATTCTTCCACTGATAGAATGCTTTTACCTTGTGGGTAAAATATGCTATACTTATTTAATACTAGCTGACCCGGCGGACTTCGTACCGCTTTGATAGTTTCCATTATTGAGTTAAACATATATCAATGGTTGGTGCCATGACAACAAAACAAACAAATCATTTGTATTGGAAAATTAAATTAATATAACCTATGTTACTCAGCCCTAATGTAGCATTCTAATGGTGAAATAATTTTTTAAATCGGTCCAGTAGTTTTTGAGTTTATTCGTAGCAAACATACATACATACATACATACATACATACATACATACATACATACATACATACATACATACATACATACATACATACAAAAATACAAAGGTTTCCTCTTTATAATATTGGTATAGATTGATCAAAAAACGATTAATTTTAAAAATCTCAAATCCACGCGGATGAAGTCGTAGTTAAAGTGTTGTCAATAAAATCACTAAGACAACTGCAAGATAAATAATTGCATAATATTTAACTTCGTTGCGTTCTGTAAAACAAAACATGTTTGGAACCCCTGCCTCCGTGTAAAAGCATCATCCGCACAGAAGTGCGGGGTCGGTGCGCGCGGGGCGGGGGCCTGTCCATTTACATTTTTATTTTATTTACATCTCGCGATCGCTGTTCCGCCCGGTTCCTTTTAAAATGCTACGCGACACGTAGAGTTGTTGCTGAACTGAGTCTGCTGCAACGACAGCGGTGTTGTTTTGTTTCGTTCGCAATTTTAATTATTTATGAACTATTCGGTACTGTCACGAAATAGTCTGTAAAACATATGACTGACGTTGTCTATGGTTCTACGAGAAGCTTCGATCGATTATGTACCACATAAAGGATCCCGAACAAAAATGCATCTCGGAATTGGTCCTGCTCTAAATACTTATAAACTACAATGAAAAAATTAAACGCCTACAAAATTCTAATAATAATATGTATATAGGTATGTATATATTTATAATATAATATTTTATTTTCAATTAGTTATGTCATTAGTTTAAATTTGTTTGTTAGTATGGTATTATTTACAATTTATTAGTCCCGCATACTTGTTTATTGCACCATAGCTAGTGTTGGCTGGAAGAGATCTCTTCTAGAGATAAGCTCACCTTTGTATATGTCCTGTGTTACGTGTGTTTAAATGTATTTTTTCTTTGTACAATAAAGGATTAATAATTAAATTCCAAATTCAGCGCTTACGTCAGCCTTCCCGGTAGCATAGCGGTCAGTGCAACCGCCCGGATTGCGGAAGACCCAGGATCGATTCATGGCTGGGTCAGGTAGGCGTTTAATTTTTTCACTGTATTTTATAAGTATTTAATTCAGCTTCAGTGCAGTAATTAGCACTTAAAATAAAAAAATAAAAAATTTACTATAGCGTTGTGTTAATAAATTTGTGGTATTTGAGCTCTTAATTTTATAATCACACAAAAACAATGGCTTCTATAGAGCAGCAACCGTGAAAAATTTACTTCAAACTTTTCTATGGACAAGTTAGGCTTATTCGACGCATCTGAGGCCCACCTACCTCCAGTGTCAGTGTGATGACGTGCTAATTTTGGGACACCCTGTATAACTAAATAAGTTACCGAGTTCTTAATTTCCATTCCGTCTGAGTTCGCTAAGATCTGATAATTCCAGCGGTTAAGCGTTTAACAATTAGCAATCGGTTTAATTCGGAAGGAGTAACCGGAATGAATATTAATCGCTCGTTAATTTACAAGCAGCGTTTTTGAGTGTAATCCAATTTACACTTGAAATTACTTGACTTGTTGAAATTATCGCGGCTGTTATTGTTTCGTTTTACTGATTCAGCCGACGAGCATAGGTGCATTTTAACCGCCTCTGTGGTCTAGTGGTAAAGACCACAGATCCCAAAATTTAAAATTCAAAATCATTTATTCAGTTTAGGTTACAAATAGCTCTTATGAATGTCAATATGCCATCGCTTCGCAAGCGTAGCGTAGCGTAGTCCTCTTCGGCCCCTGCTTTGGGGCCGGTTCGGGTCGCGAGATTCTATCTCTTTACCCGGGCTATCTTCACTGACGACATGAGTCGAACCGGGTCTCCTTGGGGGCACGGCAGGGGTGTACCCCTGCCGTGCCTTGATTGCTCTTTTTCTGTTTTTAGGCTGTTTTTTTAAGTTTGTTTTTAATTATTTTTGTGTTTTTTTTTCCCTCACTGCCGTGCCGTGAGCCTTAGTTTGGCTTCGTGACGATGCCACACTCCAGTCCCTCACCCTGCGAAGCCCTCGGCGCGGTCAGCCCCCCGGGTGAGTCGGCGTTGGCCGAGGCCCGGTGAGCGCCAGCGAGCGGGCCACGACTTAGGGGTCCAGTAAAGAGTGCGGCTGGCGATAGGAGATCTTCAGAGTCAGCGTCAGCCACGTGTGGCCGACACAATGCGAGTTTTGACCCGCGGGGCAGGTCAAAACTCGCATTGGCGGTGGTTGATGGCCCACCGCCTGTTGTAAGTAGATCGCTTCGTAAGTCTACTCTGGGCTCCCCCCACCTTGCTCACAAGAACCGGCAAGAAGCTCAGCAATCCGAGATCAATTCCCAGCGGGGGTTACATGCTTGTCAACAATCCCGAGCATTAACATGTATAAAAGTAACTCTTAATACAGTGGAATAAGAGTTAAAACTATTTAAAATCACAAAAACACAAATGTTGAAAAAATTTCCACGAGCAGGATTTGAACCTGCACCCTTCTGACATACCGGGTCAGGTGCTCTTCCAATTCAGCTATCGTGGTTCTAACCAGCCCGCCGAAATTATTCAACACTTTTTTCTTTGAAAGCCAAAGGCGCCCATTCAATGTCAACAACTACCTACCGTCACTAACATCCGATCATAATATTTTTACAAATATTAAAGATCAGTTAAGAAGTAGGCAAGCTATTTATAAAATGTTCAAAATAATTTTTAACGCAAATTTTGTTGCGTACAAATTACAAAAACACAAATTGTTAATGAAACTTCTTAAAAAGAAATGTTTATTTTATTTTTTATTTGACAACGTCAAGTGTCTTTTCTTTCTATGTTCATTGACATCTTATTCTAATTGCAGAAATGTATTTTTTATTAAAAACATCTTTTATTTAACATATTGGTCAACTTCGACCGGATCAAATAAATAGCTAATTACAAATACTAATTACAAATACTAATTACCTATGGATTAAAAGCAACTAAAGTGGAAATATCCATCAATTACAAACAACTTCGACAACGAACAACTAGTACGGAGTCACGAGTCGCCGGCCGCAGCAGCGCCATCAAGAGCTGCGCTGCACTGCACCGACAGCGCCGTGCCTACCGAAGTACCGAATACGTCGCCAAAGCTGCTCGCACACCGAGCCACCAACGCTGCTCGGGCTAGAGTGATGTAGTAGTGGGACCGTATGAGTTACGTTTTCATTTCATTATCTCTTTTATTACGTTCACCACATAACGTTTAACAGGTAATTCTCATCTCTTTATTACTTTTGTCAACATGAACCAGAACGACCCCATAAAGCTTCTAGTTCGAAAACGTGCATCCCTTAAATCACAATTAACACGGTTTAAAACCTATATTAGTGAACTGGTAAGTCCAATAAACCAGATCCAGGAATCAGAGCTAGAAATAAAGCTTGAAAATGTGATGCGTGTGGCGAGTGAATTTCACGACATACAATCGCAATTAGAAACGTCAGAGCCAAATGATGAAAGGTTAACCGATAGGTTCCAGGAACGAGATGACTTTGAAACAGCCTACGAGTCGGCAGTTGCGTGCGCTAGGCGGTGGCTCGCAAGCTGTGCAAAATCGCGGCCGTCGCCGCCGGCTTCGAACAAGGACAGCGATGACCAACACACGTTCCGCTCGGTCAAAGACAAGGTTAGCTCCACGGTTCAAGTAAGAGTGAAATTACCTACTCTATCTTTACCGAAGTTTTCTGGTTCCTGTGAGGGGTGGTTAGAATTCCGTGACACGTTCACCGCGCTCATCCATGACAATGTTTCTATCGATACAATGAGCAAGTTTCACTACCTTAAAACGTGTTTGGAAGGCAGCGCTGCTGAAGTATTGAAGTCGATAGCCCTGTCTCGGGACAATTATAGTATTGCTTGGGAACGTTTGTTAGAGCGGTATGAAAATAAAAGTCTCTTAATACATAGTCATGTCAAAGCACTGTTTAACGTCAAGTCCATGTGTTTTGAAACTGCTACGGAACTTCGAGCATTGCTTGACAATTTTAGTAAAAACCTAAGTGCGTTGTCTACCTTAGGGGAAAACACCGTCCACTGGGACACCTTACTCATTTTTATGGTTAGTTCCAAATTTGATATATCTACCTTGAAACATTGGGAAGAGTACAAATTAACTTTAAAAAACGTCAATTACAAGTCTCTCGTGGATTTTATTAAAAATAGAGCTACACTTTTTGAAATGATTGAGGCAAACCAATCAAATTCAAGCTCTGTCAAGTCTAACATTAAAAAGCAGCATCAAAGTCTCGCAGTAACTTATGGTTCTCAATCCAAAACTAAAAGCGACAAGAACGTTGAAAGGGTTTACAAACCTGAATGCCCGTTATGTGGGAAAGAACATAGACTTTATTTTTGTGATACTTTTCGATCACTGTCAATTTTTGCCCGTTTCGAAAAGGCAAAAACATTAAATGTTTGTTTGAACTGTTTGCGACCGAATCACGTGGCAGCCGATTGTAAGCGTAGTCGGTGCCAACGGTGTAGCAAACCTCATAACACTTTACTGCATTTTGAGAACGAGCAGCCCTCAGTTTCTAACATACAGTCCACTGATGAAATAGCGTTAGCAACTTCAGCCATATCTCCAGTGAAACAAGTCTTGTTATCAACAGCGGTGGTTACAGTACGTGACTCCAACGGAAGTCCGCATGAAGCTCGCGTCTTACTGGATAGCGGCAGTACTACGTGCTTCGTGAAACAATCGTTAGTTGATTTGCTAAAACTGCCAGTAACATCTGATGATACTTCCATAACTGGTATCTACAATGTTTCTACTTCTATATCAGGCAAAGTCTCACTCATCTTATATTCACGAGTTAACACTTTCACAACACCAGTGACTTGTTTTGTTTTACCGATGATCACTCATCCTATACCGTCATATTCTGTGAACACAAATGAGTTTTGTATACCAGATCACATTGAACTGGCAGACCCCCAATATTTTAAATCTCGAGATATAGATATCCTAGTTGGTGGAGATTTATTTTGGGATTTGGTAAGGTCTAACAGGTTAAGCTTGGGTATGAATAAACCGTCTGTTCACGAAACAAAACTCGGGTGGGTAGTAACTGGTAGTGTGTTTTTAAACTCGAAACGGCGAGGAAGCGAAGTAAGCTGCCATGCAAAGACAGTAGATCCTTTACTAGAACAAGTGGCAAAATTTTGGGAACTGGATAAAGTTCCAGAAACATCAGCTTGGTCTTTCGAAGAGCAACAATGCGAAGAACATTTTGTTAAAAACACAAAACGCGACCCTAATGGTAAGTTTGTAGTGTCGATACCTCTCAAGCTGTCACCACAAAGGCTTGGTGATTCGCTGACGTTGGCACAAAACCGACTTAAAGCATTGGAAAGAAGGTTAGATAGAGATCAAACCTTACAAACTCGATACAAAGATTTTATGTCGGAATATCTAGACTTGCAACACATGTCCGAAGTTTCGCCTGAAAAGCTAACTGAGAGTCCCCCGTATTATCTTCCTCACCACGGACTTTTGAGAGAGGATAGAACAACCACAAAATTGCGCGTGGTTTTCAATGCATCTGCGCAAACTACGTCAGGTTTATCTTGTAATGATCTGCAGATGGTAGGTCCCACTATTCAGGACAATATCTTTTCGATTTTGCTCAGATTTCGACAGCATGAAATTGTAATTACTGCTGATGTTGAAAAAATGTACCGGCAAGTGTTGGTAAACCCAAATGACCGCTATTTGCAAAGAATTTTGTGGAAGAACAGCAACAGTGAGCAGATTAAACATTTTGAGCTTAACACTGTTACTTACGGGACTGCGTCGGCACCTTTTCTGGCTATTAGATGCTTAAAACAAATATCACTAGAATGCAAAGACGAACATGTGTCTCAGATTATTGCTCGAGATTTTTATGTCGATGACCTGATTTCAGGAACATCTTCTGTTGTCGAAGCAGTTGAGTTAGCTCAAAAAGTATCAAATAAACTTAGTTTGGCTGGATTCCCATTGAGAAAGTGGAGTTCAAATAACACTGAAGTTCGGCAACAACTTGCGACTGAAATGGAAGGTTCAAGTCAACATCAAATATCTGAATCAAAGTACTCGAAAACTCTAGGTATTCTATGGAACAATGAAACAGACAGTTTCTGTTTCAAAACAAATGTAGAGCCGGTAACCAATGTAACAAAACGCACTGTTTTATCAACTGCATCTCAAACGTTTGATCCCCTTGGCTTAGTAAGTCCTTGTGTTATGGAGGCCAAGGTATTGCTTCAATCCTTGTGGCGTCAGAATTCCGATTGGGATGATCCTGTTTCTGCTGAAACAGAAGCTCAGTGGATTAACTTCTTAGAATCATTTAAATTAGTTAATGACTTAATAATACCGCGTCAGGCTATTCGTGGAGACGCAGTGGAAGTCCACATGTTTTCCGATGCTTCGGAAAAGGCTTACGGAGCCTGCGCGTATGCAAAAAGCATTGATGGCACAGTCCACCTTCTATGCGCAAAGGGTAGGGTTGCGCCAATCAAGCCAACGACTTTGCCACGGCTTGAGTTATGTGGAGCGCTCACTGCCGCACGGTTGAGTGTTCTTATTCGTGACTCACTTCGACTTCATATTCGTAAATTCGTGTTTTGGACCGACTCGACAATCGTATTAGGTTGGCTTGGCTTGGATCCTTATCAACTAAAAACGTTCGTTCGGAATCGTGTTGCTAAAATTCGAGAGATCACACAAGGTCATGAGTGGCGGCATGTTCCTGGAAAAATGAATCCAGCTGATCTTGTTTCTCGCGGACTTCGACCAAAGGCTTTAAGTGAATCTGATCTATGGTGGCATGGTCCCAAGTTTCTGGCACATGATATAAGCAACTGGCCTTCTAATACTGCTGATATTAATGTTGACATGTTACCGGAACAGGCACAAAAACCACAGGTATCAGCTGTAGTTGAAACCGAATTTCACGCGTTAAACAACAAAATTGAGAACCATCTCGTTTCAATATCAAGTATCAACAAAGTACGCAATATTTGGGCGTACGTCCTTCGTTTTATAAACAACAAGTTCTTTACTGATCGCGAGAGATTGACTGGTGCTTTGATGGTTTCTGAGCTTTGCAAAGCTAACACTTTACTTTTAAAACATTCGCAAGATAAACACTTTCGGTCAGAAATCGAACAACTTCGTGCAAGCAGAATGCTTTCGAAAGGCAATGGTTTATGTAAACTAAACCCGTTTCTTGACAGTAATGGTTTGCTTCGCGTAAGAGGGCGTCTAGAACATTCATCTCTTGATTTCGATTCAAAGCACCCTATTATCCTTCATGCAAAACACATTGTCACTAAGCGATTTTTTGAACGAGAACACATCAAAACTATGCATGCAGGTCCACAACTTCTTCTTAGTACAATGCGTCAAAGGTACTGGCCTATAGGCGGACGAGTTTTAGCAAAAAATATCGTACGTAACTGCATCAAATGTGCTCGTTTGTCAGCCAAACCGCTAACACCTATCATGGGAAATTTGCCCAGAGACAGGGTGGAATGTAAACCACCTTTTACAGTAACTGGTATAGATTTCGCTGGGCCTGTGCTTATTAGCACTAAACAAGGACGTGGAGCCAAACTTGTCAAAGCGTATATCTGCGTATTTGTTTGTTTCGCAACAAAGGCGATGCACCTTGAACTAGTCGGCGATCTTTCATCGCAGGCTTTTTTATTAGCACTAAAACGTTTTATTTCGCGACGCGGTAAACCAGTTCGTATATACTGCGATAATGCAACTAATTTTGTAGGAGCATCAGGTGAAATACAAAATTTAAAAACTAGTTTTATGAGTGATGAAGGAATTGACTTTAAGTTCATACCGCCACACGCACCTCATTTTGGCGGTTTATGGGAAGCAGCCGTAAAATCAACAAAGAATCTGCTCAAACGCACCATAGGACTTACTCATTTAACATTTGAGGAGCTTACAACAACTTTAGCACAAATAGAGTCTATTCTAAATTCCCGACCTCTGACACCTCTTTCATCATCACCCAATGACTTCTCACCCTTAACTCCTGCCCATTTCCTCATTGGTCGCCCACTCACTGCATTACTCGAACCTGAGTTAGGCGATGGTGACATCACTCGGTTACCCCGATACGACCGTATCGAGCAACTGCGTCAGGTATTCTGGAAGCGCTGGAACAACCAATATTTGTCTCTTCTACAAGAACGAGTAAAGTGGAGGCAACAACCTAAAGAAAACATAATTCCAGTTGGAACATTGGTGGTCGTCAAAGAAGACGGAATGCCGCCGTTGAAATGGCGCCTAGCACGCGTCGAAGAGCTACACCCGGGTGATGACGGTGTTGTACGCGTCGTCACTTTGCGAACAGCCACAGGTTTGATGAAGCGCCCTGTGGCTAAAGTGTGTCCTCTTGGTTGAAGGCATAACTCCGATACCTTCAACGGGGCGGAGTATGTTAATGAAACTTCTTAAAAAGAAATGTTTATTTTATTTTTTATTTGACAACGTCAAGTGTCTTTTCTTTCTATGTTCATTGACATCTTATTCTAATTGCAGAAATGTATTTTTTATTAAAAACATCTTTTATTTAACACAAATGTTGAAAAAAATTTTGTAATTTGAAAATTTTGAAAATTATTGTGATTTGTTCGCAATAAAATTTGCGTTAAAAATTATTTTGAACATTTTATTAAAAATCATTTATTTATTTTTATTTATTTATTCATTTGGAAAACCAACAGCTAATAAACAAAGTAGAAACTTAGTAATAGCAACAAAAAGCCAATTACAGGTCCTCACACATAGGAACAAAATAAAGTAGGGTTATATAAAATTCAAAATTCGAAATCATTTTATTCAGTTTAGGCTACAAGTAGCTCTTGTGAATGTCACTATGCCATCGGTTCATAAGTCTACTCTGGGCGGGAGATCTTGTACTGAGAAGAACCGGCAAGAAACTCAGCAAGTGTCCAGCTCTTTTCTCCCTTACAGCGTCAAAAATATTGGAAAATGCCCTATCATAGCAGGACACTTTCCATTACAAATAAACACAGAACATACTTATAGATGACAACCGCAACATGTAAAAAAAAAAAAACTAAAAAAAAATCTAGTTTAACAAATTTACATCAGGTAAAAATTTCAATTTCCACAATGTCATATACCTAGTACCACTACAGTACTCGAATAAAAGTCAAAATTGTTACAGAAAAACAAAGTCAAACTATACATTACAAGCATAGCACATTAACTCAATAAAAGCAAGACAACACAATAACAGCACAGCACTTTAACCATTAAAAAACAACTGACTGAAAAGACGCCTCGCAGACAAACAAATATAATAAATCGATGTCAACCTCATACTGCTCGTGACTGTACAACGCAAAATTTTTACTCTCCACGTTTTCCACCAGGAGCGAGCGCTGCTTCAATGCCATATAAATTCTCCTTTTCCTTAACGTAATCGAATGCTGAATAAATCTCGTATTTAGCACCCTACATGACCCTACCAACCCTACAGCCACTCAGATCTAAAAACAAACGCAGTGATGCGATGACCGCGGACGCCGCCGTCGCACGCGTGTTTGCGCACATCTGCCCTCTTTTTAATGAGTCAGTTGTGCCGTGCGCACTTGTTGCGACACAAAGAAAAAATCTTTTTTTTTTTTTGTATTTTGATTGGTCAAGTTTCAAAATATGAAATCAGTATGAAAATCAAAACTTTTTAAACGCATATCGAAAAACCTTTGAGTGTCTACGTAGTACCTGCAGACTTTGACTGTAGTTATCTAGAAAATACCGACTTACACTATCGAATCTTAATTTTGAAATCTAGTTAACATCATCTACTTTTGCTGTTGGCTGTACTACAACTACAAGATCAGTTAACTTAACATTACTAAAACATGACGAAAACGAGAATTAGTATGACATCGAAGCAGCACCCCCTGGCGACAAACGAGAAGAGTTAAAATATTGCCTATAGTGTGAGTTTTGTAGAAAATTAGTATAGCATTAAAGCAGCGCCTCCTGGCGACATACGTGTAGCAAAGGGGGTCCAAGACATAGTCGATTTTTCGATCATGTTTTGTATGGATAGCTCCATACTTGACGTACTGGACTTATAAAATTTTATTTTTAGATGATTTTTTTATGGAGCCACAATTGTGCTCGAAATTTTTCTAAAAAAAAAATTTTTTTGAAAGCTAAGATTTTCGTCATTTCGTGAAAAAAAAAATTGTGTTATTTTTTGGGGCCCCCTTTTCTACACCCGGACCGAAAAGTTACAATTTTGTTATACAAATTCTCGTTTTCGTTAACGTGATCGAATAGCGAATGAAACTCGGATTAGGCACCCTGAGTGCGTTTTAGCGCCACTTTCCGCCTCTGTGTGTGGTCTAGTGGTTAAGACCACTGGTTTTAGATTTAGTGGTCTCGTATCGAGTCCCAGCGAGTACATGTTTGTGTGCCGGGTTTTTTTGGTGGCAGTGCTTGTTTGTCTGTCTTCCTAGCAATCACCATCTTATCTTAATAATGTCGCTATAACGTCATTGATGTGTTCCGGCAGCTAGATATAAGATAGCCAGGATTCCGGGTGAAGTGCGCTTCCCCCTTCTGCCTTATCATCACGCAACATCAGGTGAGATGTATTCCAATAAGTGCTTACATGTAAGAAATAAAAATAAAAAACAAAAAAAAAAGGATGGCATTGAAGTAGGCGCTTCCTAATCATCATCAGCTCATTTATGTCCCCCACTGCTGGGGCACGAGCCTTCCCTATGGATGGATAGGAAGAACGGGCCATAAACCACCACGCGGGCCCAGTGCGGATTGGTGGTTGTTAACGACTGCTAATGCAGCCGGGACCAACGGCTTAACGTGCCTTCCGAAGCACGGAGGAGCTCGAGGTAATAAATTTTTGGTCACCCATCCGATGACCGGCCTTTGCGAAAGTTGCTTAACCTCAGCACTCGCAGACCGGGCGCGTTAACCAATGCGCCATCGAGCTCCTCGCTTCCTAATGTGTATTGTTATTTTTCCATACATATTCTCGTTTTTATTAACGTGTTAGAATAGCAAGAGGCGTAATCAACACGCTTGCTAAATTAAAATAAATTTATTTCAAAGCGAAACAATTTGATTTAATGAATTCATTTTTTGTTTCCGACATTCCGACTTTCGACAAGCATGGATGCAAGTCCGATTAACAAACAGACGACGACATTTCGATGTTAAGTGTGTGCACATGTGACACTCATCATTCTAATTAGAAAAGGGTTCGGTTCCCTTAAAGAAAGGAATAATAAAAAGATGGGAATGCCACACGCAATTATTTAGGATACTTTAGAAGTGAATCTGTTTAAAGATTATTATTTTTATACTTGAGACACTACGAATCTAGAATCTACTTTTATTTTACTATGTCGCTATAGCGTCAATGTTTGTAGCATGTGTTCTGGCAGCTACAGATAATAGCCATTGCCTCAGTAGTTGAGGACTCCGGGTGAAGTGTTAAGTCCACCTTATCTTCACTTAACATCAGGTGAGATGAAGGTACTGTGCTTACCTTTAAGATAAGTATAGAGGAATTCGAGAATTCTAGGTCCAAAACTGTCAGCTCAGCTAAGACCAGTCTAGTCTAAGGTAAGCCACTACACCTGAGTAAAACACCGTTTACTCTCGTTATAACGAGACCGTTTAACCAGTATCCCTCAAATTGACCCTTTTCCGCTAATGCGACCAATTATGAAATTATGAAATTATACAAATCCGACTCAAACGCGAGCAGATTGCCGCGAAATTATTCACAAAGCACCCTAGCACGGACTTGATGATATTGTATTAGGTGATCACATACGAATGCGATTTTAATGGATACTCCTCGCAATAGTCTCGCTAAAATCCAGCCAACCCTGTCACCTTGTAAAAGAGTCCGATTTCCTCGCAATACCGGCTGTCGCTTACGCTGTTCTACGTGTGGAAGCCACTCCACCCCAATCTAAATTAAAATCTAAAACCTTGTAAACAAGGCAAGTGCTCTCTTTTTCGGGGATTTTAACCCCCGGAATTAACGAGAGTTATAAAAGGGGGTCGCGATGCAGCGGTTTTGTGTGCATGTGTAGCTCTGGAATGAGTTGCGTTAATATTAGTGACGTTTTCACGAGATAACAGAAACCATCGCTAAATAAGGATCAAAGGAAAATTATGAAGTTATGACGACAACGTGGAGGGCTAGGCGGAGATGGAGGGATGAGTTGGACTCCCACTTGCAAGAATTGGGACGAACTAGCTCAGGATAGAGATAGGTGGAAGGACGGAGGCGAGGCCTTTGCCCTGCAGTAAATAATTTACAATTTGTATATTTTTAATATATATATTTCAGAAACGTCAGGATAAACATTAAAAAGTAATGTGTAAAATAAACGCGAGTAGATCCATAAAAGTTGTTTCATTTCAATGTGTAGTGTTCGCGTAAAAAACAATATGTACATTTCTTCAATACGTGTGGGTTGTAATAATGTACATGTCACTAAACTCCAGAGTTTAAGATCGGTCCAGACCGATTTTGATGTTGTTATTGTGTGCGTTTGACTGGGTCTTTGTATTGTTTCAATTCGCAATTGAACCCAGTGGCGCTGCAATAGAAGTTCATTAAGGTATAAAAGTGTTCTCAAGCGGAAAAATAGTTAACTAGTGCTAAGTATTTAAACACAAAAAAGTATCTACTAGGCTATCAGGAGTTGAGGAAAATATGAGCGGCATAGGCTTTTTTTTAATAAACTTGTATTGTAACACTACAGGAGAAAGAAACAGCCCTTGTCGAGTTTCTTGCAGCTTCATCTCGGTACAAGGTCTCCACCGTACGGTTTACGAAGTCATGGCTTCGAATTGACGTTCAAAAAACACTTGAAAAAGTTTATTTTGAATAAAACATTTTGAATTTTGAATTTTTTGAATTTTGACGAACTACTACTAGAAAAAAAACAGCTTTGTAATTCATAATTTTCAATTTGTAAATAACACCAAACATTCATAAATAAAAACAAATAAAAAACATATCAAACAATCAAAGCGCAAAGCAATTTACACACAAAAAGTACTAGGCTGTCAGGAGTCAAGCGGAGGTCATTTAAATCCAGGCGTGTCGGTTAGCGAGTTGTTAAGATCGGGAGACATCGGCGGCGATTTGATGACTATGGAATCGATAGGCATGGTGTGAGGCAGCTGGGGTTCCTTACGATGCCTGAGGGAAGTCAGAGAGTGCTGCCTTTGAGGTTTGTCGGTGACCCTGTCGGCCATACGACCTCGTTGCAGCTCCACTAGGTTGCTGGCTAACTCGGCTGTTGCCTCCCCGTACAGCTTTTGTCCGCGTCGCACCTATAAAAAAAAGGAAGGAAAAAAGGATTTAGGTTTTATTGGCAGTTGCATCAATAGAACAATCCATTCAGAAGAAATAATTTATTTTAGATTTAACGGTAAAATATTCTTAGAAAAGTTGGAAAAATACGAGGACAAACCATTCTGACAAACTGGTTTCAACAATTATAAACTGGTAAGTCATTGTTCGTGAATGATATCCTAGGTGGTATTAGTTTATAGACCATAGTCACCACTTCACCTAAAGATATCGGATATACGCAAGCTTAATCCACGAAAGACTTAGCTTTAAGGCGAAGGGTAAGGCACACTAGCGCCACCAATTGATAATTTGACAATTACTAACGGACCGTATCTTTTTTTAAACGTTGCGTACCGTCCGATAACAGGAAAGCATCCATAGTATTTATTTAATAACTGTGCACTACTTTTTGTGCGTGGTTTATTCACCTTTGGTATTAGCGAATGAATACAAAAACAAACCTAAAAGTAGTGCACAATTATTAAATAATAGATGTTTGCCTAGTGTCGGAAGGTCAGCAATGTTTGAAAAAAAATACAGTTTAGCAGTTATCAAATTAAATCCATTAGCGGCGCTAGTGTGCCTTACCCTTCGCCTTAACTAGCATTTGTATGGCGTCGAAACAGGTCCAAATTAAGTATACAAGTTCGAAACTAGGTAGCGTTAAATAGGGTCTTGAAAATAGGTCTTGAAAAGGTCTTGGGTCTTGAAAATAGGTCATAGTCTTGGGGCATATGCCCGAAGACCCTCAGCAGTGCTCAGGTCACCTCATCCCTGATTTCGGCGCGCCGCCGCGACACCCATTCGATCTGCTCCTGCAGCCGCTTGCAGTCCTTCTCGTTGGACAGCAGGTCGGTCCTTAGCGACTCCATGATGTCCCGGTACTTGGTGCGCACGTCTTGGTCTATGGCGTGGAGGCTCTCGATCTCATGCTGGGTCTCGCGGATCTTGGACTTGGAGAGGCGAAGGCGGCCCTCCTGTGATAAGATGATTGTAGAAAGAAAACGTTAGTCTTCAGTACAAATGCTTTAAATTGTTCCTAGCAGGGGATTTCGGGAGGATGGAATCGATGACACAGCTTATTTTCTAGTAGTACCGACAAGATTAAAATGCAGGTTATAAATTGAAAATCCTGCTCCACTAGCCGACTCCACTTCTGCTTAACATAAGGTGGCATGAAGTTTTTGCTTAATCATATTATGATAGTACTATTGGCGGTAGACCTTCTCGATGGCGCTGCAGTAAACGCGCTCGTTCTGCAATTGCTGAAGTCGTTGGACCAAAAACTTATAATCTTGAGCTTTTCCGTGCTTCCGAAGGTACGTAAACCCCAGCCGGCGGCAGTAGTAGTCGTTAACAACCACCAATCTTGGCACTGGGCACGGGTTGTTGTATATGGCCTGTTCTCTCTAAGCTGTTTCCATACTGAAAAAAGGCTCGTGCCCCAGCAGTGGGGACACAAAATGAGTTAGTAATGTGAAGATGAGCACCTTCTCAGCAAGCTTCCTGGTGAGCACGTCCAGGTGATCGTCGAGGCTGTCCTTCTGCTCCACCTCGAAGCTCTGCACTACGTTGTGGTGGGGGCACAGCCGGTGCACCAGCGTCACGGGCACGCTGCACGGGGGACACTCCTCTTCTTCCTGCGACAAACAAATAACATACATGTTTTTTTTTCTTTTATTTAATTGCTTTTTTAATAGTTAGCTCGGCAAATTACTCCATTCCACTTGATGTTAAGTGGGAATGGAGACCAGACGCGAACTGGTGCAGCGTGAAAACGTAGCATACGTTACCCTCACTCTACCAGTCCACAATGTGCCCCTTCGTCACACCTCGTTTAAAGGACCCTGCTGGTGCTGGTAGACTATTCCATCTTTTGGAGATGCGACGAAGACACGAATCACCAATTTTCTTCGTGCGCGATGGAATATTTGAGACCGTGATACGGTGACTTCAGGCACGTGTATTCCTATGGGGGAAGGGAGAAGGTGGGATGAGGTCAAAGAGCTCTTCAGTTGGGGGAGTTCACACATTTAGCCAATGTCATAGTAAGGATAACATGTTCTTTGTTAAATATTAGATGGTAATGAGTAATGATAGAAGTTTGGAATGATAAGAATGGCATACCCCCGAACCCCTTGAATTTCAGTAAAGACGTAAATACGACTTTAGGGTTCTTTACGAAGACTTCTCGAGAGAATTTGAAAAGTGACGTTGTACTGTTTTGTTTCATTTGCTAACATAATTTTAATGATCCACCATTATTTCACATTATTAAATAACTTGTTGATTACATGCATGTACTAATATGACAGAAATAAAACAAAACTGTGAACATGCTTCGTCTCTTTCCTTCCAAGAACTCGAAAAAAATATATTGTAAAACGACCTTGCATATTTTTTAAAAATAATTTAGTCTATCACGTCTATGGCCTGTCAGAAGAGCTTTGGACTAAAGTCACCTTCGTTTGTGTCCCCAAAGCAAGAGGGCCGTAACTAATTTGCCAGTTCAGTAACACAAAAAATATTATTAGCATGAAAATTGATTTTCCTAAGAGTTATTTGATCCTTGGAGGAGGCCTTTGTCCAGCAGTGGATTTCTTATGGTTGAGAGTCTGATGATGATGATGGTGAAAGACACTTGATGCGGGTCGTACAGACATACGGTCGACATCATACTTTTTAACTTTTATTAAACCTATACAATCAATGAATGGATCTACTCGCGTTTATTTTACTTTATATACATACATACATACTGCCAGACCAAACGATACTGTTTGGAATTTAATATTTTTGGGATTTAATATTTTGTATGATAGGGTCCCAGGCTGATGGTAGACTCCAACCAGCTTCTGATGTGATGAGATGTTTTTTTAATTTCAATAGCCTCGCGTGTCATCCTAAGGACGAATCGTTGTTCTCTAGCGAGCACTTGTGGTTTATCAAATCTGATGTAATCTGATAGTGTTCGCGTAAACTTTAGAAAATAATATATCTTGTTATTTAAGAAATCAAACCAAACTGTAATTTGATTACATACTGTGCCTACTTCTTTCACTGTAGCTGTAAACATTTTTGGTTCTAGCAAAAAAGGACCTCAAACCGTAGATTCACACGTTCATAACATAACTAAGTGATCAGGCAGAGCATGTTATTTTTCAGTTCCCGTCACTGAACACGAGTTTATTTTCCAGCTGGGTAAATGAAACTATCTGCAACTCTAAATAATTTAAGTTTTTGGAGAAGTGTTTTCAAAAACCTTCCTATTATTACCTCTTAATTAATACACAGTTTACAATGCGTACCTATATTTCTACTCATTATGAGAGCTCCTCATTTCCGAGAAATTCCTCGAATGTACTATAATAAGAGCTGTCAGATATCTGTCACAACACTACCTTGGCGGACCTCCATTTCCACCTAATCGTCAGGACCAACAACACTATAACCACTCCCAGCGCCGCGAAAATGGTGGCGTTCATCGTACCACGCGGTATTCACCATCATACCACCACCCAAGGTTTTACCGACTCCATGCCGTTGCACTTCAGCAAATTGCTGTACACTACTGACAAATGTCAAAGTGTCATGATGTTTCAATTTTGGAATGACGTTTATTTTTCTTTTTTTAATAGGAACTTTTTTTGAGGAAAGCATTATGACCTCGTTTCTACAAATATGTAAAAAGCTTGGTTCGTCTTAAAGTCAGCTTTGAAGCCATTTGAAGCAAATATTTTTAGATATAAATTTTCTTGTCTTCAGTCTTTTTGGCCTACATCTTCTAAGTTATACAGAGCGGTTTTTTGTTAACTGGGAGAGTATGGAAAAATCTGAAGCTATAGGAAATACAGGGCATCTAAATAGCCTCCATCTTGCTTTAAGCAGGTATCTGCGGCACGTTTCAAAAGAGCTCTAATGTCCTTTAAAAGCCACGTGAAAGCAAACCAAAATATATTTGAACGATACAACAAGTATGTATACAAAATGTATACACAGGTATACAATTTGCAAAGTTAACGTAGCCGTGAACGGGATTAACTTAACTTCAAGTTGGGATCGAAACAATACACTTTGTCGTCAATATCCCCGTACATAATTTGTATATAATGACCTGCCGCTTGGGGCGTGAAGCCCTAACGAACGGAGCACAAAGCCGGCGCTGATGCCAAGGGAATGTAGGCTCTATAGTTTAAAAGATAAGGTTGTTGTGTGGCGGATACCAGTTTGACAGCGGCTCTGTCCAGCGACAATGGGCTGGCCATCCATCAGGGCTGTCAACGACTCAGGTGTCGAGATGTGATGAGGGCAGTTAGGTAAACTGATGGGGATACGGTTGATTTCAAGGGTTTTCATGGTGACTTGGTTGCTATTGCTTTGTGAGATCCGTGGATAAAATGTTTTTCCTAATAGGTAAGGTATACATTTACGCAAATACTTCGAACAAAAATGGTGTTTCAGCACCCACTTTGTCAGAAGTTCCGTTCCGCTCCTGGATTTTTATGATTATTTTGATTATCAATGTTTAAATAATTTTTAACGCAAATTTTGTTGCAAACAAATTACAAAAACACAATGTTGAAAAAATTTCCACGAGCAGGATTTGAACCTGCACCCTTCTGACATTCCTTCTGACATTGCTTACTTCTTAACTGATCTTTAATATTTGTAAAAATATTATGATCGGATGTTAGTGACCGTAGTTGTTGACATTGAATGGGCGCCTTTGGCCTACAAAGTAAAAAAATGTTGAATAATTTCGGCGGGCTGGTTAGAACCACGATAGCTCAATTGGAAGAGCACCTGACCCGGAATGACAGAAGGGTGCAGGTTCAAATCCTGCTCGTGGAAATTTTTTCAACATTGTGTTTTTTTTAATTTTGATTATCGTCAGTGACTTATGAATGTGTGACTTGAATTTATACGGCCCCATAATAACTGGTAGCTCTACGGAGATCACACCTCTGTTGATAAGGTTAAGGTTGTTAAGGTATATATTATCTCTTAACCTTGGTATCATATGAGTAAAATTATTAAATAATTAAAAATAGTTTTATTTGTATTGTCTTTATTATTGTAAAACCCTTAGGTTTTAGTTATTGTTCTAAGGCCACAACAGTCTAGTTAATTGTCATAAATTAATATAAAATTATAACTGTTAGTTAATTTTTACGGTAAGTATGTAAATCCTATACAACATTCCTCTTGGCAATATTACGATTTCGATAGCTCGTGTTAGGCGTACAGGGTGCCTAGTGTGAGCTTTGTTTACTATCCGTATTCATATGAATACGTTTTATTATTATTATCCTCTTTCTTTAATATACATCTTAAGAATTTTTTTTTACAATATTTTATATAAAAACATACTTATTTACATTATAAAATATTATAAAAAACTTAACCTAGGTTGTATTATTATTATCATTATTAGCCCTCACTGTCCCACTGCTGGGCAAAGGCCCCCCTCCATTTAATACGAATACGTTTACGAAAACGAGAATTTGTATGGTTGTATTGTACGAGAAGAGTTAAAGTTTTACCATACAAATTCTCGTTTTCGTTAACGTTAACGAATGGCGAATGAAACCCGCACTAGGCACCCAGAGTGATGGTAAACGAATTCCTATGACGCAATTACGTAATCGGAGCCCCGCCACGGGGTGGAGCACCAAGGCAATTACGGCCAGATACGGCGGGTAATTGAAAGGGGATCGCCTCTAATTGATTGTTTCTGGGCGGCCGATTGATATGATAGAGCGATTAGGCGCGCGCCGCCTACCCACCGATCTAATACGCAATTAGTGCCTAACGGTGATAAGACACTGCCTGTAGTGATACAATCCTGCATAAAGTGTCTCTTTTTTTGGAAAAAGTTTGACAGCTGCGTCACCTGACAAAGATCCTCAAACCGAAACAAAGTACCGTCAGAGGTTTCCTAAAGGGAACCGCATCACGTCCTAGTGCATGTCCCCATTTCCTACTAGATTCTTCGAGGGGTTTGGACCGGATAGGAACGTTAGCTACTGCGCCATCGAGCTCCTCAGCTGTTGAAATGCCTACTACTTGCTAAATATGACTGTATGTTTTCCACGGTATATCTGTAACCGAGTGAGAATTGGCCAAAGTTTATTTGAATGCGCGCGAAATGCGCTCAGTTTTAGTTGGACTAATAGGGAATCCAATTATGTGGGTTAGCAAGCGTTTAGCGAATGCTCTGGCGCGCTTGTAACGACTGAAATCGCATTATAGTTGGCAAAATGGCGGGAATATAGTGCACATTGAAATGGTTGCAAATGTAGTATTTTTTGTGTGTTGTTTTTATTAGATGTGTGCAGTTTAAGGCTGTAGAAAAAAAATAGTCAAAATACAGGAATAACGTGAAAAACGAGAAAGAAACTATAACAGATGTTAATAGTTAAATAACTAATAGATAAATAGTAAATTATAAAAAAAAAACAAAAAAAAAAAAACAGATATTGGAACTCAAACTAGACTTAAAAAGACGACTTGTCGCAGGTGGGATGCGAAACCACGACCTTTTTCTCAATTCCCTTATTCGAATTTTCTAAATTCTTCTATAATGAGCTATAGCGTTATTCCATCAATGTGTGTCCTTTAATTCACTGTTATTTATATTAATGTTTAGATTATATCTCAAATGTTCATAAAAAAATACAATTAGGTATTGAACTATCGTTTGACAGTCTGACACCTGACGCAATGCCTCCGCACGCTCACCTGAAACACAAAAAACCCTATTGACTCGTTGATTTGAATAATCCTACAAACATTGTAGATAGGCAACAGGAAAACACAAAGGCCTTCAAAGAGTTCCGTTGCCCTTTGCATGATAAAAGTTGATATGAACCGCCTAAATTAAAATTACATTAAATGTTTTTATTTCTCAGATAACAAAGATCCATATAAGTTGTTAGTACAACAAGAAATTAAAACCTATGTTAGTACTTAATAATAAATGTGAATTGGTTATACTACACATATGAGCTAATAGTGTACAGTCCTCACTATCATGCTTTGCAGGACAGTATAACGGCTGCCGCGGACTCGACGAAGAGGGGATCCTGCTTTTTACGCAGAAAAGTCGGGATACTGTCGACCTGCGCATCCGCGATCATTCCCGACAAACTACAGAATCGCGGCAGCCACAATAGTGCCCTGAATGCATTATTAAATTGTATGCCAATGGCGTTGTACTACAAAGCGGTTAAGTTAAGTTCAAGAAGTGAGAAATAAGGCGGTGCGTCAAAGAACATACTTATTACACTATCCGCTTTCATGCCGACCAAGCCACTTAAACAGGTAAATAATTAAGTAACTTTTAACGAAACGTACAGCGGAACTGGCCGAATATTAACGGTTGCCGCCACATTTGACATTAAACGCCGCGTTCAGAAACCGTTCGGTCGGTCATTCGTTCGCATACCGTTACGTTTCAGGGATCGCGTGATCAAAGCGGGCGCGTTGACGGCGGCAGTATAAGTCAGATTTACAGCTTACGGAAGCTAATTAGGTAGGAGTGGGATGCGCGATTCGGACCACTTGAACCGCCGCGCGCTGCGTGCAACGGAACGTGACGTAGAACTATGAAAGTTTAGAATAGATGCGGCTACGAAGATTACAGGACATATTAGGGGTAATAGGCTTTAATATTTATATATGCAAATTGGCTGGTACGTTGGTTATTTGGGAGAAAAATAATATAGTTAGGTACATATTTTAATTTTGAAATGTAATGTGTGCATGTAAGAAACATTAAAACAACTCAAGTAATATATTACTAGAGTTGTTTTAATGTTTCTTATAAGCGAATGCTTATCAAAAAGCTCATTCCTATGTAGGTAAGCCTTTATGGTTTTTGTTATAAATTCAAAAGATCTCTAATAAAAACGAAGACTGCGTTTTTAAAAACTTCATAATAAGTTAATGGTAAAACCCTTTAGTTTAGTGTAGGTACCTATATTATTTAATATTCGCTGGAACGACTGAAGCGATTCTAAACAGTATTTCATTAATAGAAATATACGCTTTTAAATGAGTAATATTATTACAAGTATAAAAATTTTCAGGGAATGTTAAATAATATAAATACACAAGAGGCTATCCCCTTAAGTTATAGCCTTAAGGCTGCTTAATGAAATATTCGAGTTATAAAAACTACAAACTATTAATTACACGATCATTATCATAATTAGGTATTGGTAATAAGGAGCGATTTTAAATAGGCTATGTGTCTGTGTCTACATTCTCCAGTGGTTCCGCGCGTTCCGAGAGATCATCCGTAGCGTATCGCAGCTGACGTGGTAGGGGCGTTTTTGCGCCATAATTTGTAACTAATTATAGGACAAAAAAAGAACGGGACTTCTAATCGTAGAGTAAGACATATGGCGGCCGCTCTTTGAGCTTCAGTAATATGATTAATTAAACAAATTGTCAACGTGTGGGAAAGCCGTGCATTCAATAAGTTGAAAGGTAGAATATTTTTCGAGGAAGTTTTTATAATTGACTCATTAACATCTATCTTGAGAGACCAAACTTAGTCCGTCAATTAACGTTAGGTTTGTAGCTTGTTATACTTTTTTAATTAATCTATAATGAACCTACAATATATTACATTAACGTGTAATGAAAAACCTCTTTGAATTACAGCAATTCAAAATGGCCGCCGGCTCCGCATTCGCGCGGTTTCTTGCCGCGTATTACCAACATTACCATACTTCAGGCGAAGCTTATTTAAATGCTCCACCGACTCCATTTAGAGCTTGGAAAATAAAACTCGGGAACGGATCTCGCGATCTTTCGCTGAGCCGCTTTTGTGGTAAATATGTATAGGGCCGCCATTTTACTGTTTTGCGCGCGAAAAGTTTTTAAGCTGCCATCTTGGACCTTATTTCTTTGTCACAAGATAGCGATGCCTCTATTATGCTCCGCGGAAAAGTTTGCGCGGGTGTAAGTATCTACGTTTTGTCGCCGGCATCTTTTTATTTTATCGCATTTTATTTGGGAGCTCAGCTGCCAGCGCTGTTGTCTGCGTGTTAGTATATTTTTGCGTGTGGAAATATAAACTGGTTAGTAACTTACCAACGCTTTTTGTTGCTTGCAAATATTTTTTTAAAATAACGTCCGTGTGAAAATGTATAGGTACGTTTTAAAACTATAGTAACAATAACCTTAAGTTATCCGGATAAGGAAAGAAGGATGTATTTTATATCAATTGTAGGTACTAAATTTATTGATCGTTTGCAGATTCGTTATTAATATTCATTCGTAAACATACTCCAGTAGGTATCTTTTTTGTGAACTCACGAACCCTATTTGTGTAAGCAAAGATTAACAATTCAAAAAAATATTTCTAAGGTATTAGGTAAATTTTAATGTACCAGCGTAAACATAGAAAAAAAAGTTAAACGATAAAAAATGAATCCCGACGCGCTTGTTTGAACAAAGATTCCATTATCTCCACTTAGGCACAGGATAAAGCTGAATGGACGCCAATTTTCGTTCGGATAAGGAGAGTATACATTGCTAGGCGAGTTCGAATCCATTTGTTGATTAGTATGTTTGTAAACTTTTCGCTGATAATTTCTGAACTCCTAGTACCTTTCCTTTAAATATTTACTGCTGCGTAGTCATTAATACTGTTAAATGTTTTGTAAATGTTTTTCAAACTTGATTGATATAATTTTAAGGTAAATTACGTTCATCAAATACTATGTTTAGGAAAAAATTAACAAATACAAGGAAAATCTTATAGTAGCGGTAACATACAGCCGTTTTGCGTCCTCTTAAAATGTGTGCTAACCTTAACTCCGGCCGCAGAGTACATATCATCCGTAAACCGGAACGCAAACAAAGCGAGCGTCGTTCTCTCGCCGACGATAACTTAATTTCAGTCCACCATAAGTACGTAATTAGCGGGCCTCTGCCTTATCGGCCGGCGGGTAATTAACCTCACGGGGGGACTCTCCCTCACATACTCAATGCGTACACAGTACCCACTCTTACTTTAAATATATAAGATTTTTTTTTCAACACAGCGTGGTTGGTTTGCAAGTGGATTACACAATTTCTGTCTGCGCAATTGAAAATGAAAATGAAAAATGAAAATGTTTATTTACCAAAAATAATAGTAAGCGGTGTTACAGGAGTGTACAATGACTCCCACACTAGGCTAGGCCTGGCTCGTGGGGGTCAATTCTCTAGGGTTAGCAAGGGTAACAATGTGGCTATTCATTACAAACAATTATGATTAACAGCATGATTCTGACAATAACAAATCATAGATTTATTAATTATTGGACGGTGCAATGTGCAGATGTGGAGTGCATGTATGTGGGAATGAGTTAAGTGCGTGTGTGGCTCAAGGTAGCTCAAGGTAGCCCTGCGATTTAATCTTGGGATCGGACAGCAGTGATAAGTACCAATGCCGTCCACTACCTGATGCAGATAATTTTTACGGTAATTAAGGGATCTACTCGCGTTAGTTTTATTTTTTCTTATTCTGACGTTTTGAACACTTTGCAAGGTCTATGGTGACAAGAGGAACTGATGTGTTTGTTGTCTCAAAGTGAAATTGTAATTTGCTATCGTCAATTTTAGTGTACCTGAGATATTACATCGCATCGTTATTTTTTTTATCTCTGTCACAATATGCTAAAAGTTTAAGTCGTCTTTGTGTGTGTCTTCTTGGCGGCCAGTCAGCTGTGTTCACGCACATTCTATTGACAACAGAAGTGTTAGAACACAATTGGTTGTAAAACAAATAACATGAAAGCCTACAGAGATCTAGTAACTTTTTGGACACTGCGAACCTTTATTAGATCTACCTTATAAACGATACTCTTGAAACGGGAACGTCACACAATAATGCAGGTTCTGCTTCTCAGTGCCCTTCAGCTTATCAAGCTAAGTTACTGCATTGTTCTATTGACCGTACCTCACCCACCCTTGCCTTGAATCTCGTAATATTTCCGCCATATTACGCCAGAGTCCGCCCACCTCCTCCGCCAATGGGGGCGTTTCGCGCGCTTTTGTTTCGCGCCGTGAGCTCCCCGGTCCGAAACGTTGTAAGCAGTGCCGTTTCCTTCGGGAAATTTGGCTGTATGCTGTATGTACATCGGTATGTTTTCGTCGGCATGCCGTCATTACGCTAGGAAGTTGGTAAACACGGTACGTCATAACAGCCCCAACGGAGCGTTTAAATATAGACCTTAGTTTTTATGGAGTTAAGGTGTAAATTGAGGTTTTAATACCGTTTTTGGCAGAACGGTGTCGTCAGTTCATATTTCATGCGTTATCATCTTTTATTGAGTGCGAGTCCGGGCATTGTTGTCGGTTTACTGCGCGGTTATCTGTTCGGGCGTCGGTGTTTAGCGGCGTCGCCTGATGAATGGCATATTGGTGGTACGCATTATGGCCGCCGCTTGTATCCTTGAGTTTTGAAAACTTTGGCCGAATAAACTGTAAAGATTTTGTAGGAGGCAGCAGGGAGTTTCTCTCGACTTTCATCACTAGGCTTAAATTACGAATTCTCAGAAACTATAAATCTCAAGAGGAGCTCGATGGCGTAGTGGATAACGCGCCCGGTCTGCGAGTGCTGAGGTTAAGCAACTTTCGCAAAGGCCGGTCATCGGATGGGTGACCAAAAATGTATCATCTCGAGCTCCTCCGTGCTTCGGAAGGCACGTAAAGCCGTTGGTCCCCCGCTGCATTAGCAGTCGTTAACAACCACCAATTCGCACTGGGCCCGCGTGGTGGTTTATGGCCCGTTCTCCCTATCCATCCATAGAGAAGGCTCGTGCCCCTGCAGTGGGGACATAAAATGAGCTGATGATGATGATGATGATGATGATGACGATAAATCTCAGTGGACTAGGTTAAAAAAATAATATTTCTCTGTCATTCCCTAAAAAAGGATCCCATCCCAAAAGTACTAGACAGTCGGTCAGTCGCAACTTCTTCCTAATCGTTCCCTCACTGCTGAGGATCGTGACTCCGCTTCATCCGGTCAACCAGCTGTCTCCATCGGTTGCGCTCAGTCTTTTGATGCAGTGCGGCGCTGACAGGCATCTCCAGATTTTCGGAGATCTGGCCTGAACAGCGCTTGGGGCTCCGGCCTCAAGGTTATCTACACCTCATCGAGCAACATGACCGAAATATCGCACCACGCGTTGCATGCAGATCGAAGACAGACGTACATTTTCTATTTTTAGTTGTTTAAGGATCGAGACGTTTGTGCGATGGGCCGTCCAAGGTATTTTTAGAATACGGCGCCAGCACCACATTTCAAAAGCATTGATTCTCTGCCTGTCAGTGGCTTTTAGCGTCCATGTCTCTGCGCCATACAAAGATATGGAGAAGACAAGTGTGCGAACCAGATGTATTTTAATCCTGTATGTGATATTGCTGTCATTCCAAATCTTGCCCAGTTGAGTCATTGCTGTCTTTCCCATGCCAATTCATCTTCGTATTTCTGGTTCACAGCTACCTCTATTAATAACGAAGGAGGCTAGGTATTGGGAAAGGTCAGTGCGCTGGATCGCCGTAAAACGGTAAATCACCATGAGCTTGGTCTTCGACTTGTTTATGGCAAGGCCCGTGTCTAGGCTTCTTCTACCTTCCAGATGGGCAAAGAGTGTGTTGTCATCTGCGTAGCGGAGATTCAATATATGGACTCCATATATTTCGACGCCATCTTTCCAATTTTCAAGCGTTTTGCGCACTATGTACTTGCCATATATATTAAATAGAATGGGAGAGATTACGCATCCTGGCGAACGCTCTTGTGAAATTTAAAGCGGTTTGATGTCACCAATTGTCACCGTGCGATATCCAGACTCATAGAGATTGCGGATTAGCATTTCAAGGTGTGCAGGCACTCCTGTCTCCGCTAAACCTCCCACAGCTTCTCCCACTTGACACAGTCGAAAGCCTTTTGGTAGTCCACAAAACATATAAAAGTTGGGATGTTATATTCGTAGCATTTTTTTACTATGAGCCGCAGGTTAAGTATCTGTTCTCTGGTACCTCTTCCCCTGACAAAGCCCGCCTGCTCTTGTGGTATCTGCCAGTCCAGGAAAGACTGCAGTCTCGAGTTGATAAAATGCAGTAGGATTTTGCTAGCATGTGATATTAGAGGTATTGTTCTATAGTTGTTACAGTTACGCACTGAGCCCTTTGTATGTAGATGAAGCACAGCAGAGTGAACCCTGTCAGATGGCCAATGTCCGGTTTGCCAAATCGATCTACAGATTGTATATAGTCTTGTAATTCCATTTGGTCCCAAACCTTTTAATACTTCGGCTGTGATACGATCTGGCCCTGGTGCCTTATTTCTTTTCAGCTTCCGTATCGTGTCTTCAACTTCCGAGCGAAGAATGCTTGGTCCCGGCTCTACTACTGCTTTAGCTGATCGGGCAGATTGTGTTGATTGATCCTGATAGAGCTCCCCGCAGTGTTCCCTCCATCTTTCAGCGACCTCTGCGACTTCATGTATGGGTTTGCCATCTTTGTCATCTATTACGCAACACTACAGACGCAATACCAGTACATAAAATAAACGCTAAAAATCAACAATTTAAATCAATAAACACCACCAAAATCCGAAAGCTTAATTATTGTGACACTAGAACAAATTAATGTCATCAGGATTAAACACAAGCCACCGGATCGTTTTTAATAGAGTAATCGATCAGCGGCCGGCGGAGCGTGTATCGGAACGGCCATTTGTCAAAATTGCGCGGGAACCGTTAAGCCGCATAATTTTTGGCGCGGCGCGGCGGGTTGGCGCGCACTAATTGGGTGCCACCGACAATCGGCAAAGGGGATCGTATACTGTACAGCCTAGAAAAGTAATAACTGAGAAAAAGCAAATGTACATTTTTTATGGCATATTTATAAGTGAAAATGCATTAATTTATTATGTTATTCAATGCCACACATTTGTTTTTTTACCACAATTATTTAAAAAGTTGGTCCCGGCTGCATTAGCAGTCAAACCTTTGTTGTGATAATTTATAGAAGATGATAAGTACGTTGATATTGAAATGATACGGTGGTAGCTAGTCAGGTGCACGTTCCTTATAAGTCGATGGTTTTTAGTTGATCAGGCCCTACCACTTACTCCCGTAGGGAATCTAAACCGGGTCCTCTAGGTCAGAAATCATTAGTAACATTGGTAAAGAAAAAGGTGTTTTACATGGAAAAAAGTGTCGTCCACAACGAATAGTCTGTTCATCAAATATGCGTGGAGCCTTACCGGAGGCACGACCGCGCCCGATAAAGATCGGTTTACACAGCGCTTTAATTAATAGAGGTCCTCGAGCGAAATGCCAGGGCTGACACCTGGGCCCCGATTCTGCTATTTTGAAACGTCCACAATCGTGAGTCGGAAGTCTGGATTTGACAATTCTTTTCTACATAGTACTGATGTCGAAATCAGGTCGATCGTCAAACTATGAGAGAATTAGCAGATTTAAGGCCATGTACAGGAGTACACATGTAGTGTTTATAAGCAGGAGCATTTAAAGAATTGTCTATAGATGTATGTTTAACTACGCATAGTATATGTATATAAACATATACTAGTAAAGTAGTGGCATAGTAGGGTAGCGGCATAGTAGGGTAGCGGCATAGTAGGGTAGCGGCATAGTAGGGCAGAGGCATACTAGGATAGCGGCATAATAGGGTAGCGGAATAGTAGGGTAGCGGCATAGTAGGGTAGCGGCATAGTAGGGTAGCGGCAAAGTAGGGTAGTGGCATAGTAGGGTAGCGGCATAGTAAGGTAGCGGCATGGTAGGGCAGCGGCATATTAGGGTAGTGGCACCAATGTGCGGCACAATTTTGTCGCCAAAAGATAACATAGATTTTTATTGAAATTTTACGGGGTCTGTATTCAATTGTTGCGAAAGACTAAAATCAGTCTCAATCTGTAGTCCGTATGTTAGTTTTCTGAGTTTAACTGAGGTTCTACCTCCTTTTAAACAATCTTGATAAGTACCTACTCAATTTGTTAAAATTTAACAACCCACAATTTAACAATGTAGGTACCAACTTGTATTGTATTTGCAGTATTTTTTACTAAATGTCACTGTCAAACTCGTTCTAAATGCTGCGAATTGCTGTGTTCCATTTTTGTTATTTTTATTTTTTACTTTTAGCATGTTTACATCTGACAGCTTTCTGTTGTGTACGTACATAATGTGTACGTGCAACTACATGTTGTTTGCGTTTCTTCTGTTTCTGAATTTGTTTATATTGTTTGTTTTTTAGCACTAGCGGGTGGTTAAAATGGTGTTTTTCATTTAATTTTTATTTATATTTTTATTTTTATGTTATTTGTTGTTGATTTGTTGTGTTATTTTATTATTTATATTTATTTTGGTTTATTATTTTATATTCTTAGTTATTTTATTTAAGGAAATGTCTTTTCTGGATGATGTTAGTGACTCTGATAGTTTTATCTCTGCAAATAGTAACAGTGTCAATAATAGTTTTGTCAGTATTCCTTCGTTGTCTGATTCTCTGGGCTCATGTTTCTCCGATGTCTCAAAAAACTTTAATGTAGTTCATATTAATGCTCAAAGCATTCCGGCTCATTTCTCAGATATGCTGACGAGTTTTGACTGTAAGAATATTCATGCTATCCTTGTCTCTGAGTCATGGCTTAAGCCATGTCTCCCTTCCTCTTCTTATTCATTGCCAGGCTTTAACCTGATAAGAAATGATCGTGCTGTGGGCGGTGGAGGTGGGGTAGCCATTTATCTCCGTGCACATATTCCATTTACTGTGGTAGATATGTCACCGCAATCACCGCCGCCAAACGCTGGCGAGCATCTCTTCCTGGAGGTTAGCCTGTCTCATTCTAAGGTACTTCTTGGTGTATATTACTGTCCTTCCCTACGTATAAATTTCTTTTCTTCCCTTGAAAATAAATTAGAACTTCTCTGTCCTTCTTACAGTCACACTATCTTGATGGGAGATTTTAACACCTGCCTTTTCAAAAACGACTCCCGCTCGGCAAATCTTCGTTCTGTCCTACAGTCTTCTAATTTATACCTGCCGCCATTAAATGCCACTCATTATTTTCCAAATTGTTCACCCTCCTTCCTAGACCTTATTATTGTCTCTTCGCCCCATCATATTGCTAAGCATGGTCAATTCGCAGCTGATGCTTTCTCCTACCATGACTTAATTTATGTTTCATATAAATCACGTCCACCGAAGGCTAAGCCTAAAGTTCGGTTGCAGCGCAATTTTAGTGGTATTAATCTTGAAAGTCTCCGGGAGGATGCCATTAACACCGATTGGTCCCAGCTTCTAAATTGCGACCTGATAGATGGAAAATTACAACTTTTTGCGTCAACCCTCATCAAGTTGTATGACGTTCATGCTCCTGTCCGCTCTGTCAAGATGAAGCACCGTCCATCACCATGGCTCACTGAAGAAATCAAGCGTGTATCTGAGTGTAAAAACGCCGCTAAATGTAGGTATAAGTGCCGACCTACTCCAGTTAATTGGGAGAAATATGTTAAAGCCCGCAATCAATGCAATAAGGTGTGTAGGAATGCGCAACGCCAATATATCCATAAGTCAGTTGAAAATGAAGATCCAACGAAAGTTTGGAAATTTCTTAGATCTTTGGGCATTGGGAAGCAACGACAAACTTACTCTTCGAAAGATTTAGATATAAATTTACTGAATAAGCACTTCACCACTTCGCACAGCTTTGATTCAACGAGCAAGCATGACACATTGAATTCTCTTTCATCGCTCCCATGCCCTAATTACTCGTCCTTTTCTCTTCGTCAATTCACCGACTGTGATGTTAAAAAGAGCATAATGTCGATTACTTCTAATGCTGTTGGTGACGACTGTATCAGCCGTAAGATGATTGTTCTGATACTTGACGAAATCCTTCCCATCATCTCACACATTTTAAATCACTCCATTCATACTGGTGTCTTCCCATCAACCTGGAAAGATGCTCAAGTTACTCCATTACCCAAAACCTCTAAACCGTCATCCTTCTCAGACTTTAGACCAATATCAATTTTACCATTCCTTTCTAAAGTTCTGGAACGCCTTGTCCATACTCAGTTGTCCACCTTCCTTCTAAAGAACCGGCTCCTTAATCCTTACCAATCCGGGTTTCGTACGGGGCACAGTACCACTACAGCATTAGTGAATGTCACAGATGATGTCAGGTCAGGGATGGAACATGGCAAAGTAACAATTCTCACCTTGCTAGATTTTAGTAATGCATTTAACTCCGTCGACTTTGATATCCTACTTGGCTTACTCCGCTCTATTAACATATCTCCAGCGGTGATTGACTGGTTTCGTAGTTACCTGTCTGGACGCCGACAGCGGATCCGCATGGAGGATACTTTTTCCACTTGGTGCGAAATAACTGCTGGGGTGCCGCAGGGTGGCGTCTTATCTCCATTGCTTTTCGCTATTTTTATTAATACCATTTCCTCTCAATTAATTTCATCCTACCATCTTTATGCAGATGACTTGCAAATATACACTCAAGCGCCTGTTGACCAACTTTCTCAAGCTATCAATATCATTAACAATGACTTAGCAATGATTAGCGATTGGAGCAGGTCACACGGTTTAGTAGTAAACCCTACCAAGACCCAAGTCATCGTCATCGGCAGCTCCTCGTCTACAAATAGAATTAACTGGTCCCGTTTACCTGCTATTTCGTTTGATGGTGTTACCCTGACTCCCAGTGACACGGTGAAAAATTTGGGTGTGCTCTTTGATAGAAACCTGAATTGGGGGCCTCAACTGCAACAAGTTAGTCGGAAAATGTTTGCTGCAGCTGGATCTATGAAAAGGTTACGCAATTTCCTTCCTATTGCCACTAAAAATGCGCTAGCACAATCCCTTCTCCTGCCCATCCTGGACTATGCCGATGTCAGCTATCTAGACCTTACTGAGGAGCAACTGAATAAACTTGAGCGTCTCCAAAATTTTTGTATTAGATTTATATTTGGACTACGCAAATATGATCATGTATCTGACTTTCGTATTAAGCTCAAGTGGTTGCCAATTCGCCTTCGCCGGAATGCGCACATTGTTTCCCTGCTTTACAATATTTTGTTTCATCCCCTCTCACCGCCTTATCTCAAGGAACGTTTTCAGTACCTCCACGACACGCACTCACGAGTTTTGAGATCATCGGAGAGCTTGAACTTGGCGATACCAATGCATTCCACAAAATTCCTTGACAAATCCTTTTCAGTTCATGCTGTCCGTCTGTGGAATGCATTGCCTGAAAAAGTCAGGAGAGCAAAATCTTCGGATAGTTTTAAGCAACAAGTTAAGGAGCACTATCTATCTTTGTCACTTTAATGTTATTATCCATTTCTTTATAATGTAATACTTTGTCCATATAAATATTTAGTTTATATGATAGTATATATGTATATGATAGTTTATATAATATATTTATATAGATATATTTAGGTATACACCTTGTATGTATGATAATTAAGTATTTTATAGTGTATCAATTAGTATTTCGGAAAACACCATTAACCACTCATTTCGTAGCTTGTTTGTCAATTTCAACACATGGTTGCCTGGAAGAAATTGCTTTTTAGCGATAAGGCCGCCATTTGTACCTCTTCTTGTATTGTCCTCTCTAAGTCTCATGTATGGTGTACAATAAAGAATATTTTCATTCATTCATTTCATTCAGTTACTAGCCCCTATTTTTTATCGAATAAAGTACAAAAATGTCGATCACTGGTTCCCTACTCTATACGCTTCTTTCATTATCTAACGTCCTTATGTTTAATAAGCATGATTCGCATCCGAACCCTCTCGACCGGGTTGTTGCTTGTTGACCCGGGAGGTGACCGGTAGGCTTATTACAATGTATCGCTACCAAAACACAAATTCGTATTACGGAACGTTGAACGCTACAATAGCGCCACAAGCGAGCGATTGACGAACACTAAAAGTGCATGACTGCGCTCTAAAATAAACCGACCGATTGTAGCAACCGCAACTGGTAGCAGTCGTTGCCATTGTGCAATTAGCAACTGGTTGTTTTTTTGGTAATAAGCCTGCTGGGTTGATCACAGGATGGGATGTGACTGACCCACTGAACAGCTCAAAACCGGTCAACGGCTGGATGGGATGCAGAGCATTTCAAGCATAGTCCAACGCTCTAGAACTACGAAAGCTGCTCAATTATGTCACTCGTCATCATTAGCCTCTAAGCATCCCAACTGACCTTGAAGAATATCATATGTATTGAAGAGATTGAGTCATCCATTACCCACTATGCTGGTCCAATTCGAGTTGGTGGATTACTCTATGTAGTTTGACGATATTATGTTGCTACGAGCGATTTCGTAGCAAGACTAGTAAGACTACGAAATAGTTCGTAGCAACAAACATCATACATATTCATAAATGATAAAATAGTTTTATAATAATACATCCTTCATAATCAGCTCATTTTATGTCCCCACTGCGAGCACACTGGAGCACGAGCCTTCTCTATGAATGGATAGGGAGGAATGCCGTAAACCACCACGCGGGCCCAGTGCGGGTTGGTGGATGTCAACGACTGCTTATGCAGTTGGTCTCGGCTTTACGTGGCTTCCGAAGCACGGTGGATTTCGAGATGATAAATTTTTGGTCACCCATCCGATGACCGGCCTTTGCGAAAGTTGCTTAACCTCAGCACTGGCAGACCGGGTGCGTTAACCACTGCGCCATTGAGCTCCTCGAGATATTTATATTTGTAATAATAACTTTTTTGATCACGACTTACGAATTTGTCCTTAGTTAATTTTGTATTCTAGTTTTTACCATGCTGTTATAGTTTATTAAATTACCTTTTCCAGTGTCTTTCTCTCAATATTACAAGTCCTTTCGTCACCATCCCCGACACAAAATGTCGGCGAAGTTTGCGAGCGTAAACTCAGTGAGGATGATTTCGCCAAAATTTAATGTAATCAAGACGACAACAGGCAGCGCGTTCCCAGAACTGCTTCTGGGGTTACCTTCTGCGTGGCAGTGAATATATCGTCGCAGATGTGACATTTTTTACTAATACAGTGTTTGGGATATGTTAAATTATATGGATGTATCTCGCCCAAATCGAAGATATTTTAAATAAAGACCAGGGTCAAGAGTACCATAAATCGGCGAATATGTATGTAACAGAAAGAGGCGAAAGAGAAAAGGTGGCTTTAGGAATAAAAGACAAAGTAAAACGTACAACTATAATGAGTAGAAAAAGAAAATAACAACATAAAACATACTAAATCAGCAACCACGATGACAATCAAAAGGAAAAAATAAAACAAAAGAAAATGACAATCAGAAAAGTAGAAAAAGTATAAAACTAATAAGAAGTATTTACTCCGTAACATTTATGAGAGTAGATGAAGCGAAAGAAGTATGTAAGAATCCTAGCAAGTGGCAAGAAGTGATAATTGCCCACTCCTATAGGGTGACCTTCTGAGTGGTGGAGCCACGCTGCGTTGCAGCACGAAATGGGCCGGCTCGCCCGGCGTAATACCACCCTCTTACAGAATATCGGCGTGAAACAGTGGAACTCGTTGCTGTTGTGTTTCGTCCGGTGAGTGAAAGTACCGGAGGCCCACCTCTCACCCCTCCCCCCTTCCAATTCCTACTCCCTCCTCAAGATCCAGCTCTCTCCTCAAGGCTGGCAACGCATCTGCGGTTTTGTGGGTGTCCATGGGCGGCGGTGATTACTTTCCATCAGATGACCCGCCTGCTCGTTTGCCTCCTTCTAATATAAAAAAAAGACGGGCGTGTCTGTACGTATGTAAATTATATGGAATACTGGCTTGGTGGGTAGTATTAGGCCTAGAAACCGACTGAATGACTATCCTCTACGTTTTTTGCTGCCGGTTTGCTATTTGAGTGCGTAGCGTGTTATCCCACTTAAATTACAGAACATAAAAGATAAAGTACTGCAGGTTTAGGGTCATCAGCAATTGCAAGCGTTCAGGAGCTATGGTGGCTGCTTTGACGAACGCTTTGGTATCAGGAACAAAACGAAAAATAATTACCTATATAAGTTACTATATATCCCGACCCGAGAGGGATGAAACAACTCAGAAACATAAACAACTTTTTCTTCTTTACCAACTACGAAATACTATCGTAGGTACATCAATTGATCAATAAATCTATGGTTTGTTCTCTGTCCGTATTAAAATCTCTCAAATAGGTACGCATGTTAACGTTAAAGGAACCACACTTGACATTAGCCAAATGCGGAGCCAGAAAAAAGAAAAACGTAATAATTATTTCAGTTAATAATATAACCATAATCAGAAATATCTTTAATATCTATAAAAATATTAAGATCGGATGTTCATGACGTAGTTGTCGACATTGAATAGGGCCTCCTTTGACTTACAGAGTAAAAGTAGATAGTGTTGATTAATTTGGACGAGCTGGATAGAGTCACGATAGCATAGTTGGTAGTGCACCTGACTCGGCATGTCATTGAGTGCGGGTAAGAATCCGCAAGTGGAATTTTCCAAAGTTTTGTCTTTTTTCAAGTTATATCATTACTCTTTAATTTACCTAAATACCTAATTATTTGAAAACTTTTTAAATTAAATAAAGAAATAACTATTCAATACCATATTTCATTATACTATAGGTATACACTCTATACAATAACATTTAAAAAATATATATCTGTGGTTATAATAAGCGACTATGCTGCCGGTACTAGGTATTTACACTCTGTCGTATTAACTACTCTTTGTCAATGTTTTGTGAAGTTCAAATTAACTTTTCGGCCACAAAGGAGTTGCCATTTTCATTTTCAGCTTAATTTAATCCACAAAACTGCTGTAAACTACCTGCCAACCAAACTTTTAGGCCAGCTTGTTGTTACAAATTAATTGATGTGAGATTTAAGCCTATTCGTAAAGCCAAAACTTTAACACTTTATTGGCTTTCAATCACTGTCATCGTATTTTAACTATCTCGATGGTCTAGTAAGTTGTAAGACTGCCGGTCTCAGACCTGGAGGTCAGGGTTCTATTCTCTGCATTGGTAAATATCCTTGGTCTTGTTTAATGTCTGCCTGGCTAGCTAACTGTACTGCCATCTTGGGTTACTCTGCTGTCATAATAACCACAGACGTAGTAGCCTTGTTTTGTTTAGTTGGTAAGTAACTGACGTAAAGATAATTCTTCACTGTAAAGATAAACATTTTATATGGGCCTATTCATAGTTAACTTACAAACAAAACACAAAATTGTAAACACGACATCCCAACTATAAATTGCCGTGTAAGTAAAGTTATTTTGTATATCGTTACAGGGTTTTGTATCTTTAAAATTCGCACGGGCGCGCGCCGTCCACCCCGATTTCGCGCGCTTCCGCGCCCGCGTCCCGCCAAACGACCGCATCGCAACTTTTAGCGGGAGAACGCCAGCAATGGCGGGCGACGCAATAAAAACCTTATATAAAATTTCTAATGGGAAAACGTACGAGGAGTTCCCTTCGTGAATTATGAATGGTAACGAGCACGCGCCCCTTTGTATCGGAGTCAGACTGCGCTCCGAGTTGCGTCTTGTTTCTTTTGTAGATTGCGCGGCGGTGGCGGTTTGGCGCGAAAAATGACATTGTTGTAGTTTTGAATTACGAACTTTTCTCGTTCGTTGCTCAAGTTTTGAGAGCTTGGTTTAATTGCAACGTATGTACTCGTATTTTTATACAGCTTTTCCTCTGCTGGCGCAAAAAAGAGGTTATATTTACCACATTCGTTAAACTTCCAGGTGTGTTTTAGTTTTAATTAATGTGACACTTGTAAACTTTTTACAAACAAAACTCTATCATTAATTGTTGCACTACCAAAAGGTGGACGTGAAAGGTGTGTAAGAACACATCAGTGGACTAGCACACGTATTTCCTCCCTCCTACAACAACATGGGGCCTTTAAATGAGGTGCGAAAAAGAATCTTGCGGGTCGGCAGGGTGAGGACAGGTCTTCGTATCTGGACTGCTTCTGCTCAACATCAGTGGACCGGAGTCCTTTGCCTATACTATACAATTATTTAAAAAAAAACCTACTTCAGTGCCATTAATTCATTATCATCGCATTTTAGCTGTCTTGCTGGTCCAAGAAAGAACCAGAGTTAATAGTTCTATTCTGAGCCGTTCTATGTTGTTGTTGGTTGGTAAAATGTAACTTTTCTTTATGTGGTAAAAAATTTAAAAAAAATTAACGAGCCTCACAGTAGTCGCAAATGACGTGTAACATTTGACATACTTGGATTTTTTATCAATGATCTGCACTTTATTGAGATATATCATCAGTAAAATATTTATTAATCTATATTACAATATAAAATAGAATATAGAAATTAATAATGACGTATATTTTTTTACAAATCCTAAAGAGAATGCAGTAAATACTCATTAGAAGACATGTCACACTGACACATCCTATCTGCCGCGCAATTTATTTATGAACAGTTTCGAGATAATAGATCGTAATGTCAGTATCTCTAATATCATAATCACAAACATAGTAAGTTGTACTTAATGCATTCATAAGTTACGATCACATTTTACGAAATCACTCCCACAAATATTACTACTTACAACGGATATTGGGCTTAAAGTGTCGATCACTGGTGGCTGTTACGGATCACACTGTTACGTACTTCCGTCCCTTTGTATATATAGATAAATTGTATATATAGAAGGCGAATGGAAAGATGTTACACATCAAAAATATATATATACTTAAGTCTACACAAAAGTAAATTTTTAAATTGCCCGTTGTATAAACGTCTGGCTATATCGTCAATTAATTTAAAGCTTTCGAATTAGGAAGACGCATTTAAAACACCATTATAAAGGTCTCGAATCCCTTCTAAATCATTTAAAAGGGTATGACATAGGAAGGTCCGGCGCGGGCATCAAATGATTTCAATTATATCGCACGTCCTCTCTCTTTAGCTTAACAGGGTGTAACAGAGATGGTGATAGAAGAATTTCCATTCCTAATTCATGTAGCCCTGGGGCTGATGCACAAAAAAAATGTGTTTAAACTGTTTGCTAACTTGCTTTGTTTCAAAGTGGTTTATAAATAATTATTTGCTTTAGTTTATACCTTTGCTGGGAAAATGAATGAGTGAATGAATGAATGAATCAATCAATTTATTTCAACCAACTTGGGTCATTATCACAATTAATATAAAATACAGAAATAAAGGCTTCCATCATTGAACTCAAGTTATTGCTACAATCGATTAAATTATTAAATTGGCTTAAAGCCAATACCCATCGAACCACGCTTGTAAAATGCGAGCTAGAGATCTAAAATATAAGGGCATTTCAATAAAAGCTGTTTTTTTTATATATTCATATTATTTTAACGACATATGTAATATTTCAGAAAAAGGCACATAAGCATTTCGGCTTTATAAGAAATTTGAAAAAGATTTGAAAAAAAACGTGTTTATTAAACTCACTCTCTTTGCGTAATATTTCTCTTTATTTTTAACTCCACAATTTTAACCACTTTCATCGTGTTTTTGTACTAACTTACAAATAATTAAAAAAAGCTGAGCAGTCAGGACCATGTCCCCTAGAGTATGGGATGTGACCGTGTGAAAACGTGCAGTTTTTCGAGACTTATCAGAGGACCCTTTTTTGTAGCCACGAGCTGAGTGGGCCAGGGTGTTAAAACTTGTATATCGGATTAGATGAAATTACAAAGTGCTAGAGTTAAGAGGGTTTCGCGCAGCCTGGCTGTTTGGATTAAACTCCTTTGTGTTAGGATTGAAGAAAAAAGAAGTCCATACTTTTTGAATATGTGAACGTGATTCTATTTTGGATTTCTTTTGCAGATAGAGTTATGCTTAAATATTTATAAAATACAATGAAAAAATTTATCTCCCCCGGGTTGGGTTTTGCTAGGCTTCTTTGGGTCTTGGTCTTGGGTCTTACGGAAGACCCACGTTCGATTCCTGGCTGGGTCGGGTAGGCATTTAATTTTTTCACTGTATTTTATAAAAAATTAATTCAGCTTCAGTGCAGCAATTAGCACTTAAAAATAAAAAGTGAAATTTATGAGTAATACTTGTATCCATAGACTCGTACGTATTACGTACGTAGTACGGTAGAATTTAGCAACCTGGCTGTTTGGATTGAACTTCTTTGTGTTAGGATTGAAGAAAAAAGCTCTACATACTTTTAATAGGTAAATAAGTAAGTAAGTGGACTGCTTGGCGGAAAAGTGAAGAGTCATGTCTGCGGTTTTGTTTTATTTAAAAAAAATTGTGTTATGTCGAATATTATTGTGAAATAACGGTGGATTATTAACCGTTAAGAGTTCGTAAGTGCTCACGAATGAGTGAGTGAGTGGCAAATAAAGCAAAATAGTGCAACGTGACATTTCAAATTCTCTCAAGAAGTCCGCCCGAGGACTTGTAAAGCCCCACATCTTTACTGAGATACTTGAGGGGTTGGGGGGTTTATCATTTCTCACTTCTCATTTCTATTATCATTCATCATCATCATCATACAAGAAGGAAATGTTGTTAATTTATGTACTTATAAGAATAATTACTTTGACATTGGCTAAATGTGCTAATCGCACGAAGCCATCAACTAAATATTTTTTTTTAAAGTAACTTTTATTGAACGTTTCGATCGATTTATTGTGAACGGGATAGAATTTCTATTTTCGATTTGTGTCCTAATCCGTGCTTCGGAAGGCACGTAAAGCCGTCTGTCGGTCCCGGCCGCATTAGCAGTCGTTAACAACCACCGCACCGCACTAGGCCCACGTGGTGCTTTATGGCCTTTTCTCGAGTGGTGTTTCCATTCATAAGGAAGACTCGTGCCCCAGCAGTGGGGACATAAGATGATCTGGTTGTAGTGATGATTTCTATCTTCTGCTAATAGAGTTACTTCTATTTTTCCTTAAAATTCTTTGTGTGACCGAAGGACCGAAATTACGCTTTCTTTAATTATTATTTTTTGGATAGGGTTAGTTTTATAAAAAAAATAAAGAAAAAGCTTTTCTTATTTTTTACTGACACTTAAAAATAAGTTATTTAAAGTGTCAGTAAAAAAAAGTTTAATTTACTTTTTTTTCCATCTGACAGTTTAAGTTATTTTTTTGAGTTTACTTACAAAACATATGCGTCGTTCTAATGTTTGATACAAACTCTATTTGAAATGACAACCGCAGAATGTTTGTTCCGTGTTACAAGGAACCGAAAAAGGGTGAAAAACCTTTCTATCGATTTTCATCGGCCTTAAATATATAATATTTTACATCGGTACCACAGTGTCATATTTACGTAGGTTGCATGATTTAGGTTGGCGTAAAGGTGTTACTCCAAGTACACCGACGACGACATGCTGAAACTTCTGTAATTTATCAGAGATCGTGTCTTTTAGAAACTATCATGGTTCTTCGTTGATGATGCTTCGCTGATGTTGATTTTTTTTAAATATTTTTTCTTTTTCTTTTATGAGTACTGTGTATGCTTAACTGGCGTTCTAAATCAATCTCCTACAAACACCGACTCTCTCTTAAGATTTATTGATTGATTATATTTTGTCTAGCTTAGCATAATATTATGACTTTTTATTATATTAGATCATGAGATCTAAAGGTATAATATTATGTTTGTGTTTTATAAATAAATAAATTGTAAGTTGAATGATAAAATGACGTCGCGTCGACGGTCGCGTTATTCGTAGCGCCACCTTTACGTGTCCCACTCGTATCCGTTCAGGCGTAAATAAAATATGCCAGACACGTGTTGTCTAATGCACTCATATATTATTACCGGGTTCGAGCGGCGCTTTTGCAGGTAAGCGATCCGCAGTTCCGCTTAATCTTATCGGAAGCCGTGTCGACATTGTACTATGTGTTCTTATTGATTATTTGATTTGTCCGCGGCAACAATCGCAAAAGTTAAGCTACTTTTAACGTGGTGTAAATTCAGATCATCATCATCATCATCATCTCAGCCAAAAGACGTCCACATCTCGAAATTTGGATAGGCGACCGAAAATTTCTTCTATGTTCCTTCTGCAGCAACAATCGTAACAGTTAAGCCACCTTTAGCGGAGTGGAAATTCGGATGGAAAAATTATTCTTTGTTTTCCATAATGCAGTTTAAGGGGTGCACTCTTAAGCCGTTGGTACCGGATGAATGTAACACAAGAATGCTATCTTAAAAACATTTATGTTAGAGGTCTGACAAACACAATAATAACTTTGCATATTTTTTTATCTAGTCGTTTAGATAGTACATCGCTTGCAGGTGACACAAAGAGCCATAGAACGCGCGATGCTAGGGATCTCACTTTGGAACCGAATAAGAGTACAAGATTAACCGATGACGTAACAAAGCGCGTAAGCCTCCTGAAGTGGAGTTGGGCGGGACATGTCTGCAGACGTAACGACGGACGATGGGCACACAAGGTCCTATCCGAGAACTGGACGTAGAAACGTAGGACGGCAACCGGTTCGATTTTTTATTATTTATTTATTTATTAGTTTGTATACATATAAATAAACATTTACAATGGTTAACATTTGGCTCGCAATAGTACAGTACACAGCACATGGAGAGACGATATAGATAGAGTCGCTTGAAAGAACTAGTTTGGAATGGCTTAGGCTTGTGTTTAAACGCCAAAATGTATCAATTCTACTACCATTAAAATTCGAAACGCTTACCAAAACGGATAAATTATATTCAGCATTCAATTCCAAAGAATTCAATTTATATTTTTATTAAATGCAATAAAAATATATGAATACCTTTTAACTGCATTTAAGACCAAATATGTTAATTTGTCACCAAATAGATAACACCAATATTTTTTGCCTCGAGTTTCAATTTGGTAATTTTTGCTTTCTGTTGTCTAATAAAAAAATTACCTCGAAATTCAAGACTTAAATGTCTAACCTATCACGTGACCTACAGGAGTAGGGCAGCTAGTATCCTCAATCATTTGAATAATAGTGTAAAAATTTGGTGAGCATTATTATCCATTTTGGGAAGCAAAAATAATATTTGTACAGTCATTTCATTTATTTGGTACTTAGGCTTAGGGTCTAAAAAATATTTCTTGTGAGCGTTTAAATTATACCCATGGCTATATACCGAGAGAGAGATGGCGTGCAAAAAGAGAGGTCTACACTCAGCATTGGGTGGCGACAGGCTGAAGAAGAAGCAAAAGATATTTTTTTATTTATATCGTTGCAATTGTTTCCAAGCTGTCAAAATACACAATACCAACTTAAAACATTTTTGTGTAGATGCCAATTGAATCTTTTCTTTTTTCATATTTCAAAATTCAAAGTACTTAGTAATTTTGACGAAACACTAAGGTCGACTGATTATATGAAAGGTAGAAAAAATCAACGTTTCGTAGTCCCCTGTTTCTTCCTCCAAAACTGAACCGATTTCATTACTTTTATCATTAAAAATTAAAAGAAGGCTTTGGCTGTGTCTCTATGTTTTGCTTTTTTTCATAAATTAATTATTAAAAATAATATGAACCTTTAAAAACCTTAAAAATTGACCAGATTTTTGCTGTGTTCAGACATCCAACAAACAAATTTGACACAGGGACACAGCCAAAGACTTTTTTTAATTTTTAATGAAAAAAATCGGTCCAGTTTTGGAGGAGGAATCAGGGGACTACGAAACGTTGATTTTGTCTACTTTTCATATAATCAGTCGATCTTAGTGTTTCCTCTTAAGCCGTGTGCATCTTTTGCCAAGCATTACTGCTATCACAAAACGTGTACAAGCACGGAACGTACAACACAATCAAAGCAGACTGTGCTGGGGGTAGTAATAAATTCCCTTTACTAACCCTTAACATGATCGTTTCCGAACTTACGGACTGCTCTCAGCTCCGCAGCGGAGGGTCCTCGCTTGCTCAAATACAACTTGTAAAGTGATTGAGTCCTGCATCTAAACCACAACATTAATTCCGTTACGATACCAACATTCACCACGAATTTCAACCTTATAACCTTAGCAATAGAATTGCCAAAAAGTTTGGTTATCGATATTTGTGACGTGATTTGTCGTCAAGACCTTATACAGAATACAAGGTGGAAAGCAATTCTGGTGGAAACCAATTTGGCTCTTATGTGTAAGGGGATAGAGGTTGGTTTCTTCAACTTTTTGGAATTGGTGCCATATCAAGTGATTTGTTGGGCCAACCCTGTTACTCATTGATGCTGGCCGCATTCAAATTGAACTCGATACGATGTTTGCGCGCCTCTTTCGAGTGGACACGCGGATTTTTTTTCTTTCTCTTCATGATTTGACGTCTCGAAGTGTTAGTTATTTGCGAATTGGAGAAATCGTTATTTTGAAAAGTACTTACTTACACCCGTATTATAAACAAGCCATTATACTTTGTTCTTAAAAATGTCACTAAGATCTAATTTCATTTTATATACAAGTAACGTTTAAATTAGAATAGAAGTTTTCTTATTCAATTAAATAAAGTATTATTATTATTATCAAATTCAACAATTTTATATTATTTTAGACATAATACAAACTGTCACACGGAATATAACCTCAATTCTAGCTTGTCAGAAGCTTGTCACTATGAATTCTTTGAGAAACCTAACTAGATTGCTTGGGTAAAGATATTGGTGACTATTGCTTGGCTAAGAATTCTAGCTTTTGGCGTTTCTAACTTCATCGTTCGTCGTCAAATTTACTAAAGAATATGAAAGTTTACTTAAGGAATTACTTTGCTTCAGTATGAGCTTTTACTCGTTTATAAATACGGGGATTACTGTGCTGGCGCTTTGGCCTAGAATGAGCTTTGGCCTCTTTTTTTTAAATTCATAGCTCGGCAAATGAATCCACTCCACCTGATGTTAAGTGGAAACGGAGTCCAGACGCGAGGACAACTGGTGCAGCGTGAAAACAACGCAGCATCAGTCACCCTCACCCTGCCGGCCCACAAGGTGCCTCTTCACGCCTCGTTTGAAGGACCCCATGTCATAGGAAGGAGGGAAAACGTGTGCTGGAAGACTATATGGTAGACCTCTGATACAAGTCGGCGCCACTGGTCCCGGTTCTGAACTGCTTCCTGTCAGTTGTCTACGTGAAGCTTTTCCAGGTCCTTTAGAACTTCGTCCCTCCAGCGGCAACGCGGGCGACCCACTGGTCTACGCCCTACTGGGCGCCCAGCTTATGCGCGTTTCAACGAGCGATTATCTTCCATCCTTTCTACGTAGAACTTTCTCACTTTCTTTGAGAAGTAAAATGAGGCAAAACCGACACACTTCAAATAAAAACTTCTCATTTATGGAATCGAATACTTTTGTCAGTTTATCACAAAATAAAAGGCCTAAAACAAAAATCTTTATACTTGTGTTATTTGATTATTTTTACATTTGATTATTTTCGCTGAAAAGAAAAATGCAAGAACAGTAAAGTACTTAGACTGTTATGTTAAGTATCGGATACGAATATAGATACAAACCTTCACTCCCTCGGATATCTACGCATACGGATATCGCATGTTTTGCATTCCCAATTACTACGTATATTGCGATATGTATTTAAAAAAGGGTATCTATGCCTCATAACCAGTGATCGGAATAGGTAGAGCTATTTTGGTTCATTGACCGCAAACGTATATGTTAATATGGATATAACCCGGGATTTCGACTACAATACCGGGATTTTAAAAATAAAAAATAAATGAATGAAGGTAACAGAAAAATGTAATAGATCACGTAACGAATTCCACTGGTGATTGTTTCGGAAATGTCGCGTACTTCACTCTGTTTTCACCCTAATACCTCATTGTAAGCATCGCGCGATGTGTGGCTTCGTAAGAATTGTCAAGCTTTTAGTTAAGTAACTTCCAACTCAAATGAAATCCCGGGATTAATTTTGAAACTGCGGGACGTAGGGCATGTCCATATTATTACATCGTATTACATTTCGTATAAAAGTACCAAAAATAGCTCTACCTATTCCGATCTCTGCTCATAACACACATACACACTTACACTTAATCGATTCTTCATTGTTTTTGTTAACTATAAATTGTATTATGATAGAAGTGAATATTTCTTTACAATTTAACTACGTTTTTGATGATCTTTTTTTTACACGTACCAAGTTTATGTATATACAATTCGATTTCCTCTTTAATACCGTTGATATTTGTTCGTTAAATAAAGAGCCGGTTCATCTCCCATACAAATATTCCGATCTATCCACTTCCAAAGGTCCGAATTAGCTAATCTATCCGATCCAGATATTAATAGGTGTGGTGTGAGACAAACTGCGTTGTGAGAACAAATAAGACGCCACTTCTACTTATCAAGCTTGTTTCGGGCCACCCTAAAACCACTTCGAGGGACTGAATTGCGTGTGTTGAAGGTAATTGGACGTGGTTTCCTTCAACAAACGTTTGTGAACCTTTGGTAAGATTCTAGTATTCGTTGTATTGTTATAAAGAATAAAATGACGGAACATAACAATGACGTCACAGGGTAGCGTTAAAGGTGAAAATCATCCGACTGTAGTAATACGTCTTTGTTTAGACAGTTGGTAGTAAAATTATAGTAACATGCGGTTCTTCCTTTAAAGTTTCATATTTTTAAAATTAACTAGCCGATTACAATTATTATTTTTTGAGCTTATGAGATCTAGTGACATATAAAATCCATATTTTCGGAAAGCAGTATTTCAACTAAATGTATGCGATTTTAAACATACCATGATAGGGTTCTTATCGAATTTAAAGTTGTTATTTTATATTGCCTTTGTGTCACTAGAACCCATAGAACCCTGTCTTTTCTTTACCATAGAAAATGCCACAAAAATGGGTAAATAATATATAAAAAAAGTTGTAAAGACATTCCCATTATAAAATTCCCATTGTAAAGACATTCCCATCTTCTTCCTCATACGTAATCAGTGCCCACCGTATCGCCATCGCCGCTCCCATCTTAATCACGGTCTGGTGCTCATTACTCAGGAGCACAGCTAATTGCCGCGTTTGTAGGTCGCAAACTACCCGCCCACCACCCGCCCGTCCCCAAACGGGGACAGCGCTGATAGTGGAGTATTATTTGTTTATAAAGCGCTGTTATTTTGCGAAACTTTTATTCTAGTGCCACCATCAGTCTATGCCCGTCCCCAAATGGGGACAGCGTTGATAGTGGGGTATTATGTGTTTATAAAGCGCTGTTATTTTGCAAGGCTCAAAGCTTCTTTAATCATCATCAGCCCAGTCCCACTGTTAGGGACAGGTCTTTCCACATGAACAACAGCATAATTATATGGAGATCGGGCCATAACCCACCACACTGGCCCAATACGGTTGGTTGTTGGGTTAGTTAAACCAGTCTATGACTTTTTTTTTAGAAATAGGTTTGATTAGTAATTATATTACCAATTAATAAATCGGGACGTCTTAGGTTAAATGCCGGGCAGTGTCTTTAGGGTTTATAGGCTAATACTACTTTAAAAATCAGCACTGTCAAAACTTACTACCAATTCCTCCACACAAGCTCCATACATCTGACACTATGCTACCTCCATTCTCTATTGTTCTTGTGAGTATCACGTGACAAAAATCACAGTTATTATATCAGACAAAAATACATAGGCACAGTTTATAAATCATTACATTACAGAGAGTCGCACTCACAACACATTACCACCTTGTAAAGTATGGAGGCAGCCTCGACACAGATTGCCTCATTAATTTAACAGCGTGCAACACTTAAGCCAGTGTTGCCAGCATTTCCCCAAATGAAGTGGCGTCGCACCTTGCCAGTCTTAAAATTTCACTACTACATTCTCTATAGCTAATGCAATAAAGTTCAGAATCGGTTGATGTAACAGTACAATTTATGATGGTGCAAGTATAAGTACAACGGAGTTAAGTTCAAGGCATTATCGCCCTTGCGAGTTCAGGTAGTCAGGGGGGTCCCTTTTGATTTGTAGGGTAATATTCTCTGAATATTGCCTACTTCATTACTGTTAATTTACATCCTATAATGGGGGGGTTTTGGTGAAATTTTGATTGTGTTTTCGAATGTAGCTAATATAATGGAATAAGCGGTTGCCGTAGCTCATGAACTGTTAGACTACGAAATCCGTAGCACTCGTAGTATTTCGTAGCAAGACTAGAATTAATACGTCGTTGTAAGTGGCTTTTTACCAACTGTCAAACAACTTAAGAATTTTATTATTCAACTACTTAGCACTTTATTGCAGGGCTTGGTACCGTTACTCAATTCCCACGATAAGTACCGGTAGGTAAGTAAGTAAGTAAACTCAATTTTTTTTTTCATCAAACCCATACGATTGAGGTTTCTAATATCATTTTTTCTAAACTGAATAGTTTACGCGAGAGACACTTCCAAAGTGGTAAAATGTGTGTCCCCCCTGCATACCGGTAAATTGTACCGGTATCTTCGTTTGTCAAAAATATCAATATCATTTGCCATGCTTTGGTACAGACGCAAGTATTGTTTGCAATGAAAAAAATACAATATAATGGAATTCAATTAATTTCATATAGTAATCTTTCATATATTAAAAAAGTATAGCTATACTTTTTTAGGGTTCCATACCCAAAGGGTAAAACGGGACCCTATTACTAAGACTCCGCCGTCCGTCCGTCTGTCTGTCTGTCTGTCTGTCTGTCCGTCTGTCACCAGGCTGTATCTCATGAACCGTGATATTTAGACAGTTAAATTTTCACAGATGATGTGAAAATTTAACTGTCTGTTGCCGCTATAACAACAAATACAACAGATTAAAATTAATTTTTAAGGGGCTCTCATACAATCTTTTTTTTTTTTGCGCGTTTTTGTTAAATTGAAATATTCACCGAATATTGAGTTAAAATATTCTGTTTGAAAATAAATAATTAAATTAAAATAAAATAAATATTTAAGGGGGCTCCCATACAACAAACAAGATTTTGTCCAATTTTTTTTCTCGGTCTTAATAACGATAACAGGTAGAAACTTGAAATATTTTATAGACAATGGTACGGAACCCTTCCTGCGCGAGTCCGACTCGCACTTGGCCGGTTTTTATAATAAATCACACAAACTAATAAAGGATAAAATGTACTTTTTTTAAATAATTATTTGAGTAATGTGTTTTGTTTTGTAAGTTATTTTGGTCGTCGAATATTATAAAATCTATTTAGATAAACAATGTAGATATTATATAAAATGACGACTAACGATTGCTTTCCAAAGTAATGAAGAACTCGAGACAAATAACTTTGTTCACCCATCCATGTTATTTACTTCAAATGTTGCTTAATTCGCACAATCGTAACCCAAACGGGCTATCAGCGGTATAATAATATAATTAATGAAATAGCTATTGTGCTTCGTAATGCTATGGTCAACATTGCAGCATTCAATCTTCAATAGAACACCAAAGTCAAACACTGGGGCGCATGTGCGCATTCATTCTCCCTTTTTATTAATGTATTTGCTATAATTTGCTTTGGGTCTCAGTATAATTGATTGTGTTATGGCCGCGGGCTTTGCAAGCGTTTAAAAGGTCAAATGCTTAGGGAGTTTTTGACGTAACTAAATAAAGAGTAACAAATGGTAGAAAAAAAGAAAAAAATTGTGTACTTTACAGCAAAATAATATAATTAATGGTATAGATTACAGATTTATATACCTAGTTAATATAGTTATGTTTCTTTTAATTCTGAAATGCCCTTGCAGGGCTAATTTAAGGATATTATACTTATACTTAATAAATATTTATGATTTAATTTTGCATGAACACTCAAGCATTAAAATGTTTTTTATTCATTTTGTCATTCGACCATCTATCGATATATCCGTGATAATAGTGCATGCAATTACTGTGCCAAAATATCGGAAAAACTACAAAAATATAGTAAGAATCCCGTTAATAATTTTGACTTACATTAAAGTAATTATTTATGGGATTCTTAGATAAAGTTTTAATTATGAACTCTTATCATACGGCGATGTCTGTGAACTATTTTTAGTATTTTAAATGTAGAAACTATTTATAATTTATGTCTGTCACGTGTCAATTTTTCATCTGTAAGACAAAACACTGTTGAAGTAAGCTTGGTTGAAAAAGGAAACGCAGGCAGTATAAATCATCAGCTAATGATGCTGGAACATTGTATAGAATATTGTGAGTTTCAAAACTCTGCCATTATTAGTTATTATTATTATTATTATTAGTTATTTCCTTCACACATTTAAAATCTCAACATCATTAATTACGATTAAAGGTTTTAAGAACGGGAACGACTCGGCCCATTAATCATTAAAATAGTAGTTGGACAAATACAGGTGTTTCATTAAACACGTAATTGATAAATGTAATAATCTCATTTATTACTCGTAGAATACCAATTCTAATCACTGACTTAAAATAAAAATAAAATATTATTAGTTTAAAATACGGTTTATAACTAAGTATTATATTTTTCTTATTAAATAACTTTATGATTATTTACATATCATTTTACGCAAATACAGTTGCGAAGTGCACCTGACTCGGCATGTCATGGGGTGCGGGTTCGAATCCCGCTCGTGAAATTTTTTCAACTATTTGTCTATTTTCAAATTAAATAACTTCCAACTCTCGGGGAGTTACAGGTACTAATCATTGATTTTCATATTATGATCATTTTTGGACAGCGAAGTTATTAAACTTTCTATCATTCTTTTCAAACAAACACCGCCATACCAAACAAGTCGATCAAGATAAAATAGAAACTATTAGATAACAATCAGTTAAATAATAGATCTCTTAATATTGTATTGTGCGCTATAATTTAGTGGCAATTTAAAATAAACGACAAGCCATAAAGACAACGTTCCTATCCCATAGAGGTTTGCCCAACCGGGCATCGAACCGGCGCCCTCGCTAACGAGTGCCGTTTACAACGCGCCCATATGGCCACTTTTGTATGAGGGGTTGTCTGTTAATTGTGTTGATATGATTACTTGTGAAGATAAATAATTCAAGTTGATTTTGTCATTGTGGTGTTTTTTTCTGGTAATGTTTTTTAACATGAAATACTCGTGTCTATCTATATGATTTAGTTAATACGTTGTTTAATGTACAGCTGTTTGATGTTTTGTTTTTTTATTTTTTTAAACTAAAATATAACACCTTTATCTTCTATAGGCATCATCTGTTTTGAGCATGGTCTAACTTTAGCCATCCTTTTGTGGTAATGCTGATAATGCCTACGGCGGAGGATCTTGTGAAGAGAAACCGCAAGATACTCAATACAAGAAACTCAATAAGTACGCTTGGTGCTTCAATGCCCTACAAATTCTTGTTTTAAATAACGTGATCGGATAGTGTATAAATTTCACACTAGACACTGGTTACTAATACTTGGCAGCTACGATTTTGCACTACCAATAAAATACAACTAAAAAAATTGTGATATTTGAGATTTCACCGTATTGTTATAATAATACGGTTTAAAACTTATAACTATTTATTGAGTTACAACAGTATGTATTGGCGGTGCGATTTGACTACCACGCTACGAGAAGCCTTGTCTACGTTAATGCTACGGACACGCGAGGAACACGCTACGGTGCTACGACAAAAAAGTATTTGTTAATTTTTTAAGGAACTCATTTATTTTAAGCAGAGTATTGGTTCACATTGAACGGAAGATAGAAGGAAAGAGAGGAAAGGCTTATATGACCAAAAACAACTTAAATGGAAGAAATTTAAGAAAAAAAGGCGATTTGTTATCTAAACAGTATCTATAGATATATAAAAGAGTTAGCTTGGAATAGAGATGAATGGAAAAGGCTCTAGACTTGAAGAAGAAGAAAGTATTTCTGACATGGGTGCTATTATACGAACTCTTTGGCTAGACAAATCTAGTAGGGCACAGGGACACACACTAGTGTGTGATGCCGTTCCATCTAGCGAACCTCTGACGGTGCTTCGTTTCACACGGTTTGAACCCTTTAAGTTTCTCGTCGCCCCCAAAAAAGCCCGGTGAAGCTGAAAATATCTAGTGGCAATCAGCGAACTCTCTCAAAAAAACGAACTCTTCAACTTCTTTTTATATTAAAAGGGGGCAAACGAGCAGGTGAGTCACCTGATGGAAAGTAATCGCCGCCGCCCATAGACATCCGCAAAACCAAAGTAATCGCAGATGCGTTGCCAGCCTTGAGGAAGGTTGAAAGATGGGCCTCCGGTACTTTCACTCACCAGACGAAACACAACAGCAACGAGTGCCATTGTTTCACGCCGATAATCTGGAAGAGGGTGGTATTACGCCGGGCGAGCCGGCCCATTTCGTGCTGCAACGCAGCGTGGCTCTACCACTCAGACAGTGTCACTCATTTAGCACCACCCAGGGGTCACGTGTAGGGTCTCAAGGGTAAACCTACAGACGCGAGTAACTTTAACCTCAACTTCGCAATAATTTCTATTATGCTATGTGCCTCTTTAAAAAGCTAAAGTGTTACCCTCTATACTGAAACACTGCATCCTTCATAATCAGCTCATTTTATGTCCCCACTGCGAGCTCACTGGAGCACGAGTCTTCCCTATGAATGGATAGGGAGAAAGGGCCGTATACCACCACGCGGCGGGCCCAGTGCGGGTTGGTGGATGTCAACGACTGCTTATGGAGTTGGTCTCGGCTTTACGTGCCTTCCGAAGCACGGAGGAGCTCGAGATGATACATTTTTGGTCACCCATCCGATAACCGGCCTTTGCGAATGTTGCTTAACCTCAGCACTCACAGACCGGGCGCGTTAACCACTGCGCCATCGAGCTCCTCAACTCCGATTATTCATAGCTAATTATTCGAAACAGCCCGACTAAGTTTAAAAGCTACCAAAATTGTATTCCGCCTGTATATTACAATTATTTATGCAAATACACATTTAGATTTGATCTGTTTTGAGTTGAGAGTTCAACCTAGGACCTCTGGCTAGCGGGCCGATCACTTTGCCAGTCATAAAAAAATAATTAAAAAGTAAAACAAAATTGTCTATAAATCCACCACCGTAGCTACTACCAACATAATAAAGAAAACATGGGCGTACTTATAAAAAATTCGATGTCACTTTAAAAAACGTTGTTAATCAACACGTTAATTAGCGTAATTAACGCGAGCGACGATTAACGGCCATTGTCTGGCTGGCAATTACGCGGGCAGGAGTTTGCGCGCGAATATTTCATAATAATTGGGCGCTTTGCTCAGAGGTGGGCGGGGGGCGGGCTTCGTAGGTACTGGGCGCATGTTAAACACTGCCAGTTTCATAATACATATATAGTGTATATTTTTTTCTTGTATCATCATCATCATCATCGTCAGCCATATCACGCCCACTGCTTGTATAATTGTTTATAATTATTTTTACCTTGTTGTTTTTAACTCGTATTATATTGGATCCTATTTTAGTGTATTTTTGTAAGCACGTCATATTTAAGTAGCCTTATGTGTATTTTGTTTGTGTATCACTTTAATTTATATTGTTTTTATTTGTAATTACCTGTTATAATGGCTTTCCGTAGCTATTTCAATGTTTATTTATATATAATAGCTGTTGGTCTTCCTAAAATAAAATAAATAAATAAATAATATTCGACCACTCGACACTCGACTCGAACCGACGGTCGTAGGTTCAATTACCTGTTCGGCAAGGTGAGTTTCAGTTTTCTCGATGCATAACCCTGGGTTGTGATCCCAACCAGCATTTGGCAAGCGTGGTAATTAAGCCATTACCCATCAATTGTAGCAATGACTTGATTATTGCCCAGCAGTGGGAAAATAAATAATGTAATTGTTGAACAACTACATTTACAACTACTTCACATTTAGAACATTTTGTTTTTCTAATAAGATAAGATAGATAAGATAAGATAATCATTTATTTGCCATTAACTTGAATAGTTAAGCGTCAAGTAACAAAAATGCAACATGCAAATATTAATCTAAAATAAATGTAGGTGAGTTTAAGTTATTTGTATCACAAGTTGGTCCCTTTTGTTGTCGTAAGATAGTTAGATGGGTTAATAGTCGTTAGACACACCAACCCGAATACATTGTTTTACTAATAAAATATTCATAAAGGCGACCAGGTAGACCAAGACGAAGATGGCGGGACGACATTGATAGGTTAATGAAAGAATGGCATGATGTTGTAGGGGACCGGAAGGTGTGGAAAAAGTGTGGGGAGGTCTTTGCCCAGGAGTGGGACAGTTATGGCTGATTTCAACGTCGGGCGGTGCTTGTTGACATCACCATCCCGCATGACGAGAACCTCGTGAAAGCTGAGAAGGACAAACTCAGCAAGTACCTTGACTTGGCTCACGAGGTGACCGCCATGTGGAATGTTGATTCGACGATCATTGTTCCGATAATCGTTTCAGCGAACGGTCTGATAGCGAAGAGCCTCGACCAACACCCTCGCTGATGGTTCGATCAAGGGTCAGTTTCAGAAAGCAGTACTGCTTGACACGGCACGTATTGTCAGGAGGTTCCTCACTCTGCAGCCCTGACCACCGGTAGCTTGGGCCCTGCCCCGCTGCTGGTGGTACTCTAGGATTAGATTTTTATAATGTTTTATTGTTTTTATATTAAAATATTGTTAAAATCTAGTTTTAAGAAAGAAAATAAATAAAGGAGATAATATTCATAATATTAATTTTTAATTTTGTGTACCCAGTACCCAGTTATCGGCAGAACAGCGTTAAGCCGGTTACGAGCGGCCGGTAATGATGGTGTCATTTGTGCGGTGAATTATAATTGTTCCGATAACGCCCGGCTATCCCCCTCCCTGCCCGTCCGCCCGCCCGTCGAGCTAATTCACCCGGGTTTGTGTAACAGTAGTTATGATGTATATGTTATACTTGTGTTTAAATGTAAGTACGATACGTGCATATGTGTTATATTTATGCATTTTATATTTATATTATATTTATTTTAAAAAGTTACGGCACTCTGGGCTACTTATGTAAACCTTAGTTATCAAACAGACATTTAGGTAATTTGCAATGAGATGAAGAAAAAAATGTTTGTTCATAACAACTTTTTTGCAAATGTGCTATAGTTATGCCGTACATACGGCAAATTTTAATCCAAAGTATACTGTTCTAATGTACAATGCGTGCGCGAGTATGTTATTATGTGAGTGTGTGTAGTGTGAGTGTATAACGGATAGTGTACATTAGTGCCTCAAGCTTTTAAAATTTATATATAGATAACATTTGCAAAATATCTTTATTTATTTATATACGTCCCTAGAATCAACTACCTATCATAAAATATTATGTATATAGGGAAAGTCGTCCAACATACATTGTTCAGGTGATGAAGGTTAGGTTTTTTCTTATTGTTTTCTACTCTTTTAGCCCTTTCATTTGATACCCATATTGAGGGGATTGAAAAATCTATTTAATCCGCCATCTTGGAGCGGCGGTTATATTGAATTTAGTGTAATGTTATTTTATTGTTTTCTACTCTTCAAGCCCTTTTCATTTGATACTCATATTAATGGGGTTGAGAATAAATTTGCAATCTGCCATCTTGGATCGGCAGCCATATTAAAATTATTACAATACTGAGTATTTCACATTGTATTGTCACCAGAACTAAAAGTGTATGCAAAATTTCAGCTTAATGGGATACCAACAAATGGTCGAAAAATAGTTTGCAAATTTTGACGGACAACTTACTTACATATAGTTAAATACGAACAGTGCAAGTTAAATAAAAGCTTGTAAAAAATTAATAAATCACAAACTAGCAATAGGAAGTATTGCCCTTTACCGTTGTCTAGCTATAAAGTGATTTGGCACCTTAATCCTGCCTGCAAGTGCCTGCAACCCTTCTATTGAAGCGTTTACACCCGTTGCCCATTTGAAAAGCACATCGCTATAAGCTTTAATTTAAAAGATTTGGACCAATGATTTTCACGACTAGTAATCTTCAACAGGTGTCATTGAAACACCCCATTTTTTTCTTGTTAAAATAGACTGGCATTTTTTTTAATTCGATAACGGAGAGCTTAAGCCAGTTGGATTTTATCTCACGTGAGGTAAGTAACGATAAGCTTAGTAGTTGAGGATTCACTTAACATCAGGTGATATTAAAGCCAAGTGCTTACTTGTCTATACTAATATAATATTATAAAGAGAGTATATATGTTTCGAGGAGCTCGATGGCGCAGTGGTTAACGCGCCCGGTCTGCGAGTGCTGAGGTAAAGCAACTTTCGCAAAGGCCGGTCATCGGATGGGTTACCAAAATTTATCATCTCGAGCTCCTCCGTGCTTCGGAAGGCACGTAAAGCCATTGGTCCCGGCTGCATTAGCAGTCGTTAACAACCACCAACCCGCAGTGGGCCCGCGTGGTGGTTTATGGCCCGTTTTCCCTATCCATCCACAGGGAAGGCTCGTGCCCCAGCAGTGGGGACATAAAATGAGCTGATGATGATGTATATTTGCAACGAATAAACTCAAAAACTACTGGACCGATTTAATCCGTCCCGCGTTGTAGGTATAATTAGCGGGCCACCTTACGTACGACCGTGCGTACATATGGCGCGCGAGGGTTTAAACAATTCTTTCACCATTAGAATGCTACATTAACGCTGAGTAACATAGGTTATATTAAAAAAAATGTTTAATGTACACCCGTGCGAAGCCGGGGCGGGCCGCTAGTAAGATATACAATTTAACAAAAGGTGGATGTTGAAAATGCCCTTTTCTTGGTTTCATCAATATAAGGATAACTGGTTATCTTTTCTCTAACGAAAGACAGGAATGCTACAACATTGATGTTATGGCGACACATTTATATAAGATGGTGAATGCTAGCCAGGCGGACTTAAAGCAAGCCCTTCCGCTAAACAAACTTTGTACATACAAACATGTACCAACCGCTGGGAATCGAACCAAACTCTAGGTAAAGGTTAGGTGATACCGGTAGTCTTAACCACTAGACCACTAGTTGAAAAAAAAGCCCGTTGAAGCTAAAATGCGGTCTGAGGCAATCAGGAAACTGTCTCTCAAAAAAAAACGTTTGTATGAAGCTTGCTTTTTGCATTCTCCTCATTTCGTGGTTGGATGTCAGTAGCAATTTTCACCCCTGCTGCAGTATCGTGTCACCTGCCATAATTGGTCATTTTGTGGACAATGCCAGCACGTGTCGTGGAATTAGGCACGTGTGTCGTTGGTTGCAGAGGGTCTTTTCCAGTGTAAAGCCGAAAAATTTAACTCTTAATCAATGAAGAGAGAAATCAAAGAATTTAAACGAGGATTAACGGCCGTTGTAATGACCGAAATGACGGGTATAAAGAAGGTATGAAACCTTTTAGGTACTAAGCGTTAATCCCCGTTTAAATTCTTGGTTGACTATGGAACGCGAAAGTTAAAAAGTGATAAGAAATCATTGTTGGTAGTAAGTTGGAGCACTTTGATGCCTAACTTAGTTTTCCCTCCTTCCTATGATAGTTCGTCTTTCAAGCTAGACGTGAAGAGGCACATTGTGGGCCAGCAGGGTGAGGGTGACTGTGTTGCGTTGTTTTCACGCTGCACCAGTCATCTTCGCGTCTGGACTCCATTTCCACTTAACATCAGATGGAGTGGAATCACTTGCCGTGCATAAAAACATTAACACATTCTTAGCTCTGTGTTCAATACCTATTGTAAGTTACTTCTTGTTGTGTAAATAACATAAAAAATATGTACAGTCACAAGCATTAACAAGTGAACAATGTAACTCTTAGAGCTATAAGGCATTTTAAGGAAATAGCAAAAAGGTTAGTCGACATCACAGGAGACCGAAGAGCTGGCAGCTACCTCGGACAAAGAATTAGTCTAGCTATTCAAAGGGGGAACGCGCCAGTATCTTCGGAACCTTGCCTAAAGGGACTCCTTTTAATAATTTATTTTAGTTATTTTATTATATTTTTTAAGGTTTTTAGTTTTAGGTTTTTTGTTCTTTTAAATAATTATATGTCATGTTTATTTAACCATTAAAGTGTATACTCTTAATTAATACATGTTAATACTCGTGTGGTTATCAAATAAATAGTATATAGGTTATCAAATATATAGTCTTCATAAAATGAAGACAAAATTCTGTATTTGGTGCAATACAAAATGTATCAAAAATGTGTTCCATTAAGAAAATTTTGTCACAAATGTTAAATGTATATGACATGTGTTAGTATTTCAGTGTCAGGTGTATAAACATCGACATCAAGATGTCGACGTAATTGTAGAGGCTCGAACGAACCTTTACAATTACATCGATGTTCTATCGACTGTACTACTTCCAAAATATTCTTGGAAATAAACGAATTATTAATTATTATCAGTTTTTTATTTTACTCTCATTTCTGAGGTATTACATTTTTCTCGTGGGTTTAGCCAAGCGTGAAAATGTTTATTATATTATAATTATAGTGTGTGTGTGTGTGTGTGTGTTTTGGTTGTGAGGGTGTCTTATTATTAAAGTCCAAGAACTTCTCCCTTTCTTAATAGGACCACGAGTGCTGGTCTTCGGTGTCACCGACTTACCGTGGTAACTATTCTATCGCGAATGAAGAAAAGACATCAACTTTTTTGGTCCAAGGATGAAAGTGCAGGCCGAAAAGAGAAAATACTGTATTCTGTTAGAACTTGTCCGTCTAAGTATTTATTATTATATCACCAAAACTGTAAAGTCCGTTTGCTTGGTTCTATTGGAGTTCGAAAATTCGATATTTTCATACATTTTCGCTGGATTTTAAATTTCTAGATTAAGATTTAGATATTATTTAAACGAGGTGTGTGGAAGACAAAATAAAGCAAATCACGGTGCAGTTTTGATGTCAAAACAAGTGATTGGAAGATTATTAGCAATTAATAACAATTTCGATGTCAAAACTTTAAAAATGTTTTTTTTCTTGTAATAAGTAGCTCCATGACTATAACACCTGAAATATTATATCTATGAATTTTTATTTTTAATTTTTGTTAACTTTCTATAAAAACACAAATGTTGAAAAAATTTCCACGAGCTGGATTTGAACCTGCACCCTTCTGACATTCCGGGTCAGGTGCTCTTCCAATTGAGCCATCGTGGTTCTAACCAGCCCGCCGAAATTATTTAACACTTTTTACTTTTTTACTTTAATCCTGCTCGTGGAAATTTTTTCAACATTTGTGTTTTTATAATTTGTTCGCAATAAAATTTGCGTTAAAAAATATTTGAACATTTATTAACTTTCTATTTCACTATTTGTTTTTAATATTGTGTCGTTTAGTGCCTACATTTTTGCTTTTGTTTTGTTTGTCTACCCTTTTCTGGGTAATAGCAGAATAGAAGCAAAGCACTGGCTTTGCTTATACACCCTATGTATTTTTGTGTATAAGCAAAATCAGCCACTGAGCTATCACCCTTTTGCGCTTCTGCAGCACACATGTATAAAATTGTTATTAACGTTGTTATTTTTATTAGATTTTTAATTTTTAATTTTATTTTTGTTATGTGTGTAATGTATTAGCTACAAATAAAGTGTTTCTATTCTATTCTATTCTATTCTACTTAAGGGTTGGCAAGGTGAGGACAGCTTGTGAAGTACAGTACTGCTCTTTGTTTTGTCTCAACATGACCTACCTACTAGTGGAAGAAGAAAATTTATAGTTGCTCTTTATCGTAGTCAAATTATTCAGTTTATCATTTTTTCATTTAGATACTAATAAATTTGCTTTAAAAAACACGTAAGCCATACCAATGCGACATTTACGGTGACTTATTTTACAGAGCAATATAATTTGTGTCGTTCATTATACTTTTGCGCAACGCTAACGTTTAATCCGTTGGGCAATTTCCCGCCAATTAGCCGCGTTGCTAGGCGACCGCTCGTGAAACTGTCATGGCGGATTAACGCCGATGCCGCCAAATAGTGGCGGGATAACGGGAAGCCAAACCGGAGGTGTTATTTATATTGAAATTATTTATTTACAAGATAAAATTTATTTATCAATTTTTTTATATTTTATTATTTATTTATATAAAATTCAAATTCAAATTCAAATTCAAAATCATTTATTCAGTTTAGGCTACAAATAGCTCTTATGAACGTCATTATGCCATCGGTTCGTAAGTCTACTCTGGGCGGGAGAACTTGTACTGAGAAGAACCGGCAAGAAACTCAGCAAGTGTCCAGCTCTTTTCTCCCTTACAGCGTCAAAAATATTGGAAAATGCCCTATCATAAAAGGACACTTTCCATCACAAACAAACACACAAAAAAAGGACAATCACAACACCCAAAAATAATACAAAAAATAATAATAATAATAATAAGTTTGCAAAAATTACATCAGGTAACTACCAATTTCAATTTTCGCAATGTCATACAGTACTAATAGCAGTCAAAAATTATCTAAGAAAACAAAGTTAAAGTATACGAGTATAATAATAATAAAAATAAGATAAGTAAGCAAGAGCAGACCTGCCTCCACAGGAGGCACCCGTTCACGAGTATGACATATGAATCAGCCATCGCTTCACTCAACCATATCTTAGGGAATGTAACGACCCGACGCACATGCCACCACCGCAGAGACAATAAAGAGAGCATGCCACACTCAAGCTACTCTAAATAAGAATTTAATAAATTGTTTAACGCAACATAAATATTGTTTGTAAACTGTAGGACACTGCTGATAAAGGCTATCATATCAGCGCTAAGATATTAAAGTATAATAATTGATCCAAATAAAACAAAATGCTGATTTTTTATTATAACCAGGCTGTTTTATCATCTAAATATTCTTTGACTGTATAATAACCTTTCTTAAGTAAAGAAGATTTTACATGATTTTTAAACTTATGTAATGGTAAATCTTGTACAGTACTAGGTATTTTATTATAGTAGTGTATACCTTGCCCCAAGAAAGAGCCAAGAACCTTTTGCAGTCTGAATAGTGGCATTACAAGTTTTTTCTTATTTCTAGTATTGAAATTGTGTGTGTCACCGTGTTTAGTAAATGAGTTGACATTGCAACGCACAAAGACTATGCAATTATAAATAAACTGAGATGCAACTGTAAGAACACCAATTTCTTTAAAAATAGTTCTTAGAGTAGTACGGGAATCTAGTCTATAGATGGTTCTTATTGCTCGTTTCTGTAAAATAAATATAGTTTTAACGTCAGCCGCTGTAGCCCACAGTAAGAGGCCATACGACATGACACTATGAAAATAGCTAAAATAAACTGTTCTAGCAGTTTCAACGTCTGTCAGTTGTCTTACTTTTCTGATGGCATAAGCAGCAGAACTGAGTTTGCCGGCCAATTTCGATATATGAGGATTCCATTGAAGTTTTGAGTCAAGTGTGATACCCAAGAAAACTGTTGAATCTACTAAATCTAATTTATCACCGTTTATTCTAACATCGGTTGGCTCAGTTTTAACATTAGGTAATGTGAATTTTATACATTTTGTTTTTTTTGCATTAAGCTGTAGGTTATTAACAGTAAACCAACTGAGTACTTCTGCGAGAGCATTGTTTACATCATCATAATTATTCTTATACCTAGTAACATTAAAAATGAGTGAAGTATCATCTGCAAATAAAACAATTTCACAGAAGTTCTCCACAAAGAATGGCAAGTCGTTAATATAAATTAAAAATAGGAAGGGCCCAAGAATTGACCCCTGCGGAACTCCCATTTTTACATGAGAACCAGATGATTTAGTTCCATTTATATCGACAGTTTGTGTCCTTGAACTGAGATACGACTCTATTAATTTAAGTGCAAAATCATTAAGACCATAGTAGTGTAACTTCATCACCAAAGTCCGGTGCTCAACGCAATCGAAAGCCTTGGATAAGTCACAAAAAACTCCAAGAGCGTTCTGAGACCCCTCCCAGGCATTGAATATATGTTTTATTAAAGCAACACCAGCGTCAGTAGTGGAACGACCCTTAGTAAAACCATATTGTTTCTTATGTAAAAGATTGTTTGAGTTAAAGTACGCCATTAATTGTTCGAGTATAAGTTTTTCATAAATTTTACTTAATGCTGGTAATATTGAAATTGGCCTGTAGTTGCTAGGGTCTTCTTTGTTCCCTGATTTAAACAAAGGTATAACCTTACTAAATTTCATAAGATCTGGAAAGATACCTTTATTGATACAGTAATTAAAAATGTCTGCAAGATAGGGTGCAATAGGATATATAATATTCTTAATTACCTTAATACTTATGTCCCACAAATCACTAGTGTTTTTCATTTTAAGTGATTTGAATGTTTTTATAATATTCAAAGAATCAATGTATTTAAATTGAAAAGATAGATTAGGTTTAGGTACATAATTTTTGAGTAAAGATTGTGCAGCTTCTGGTGATGAATCTAAATTTAAAGTTGTTACCACTGGTATATTCACAAAATAATCATCAAAAATATTTGCAATTTGTAAATCCGAATTGACAAGGGTGTTGTGAACTTTCAAAGTGAAAGTATTGTCCCGTGGTTTAAATTTGCCTGTTTCACGGTTTATAATATCCCAAGTGGCTTTAATTTTATTGTTAGAGTTATTAATTTTGTCTTTAACGAAATTTGATTTTGCTAATATGCACACTTTTTTAAACATTTTAGAATAATTCTTAACATATTCTGTAAAACTAAAAGTATGGTTATATTGTCTTAAATTATATAACTCATACAGTTTTTTTCTACTATTATATATGCCTGTCGTGGCCCAATCACAGAACTTAAGTTTATGAGAAATTTTTATTGTTTTAGAAGTAAAAACTTGATTGTATTCTGTTTTTATTAAATCAAAAAGATTACTATATAGTACATCTGGATCATCATGTACAAAGGGTAACGCATCAATTTTACATACTATACTATTTTTGAAACACTCCATTCGTTTTTTTGTTACTGGTTTACATTTTACTATTTTTGGCTCATCCTTGATATCAAAATCATAGGTCAACTTCAAACCACAATGGTCAGACGTAAGATTATTAAATACTGACTTAAAAACAGGAATATAGTCTGTAAAAACATTATCAAGACAAGTGGCCGAATGTGAAGTTATTCTAGTAGGTTCGAGAAATAGATTTATTAGATTAAAGCATTTAAATAACGCAACAAGACGAACACTCATTGAGTTAATTTCTAGAATATTTATATTAAAATCTCCACATACTAAAACAAATTTATTTTTTAATTTTAATTTTCTAAGTACGTCCTCCATTACTGATTCGAAAACATCGAAATTGCCCGAAGGGGGTCGGTATACACACACTATTACAAAACTCTTGAACTCCACACACGATAGCTCAATGTTACGCTCCACTGAAAGGTTTACAATATCGTTGCGATTTTTGTATTTAATATTACTTCTTACTAGTATTAGAGAACCGCCGTGTATGGCTGTGCTTCGTACGTACGCGCTCGCTAGTTGAAAATTGTTTACATGAAATGATGTATCATGACTTCTTAGCCAATGCTCAGTTATACAAAATATATGAATTGCCTGACTTTTTGCAAATAATTCTAATTCTAAGTCCTTGCCAGCCAAACCCTGAATGTTTTGATGTATAATATTAATTAATGTGGACTTGGCTTTTGTCTTAGACCTCAGTTTAAACAACCTGAGGTTGTTACCTTATTACTAGTTATAAATGGTGCATTAGTAGAACTACTAATGATTACGTTATTATGACGAGACTTAGTTATAACATCTATAACTGTATCCTGTATATTATACGCTAACAGTTTAGCTATTTGGGTCCTACAATTCTTAGAAAGATACATAGTATCTGTAGTTAAACTAAAGTTATTAATAAATTTATTAATGTCAAAATATAAAATAGTGTCACTATGACGACAAATCAAATTAAATAATAATAAATTTAGTTCATAAATGCGCTTGTTTTGTTCCCAGGTCAAATTTGTACAATAGGGAAAAGCGCTAATTATTAACTTACAATTTGTATCCGATTGAAGTTTAGTTAAAATATTAAAATTATTTATAATGTCACGTTTCTTAATTTGTGAACTGTCACCACATAATACAATAACATTAGTGGAACTATTCAGTGAGTTCTGTGATATTTTATTTACTATAGCATTCAAAGACTGACCTGGGGTACAAATATTGGTAATTGAATGGTTAACATTTCCATTCATAAGCAACCCTAAGCCCTGACCCAGTTTATCAGAGTACATAACTGTGTTTCTTACTAATTTAATAACCTTAGATTTATGTATTGATTGAGGTGAAGATGTAGGACTGGGAACCAAAACAGACAAATTATGTGTGTTCATCTGGATATTAGAGTTCACAGATAAAGACTCTTTGCTTAGGTTGATTTCATTATTAATTAATGAGTTGTACCGATCAGCATTGTACTTACACAGATCAACTAACTCTGTGGCTGATTGGATATGTTCTTCAATCTGTTTCTGTGAAATTAAATATTTTTTGGTCATTGTATCAAGTGACTCATGTAACCGTTGGATATCAGTTTGTAATTGCTTTGTGTCCCGCTCATACATCTGTCTACTTTCCATTAATTTACTATTGTATATATCTAGAGAATCCATAAGGCTAATACGTTCCTTTCTAAGGGCAATGTTTTTGTAAAAACAGTTATTTTTTTTAATTAACTTTTCAGTTTTCCTTATAAATTTATTAATTTTTACATATTTTTTAATTTTAGTTTTGCTGGTATTATTTATTTTGTGGTTGTTTTGTGATTGTTGTACCGACATACCACCAGGTGATGCCAAAAGCTCTTCAAATAAGGACTGAGTATGTTCCACTTCATGCTGCTGCTGCAACTCAACAAATTGGGAAATCTGGTAGTTGGCCGCACTGAGATCCCTTTCCAACTCGGTGATGCGGTCAAGTGCCCTTTCATAGGTGTTGTGCTGCTGCTCAAAAGTGGAGATGACATCTTGCAGTTGGTCACGCTGGTGAAGCACATCCTGGTGTTGCATGTGCAGTTGGCCTAACTCATTCTTAAGCTGTGAGTTTCTGCCTATTATGGATTTTATTTCCAATTCACTGTCATCCCTCTCTTTTAGCAGCTGATTGCAGGATTCCTTGAATACTTTTAGCTCCTCAAGTGCCTGTCTGAGCTTTAGTTCAGTACTTTGAGTAGCAGCCTTACGGGTCAGCATTATGAAGTTGGTTTTATAAACACCTGAAAATTAAAAAAAAGAAAATATATATTAAGATATAATATGGCTTATGTGTTGCAAGTTAGGTTTATCTAACTTCTATTTGATTTCTATGAGCAGCTATTAAGATAATTTAAAAATGAGATTTTAATTGTAACTAGTGGGGGGTAGATGTGTCACACAAAAGTTTGTGGTATAAAATTAAAGTTTTGTATTGTAATTGCAAGTTATTAGGTATTAATCAAGAAATTAAATTAATTAAGTTATAAGATGAAATGAATGAAATACCAGTCACAAATAAAAACAAGTAGGTGGGCAACTAACTAACTAACTATGTATGTACTTATTTGAACAGAGTTAACTATGTGTACTATAGTCCAATGATCAAAGCTACTTAGGTATACAGCTTCTTGATCAACTTGGTTTCGTGTTCTAATCAAGTTGATTAATAATAATAGTAGTATGTAGTAGTAACAAAGAACTAACTAGACTATTACATTGACACTTGCAAATCGACTGAAGTGTTTTAGTATTTTGAGAGTAGCTACATGTAATTATGATAGTAATGAAAACAATACTCCCCCGGTTTAAGTTGCTGCAGTCCACGGCAAAAGTTGTTATTTTGACAACTTTTAAATAAATTTGTTTCACAAGCTGGCGCTGACTGACAGTTGGGATGTTGATTTTGTCAATAATTTAAAAACTAGACAACTGTTGTCGGAGATAACAATAGGTAGTATTATTTATCACTTAATTTATTCACTGATTGTTAATAATATAATAATCTTGCTATAAAACAATTTTTATCGAATTTTTAATAGGAGCTAGATATTTTGACAACTTAGCTGCACAGTGTTGCCAGCCCAAAATCATAAAAATAATAAGAAAATCATAAGAATATAAAACATAGCATAGTGCATGCAAAAATCAAAATAATAAAAATAATTTATTTATTTATTTAGGAGGAGCTCGATGGCGCAGTGGTTAACGCGCCCGGTCTGCGAGTGCTGAGGTTAAGCAACTTTCGCAAAGGCCGGTCATCGGATGGGTGACCAAAGATTTATCATCTTGAGCTCCTCCGTGCTTCGGAAGGCACGTAAAGCCGTTGGTCTCGGCTGCATTAGCAGTCGTTAACAACCACCAATCCGCACTGGGCCCCATAGGGAAGGCTCGTGCCCCAGCAGTGGGGACATAAATGAGCTGATGGTGGTGATGGTGGTGTTTTATTTATTGCTCAGACACTCAGCACACCCAAAATAAGCCATGTAATATTATTTACCTACAATCGCTTAAAGTTTTAAGCGATTGTAGGATTGTAAAAATAAAATCGTTGGGCTCACGTAACCTTTATAGCAGCCTAGCATTTTTATTATGATATAGCAGTTGACTTGATAGAAATTTCACACGCCCAACGATTATATTTTTCTGTCTGATCAATGCCCTAGGTTGATGAGGAGAGTGGTGTGATGACTGGTACCTAGGACTTACCGACTTATTTTGTAGCTTTTAGTACCTTGTCTACATAATTTTTTTTAAATCTTTATTTTCAATAAAACAGTTTAACTTAAAACATTTTTTACTCATTTTTTCGTTCCCTTTCCTGGTAAACACCCATACGTACTCCGTGTTTCTTAGAGTTACGTTTAGCGTTTTAGTCCAACGCTGAGCTGGGAGATTTTCATCAGTTAGTTAGGTCTTCTCTTTTTATATAAAAATAAAATAAAATAATTTTTCCTACACTCACACCAATTATCTAGCCCAAGAGAAGCTTCGTTATGAAACTCGTTAAATGGTTACTAGACAACGGATAAACATACTTAAATAACTTAAATACATAGTTTACATAGAAAACACCCAGACCCGAGACAATTTAGAAAAACAATAATTTCTAAATTGACCCGACCGGAGATCGAACCCGGGACCTCAGAGATGGCGACACCATGAAAACCGGTGTACAAACCACTCGACCAAGTCAAATAGATTAAGTGATACTATTTATAAAGAGGTAACGTTTGTGACTTTGTTTGTTTGTTTGTTTGTTTGTCGGGGCTAATCTCTGGAACTACTGGTCCATTTCCAAAAATTCTTTCCCTGATAGAATGCTATATACCTTGTGTGTAACAGGCTTTCAAAAAAGATTTATTTTTAAAATCTCAAATCCACACCGGCGAAGTCGCAGGTAAAGTGCTGGTCTACATATAATTTTACTTACGCAAATTTTGTTGCGAACAAATCACAATTTGAAAAAAGACATGCTATGGTGGCATAGTTGGTAGTGCACCTGAATCCCGCTCGTGGAATTTCAACACTTTGTCTTTGTCTTTTTTCAAATAAATAAAGTGAATTCGTGCAACGGTCAATTTATGACATAACGAAATAAAAATAGTATACGCTTACTAGTCGAACTGTGCGGGCGGGTAACCATTACTTTTTCAAATTGGCCAATGTTTGTTAGCGGAACTATACGCACGGAAAATGTTCGCGATAGACGGATGTACGTTTATATGGAGCCGCACAGCGATGCGACACGAAAGGGTGAAACAGCTTCTATTGTTAAAAAAAAAACTGTACCAAAAGTTTTACAAGAGGAACTGATTGACTCCTCTTATTACTGCATAGTGCACCTGTAAAGAAGAGTCGCTCTTCCTTAAAATAAATTTTTATTTCCGGTACATTGTGAACTTAGTACTAATACTAAACTAATTATAAAATTGTGTGTGTGTGTGTTTTTAAAGTAAAGCACATAAATATTTATATGCAATAGTCACATAAATTCAAATATTTGTGGGTCATACCAAGTCCTCATCATAATGGTTAGATCATCGGTCATAGCCCCAGAGTCCCAGCGTTCCATTTCGAGTACTCAGTTTGGTTTGTGGCAGGGCTAGTTTTACGACAAAAGATAACCCAGTACTGAACGCACCTGATTAAATTTAAATGAGGGTATACAAGCTACTAACTAATTATGAGATGACCAACACCTCAGTCTCCATGTGACCACGGACCCTGCAAAGGGTTTGAAACGTCAGGATAAACATTAAAAAGTAATGTGTAAAATAAACGCGAGTAGATCCGTGAAAGTTGTTTCATTTTAAAGTGTAGTGTTTGCGTAAACTTTAGAAAACAATATCTTCATGTTCACAACAGAATAGTTGTCATAGCAAATCGGTTCTTATGAAGGAAGGGTGAAGAGGGCGTGCAGTTAGCAGCCGACGTTCGACCCGCCTCACGCAGCGCTGAGGCGAGCCGAAGCCGGGCCTCTCTATACTAAGAGAAAAAAGTTCTTTGGATCACTCGCCATGACAAAGACGTCTTGTAGATATTTACATTTATAATATTGACATGCAATAAAGACTCGTAGACTACAAAGCCATCCAGTTCCAACCACTTTGGAGACTTTTACCTTCGTCCGCATCTCTGTGGCGACTCCAGCGGTGCCCAAAGTAGCGGCGCGCGGGCGTTGCGTACAATTTGGTTAATAGTTTAATCTGCGGTGTATCGGTCCGCGAATAACTGCGTTTGAATTTTTTACGAGCGGCCCCGGCATGCGACCGCTCACTTCCCAATATAACGCTTTTATACGAATATTGGGATAGCCTGTTTAACTTTTGCTTTTTTATGTTTCGGTCTACTATTCTATATACAGAATGTGTCGCGAATATAACACACTATTGAATAAAGTGGATGGCGTGCCTTACATCCATGGTTCATCTCTATGCGCTTGGAAGTCTAGTCTACGCAAAATTATTGAATAATCTATTTATCAATTGAAATTATTGTTATTATTGTTTATTGTTTATGGAATGTTATAATTTGCCTATCCCTATTTAATTTTTAATTTAATATTTAATTTATAAATAATGTTTTGTACTCGATTCTTTTCGATCTCGATGTGTTTTATGCATGCTGTCTGCACATACCTTGGAGGTGCAGTCTACCAATGTTTGTACAAGCTGAAAATGACCATGTAAACGCTGTAATTCCGTTTTGTGTAGCTAATAAAATAAATAAATAAAAATAAACTAGTAATAACAGAACCCGTCCTATTCCCTCCTAGTAAGAGGAGCACAGTAACCCTCTTACTTTAAAGCAGTGTTTAAAGCTAAATACGTGATTAAAATATTGTTTCTCTGTCTAAAAGTATTAGCTAAAAAGTGACAGCATTTGTTTTAACCATCTACAACTTTAGCTATCGTTTTGTGGTAAAGCAGTTTGTGTTGTATGGAATTCGTTTCTTTTCTCCATCCTCTACACAAACTGGTTGTTGACATTTGCATTACCTATGTGGAGTTGTTACAATTAATCAAAATAAGTTTAACACAAGCCAAGGTTTTTAGCCTCTTAAAGGTACGAAGAATCTAGTAATAACAGATAAGGACACGATTACGTAATGGCAGCTCTTAGAGAAACCATCTGGAGATGGTTTGATCACTACGTTCGGTTGAAGAACTATGATCTATAAAATGTTCAAATAATTTTTAAAGCAAATTTTGTTGCGAACAAATTACAAAAACACAAATGTTCAAATAATTTTTAACGCAAATTTTGTTGCGAACAAATTACAAAAACACAAATGTTGAAAAAATTTTTTTTTCCATTTTCCCTTCTGACATTCCGGGTCAGGTGCTCTTCCAATTGAGTTATCGTGATTCTAACCAGCCCGCCGAAATTTTTCAACACTTTTTACTTTGAAAGCCAAAGTCGCCCATTCAATGTCAACAACTACCGTCACTAACATCCGATCATAATATTTTTACAAATATTAAAGATCAGTTAAGTAGTAAGCAAGCTATTTATAAATGTTCAAATAATTTTTAACGCAAACTTTGTTGCGAACAAATTACAAAAACACAAATGTTGAAAAAATTTCCACGAGCAGGATTTGAACCTGCACCCTTCTGACATTCCGGGTCAGGTACTCTTCCAATTGAGTTATCGTGATTCTAACCAGCTCGCCGAAATTTTTTAACACTTTTTACTTTGAAAGCTAAAGGCGCTCATTCAATGTCAACAACTACCGTCACTAACATCCGATCATAATATTTTTACAAATATTAAAGATCAGTCAAAAAGTAAGCAAGCTATTTATAAATGTTCAAATAATTTTTAACGCAAATTTTGTTGAGAACAAATTACAAAAACACAAATGTTGAAAAAATGATCTTCTCGTTACCGACCGTTAAGCTGTTAACTCTTTCCTAATAAAATCAAATAAAGGTACTCAACAATTACGTGTTATGTGTGATCTTTAAAACAATATAAATTAAGATAATATGTGCTTCCGACAAGATGGGCTGACGATCAGATGGTCGCGGGTAACTAACTGCTGGATGCGAGCAGCACATTACCGGTCATTATGCAGATCCTTGGCCTTTGTTCAACAGTGACCTGCACTAGGCTGAGGCGTCTCTAAGCACCAATAAAATACCATAAGCGCTATAGTAGTCAGTATTATCACCACTATAGGTTCATTCCCAGTTTGTCACTCGTCGTCTTAGGTGTGGGTTTTTAATTTGCCGCGTGCGATCGCTCCCACATACATTACGTGGCGAAAACAAACGGCGGATTATGCCGACGAACGTGATGCGCTAAGGGTGATGCGATTTGTTCGTCTACTCTACGAATGTCGAATGAGTTTGAATATCATTTGTTTTTTAATGTCTTTACGGTAGCGTTTGTCATTGTACCTGTAGATCTAACACGAACAATTCGTGTAGTTGCGTAAAATGGGAATCATCATCATCATCATCATCAGCTCATTTCTATGTCCCCACTGCTTGAGCATGAGCCTTCCTTTGGATGGATAGGGAGAACAGGCTATAAACCATGATGCGGTCCAAGTGCTGCTAATGCAGCCGGGCCCTACGGTTTTACGTGCCTTCTGAAGCAAGGAGGAGGATATGATAGAATTTTGATCACCCATCCGACGATCGGTCTTTGCTAACAATCGCAGTACGAACGCGTTTACCACTGTGCCAATGAGCCCTTCTGAGTAGGAATGTTATTATTATTATTTTATTTTATTCTTTATTGCACAATAAAATAAAATAAAGTACAAAAGGCGGACTTAATGACAAATGGCATTCTCTACCAGTCGACCTAAGGGCTAGACAGAAAAATTGGTAAGCGGTGCGACAAAGAACGTAAATGAAACATATACTACATAAATTTATAAGAACTAGGAATGTTGTATGGAAATTGATAAAAACTAAAACGAAATTCATATTTACGCTGCTACAAAGTTGATATTTTCCAATGTATTTTATTTTAGTGAACTTAAGCAATAATAAGTTAGAAAATAATATATACTAATTGTCTATGACCACAAAATCATACGACCATCGCGCGAGGATCACCTGACCTCTCATCAACCAATCAGCGAAACCGAAACTGGACGGTCTTCGGTGGTTTACGCCGGCCGGCCCCAAACGGTTATTCCCAAAGAAGAATCAGGTCCTTCTGGACCATTTAACTATTATTCTAATATTGTTTTCTAAAGTTTACGCGAACACACACATTGAAATGAAACAACTTTTACGGATCTACTCGCGTTTATTTTACACATTACTTTTTAATGTTTATCCTGACGTTTCAAACCCTTTGCAGGGTCCGTGCAATAAGTCTGCAGTATGCGAACATGCCCTAGAGGGGCCTAATCATTACATCAGATTTGACAAACTACAAATACTTGCTAGAGAACAACGATTCATCAACCGACCAAAAGATAATGTAAGCTCTTTCTGCGTAAAACGGAACGCACCTGATTAAATTTGAATGAGAGTAAACAAGCTGCTAACTAATTATGAGACGACCAACACCTCACTCTCTCTGTGACCACAGAACGTGCAAAGGGTTCGAAACGTCAGGATAAACATTAAAAAGTAATGTGTGTAATGCGTAAAATAAACGCGAGTAGATCCGTAAAAGTTATTATAATAATTTTTGTTGTATTTCTTTAGCAAGTAAATTTGCAATTTAGAAGACTACTTTTTATTTCTTGTTCCCATCCTGAACACTAATTTCATTATTATTATTCATTACATGCTCTTATTAACGTAACGATATCAGTTTAATGCTGTCAATTTATTAATTAAATTTTCTTTCATTCCATTTTATTTCAGTATAACATAGCTATTATTCACAGCATCATCCTGTACCACGGTCCCATTTAAATTGATATAAATTAATCCTTTGGCAATGCGCCCCTCAAGAAAGAAATCCCATTAGGTCCAGATTCGATTAACGTTTCAACGGGGTCTGCGGCCCCTGCATCTTCGGACTTAGGATCAGTATTTGTATATATAGCACTTATAGCAGTATAGCAGCTCTATAAGGGATGCGAAGTACAAATAGTAGTTGGTTAATCGATTTGTGGTCACAAAGCTACTTTGAGTAAGGCGAGACTAATTTTGACATTTAAGTACAACAATCAACAGTTTTTGACACAGTAAACCCAATGTTCGATACCGCTTTTGTGTCTTCAAGAAATAATATAAAATTTCATTGAAAGTTTACTAGATGAGCTAGCTAGCTAGCTAGGAAGCAGGTGGTTTAAATTGTTGCTGAAGTCAAAAACCAGTGGCTGACTTCTCATCATCATCAGCTCATTTTTATATCAGCTGCTGGGGCACGAGCCTTCCTTATGGATGGATAGGGAGAACGGGACATTAACCACCACGCGGGCCCAGTGCGGTGCGGTGGTAATAACGACTGTTAATGCAGCCGGGACCAACGGCTTTACGTGCCTTCCAAAGCACGGAAGAGCTCGAGATGATTAATTTTTTGGTCACCCATCCGATGACCAGCCTTTGCGAAAGTTGCTTCACCTCAGCACTCGCAGACCGGGCCCGTTAACCACAGCGCCATCGAGTTCCTCTGACTTCGACTTTCTTCTACTGGGTGACTTCCACTTTAAAGGTTTAAAAAAAAGGATCACTGGTTCCTGTCGAACGCGAGTGCCACTTTCCTACTTTATGTGATTCAAAACGAAAATTGACTGCTAGGCTAGTTACAACCGTCTTATCTTATTTATTTATTTAATCAGCACGGCTAATGCCAATTACACCAATAATTCAATAATATAAAAGTATGTAGAGTAATATTTTTATTTAAGTAGGTATAAATGAATAACGTAAAGAAACTAAAATTAATACAAAACTAAAATATGGCGTCAAAAAATTCCTCCGCGTCGCAGTCGACTGGTAAAGTACCCAAGAGACTGGCGGCATTGCCACGTTGTATGGCAATGCTTAGCCTCTGGCCAAGGAAAAAGTCAGCCTTTGGGTCATGGGAAGTGTCAACCAGCCGTTTGGAGATGTCATTAAACAAAACATGAGCACTCGGACCCCACGGCCCGAGGGTTTCAACCGCAAACAGCTCGAAAATATAATTGCCGATAAGGTTTCTAAGTATGTATAACACCATATTTTAGTAGCGTTCGTTGTGGTGTTCCGACAGCTAGATAAAAGACAGCCAGTTCTTAAGTAGTTAAGGAATCTGGGTGAAGTCGGCCTTAATATCACTTAGCATCGAAGAGATGATGAAAAAATATATAAAAAAATTACGTAATCGTTCAATTCATTTAAAGAGTTTACATCATGTGGTTGATTAAGTAATTTTTTAGGGTTAAGAGCGAGCAGCACAAAACCGGTCGTTGTGGAGATCCTTGGGAGAGTTTGGAAGTCCATGGGCCTTTGTTCAGCACTGGACGTCTTTTGGCTGAGATGATGATGATGATGATGAAGAGAACTAATAGCAAGTCAGGAGAGAGATAAACATTATAATCGTAGACTGATGATGTATTTTCTTTTAGTATTACGGTAATAATAATCATGATATACTTTTTTGAAATCCTTGTGTTGAGCCTTCTAATTTGATACCCATAAAGTAGTATTCGAAAAAAAAATGTTTTTCACCAAGTCCAATGGCGTTGCACAGCTGCCATGTTTGTTTTTTTTAACGTCACCTATCTAAGAACACTTGGGTAGCTAAGACGAATCTAACGATACCCCAATTATGTAAATCCGTTCAGCGGTCCAGGAGATATGAGGTAATAAAAATATTGAGATACGCGCGAAAAGCAATACCCTTCCTATGCAGTTGGGTAAAAAGTTTTCATTCAAATCATCATCATCATTCTAAAAACATTCCAGTGCTGTACCTAACTCTTTCTACTTGATCAAATACAACCACGAATGGTCATTAAGAAACTTAATAATACAAATCAGACAGCGAACTACAACCGGGAAAAGGCTAATTGATTCCACGTCCACCAATATTCAAATAACACGTACCACACCAGTTACACAGTACAAACCTATTTAAAAACCAATTCCCCTCGATCAACAAACGCTTCTTCAATTACACCCCTGTGCGGTCTACTAGCCAGGCACTCAGTGTTGCCAACTATCATTTTGAAATTCCCGTTAAACATAGTCAAAAATTCCGTAAGATTTCCGACATTCCACAAAATAAAACATACTTGAAAATAGCGCTATCTTTACTCACTTTTAGGGTGAAAACAAAACTTAGGGTCACTTTTCATAAGCAATTAAATGGCGCTACTCAATCAATTACAATTACAGACAAAATCTTCTACATACCTATAACAAGTACCTAATATAATATTATTTAACGTTATGTCATTCCGCTAGAAAATCAGTAAGCTGTTAGACGACCAATTTCTCCGTTTTTACCTCCCAACCGACAGATATGACGGGGAAATCCGTCAAATTGGCAACACCGCAGGCACTCCTTCGCTCGAATCGGTTTGCGAGCGAGTAGTCGAGTGCGTCTCGATTCTCAAATAAGTATTCGGGTGCAATCGATAACGACATCTCCCGCGGGTGTAGTGTGTAGCATAACATGATTCCGTTTATTAGTACCAAACGAAATGGACGGTGTGGGACTATAGGTACCTTATTAATAAATAAATAAAAAATAAAAAAGAGGAAAAAAGGAGTTAGTCTGTGTCTGTCTATATGTCTTCTTTATGTATTGTGTATGTATGTATGTCTTTTGTTGATTCTCGTTATTACTCTTGTCTGGAAAAGATCACTTTTGGTGACAAGACCGCCCTTAGGACACCTACTTTATTTTGTGGTGTACAATACATAACATATATGCCAATGTGTAAACAGTGCCCACTGCTGGGGCACGAGCCTTCCCTATGGATGGATAGGGAAAACTTTTGAATATTAATGACTAATACAGCACAGTGACACTTATGCCAATGTACCAACAGGGATGACAATCGTGAGGTACATCACATCAGCCACGGCTTCCAAATTGACTTACATAATATTATTATTTACTTTATTTTTCTCTCATATATAAATTTACATTTTTAAATATTTTTTTAAAAACAAAATAATTAAAACATTTAAAAATATTAAAAAAATAGGGGTCCGCCGGCATCGGGACCAGGGTCCAAGCTACCGGTGGTTAGGGCTCCTGGGACAGAACCTCCTTACAATGCGTGCCGTATCGAGGAGAACTGCCTTCTGAATTATTATTATCTCCTTTATTTATTTTCTTTCTTAAAACTAGATTTTTACAATATTTTAATATAAAAACAATAAAACATTATAAAAACCTAATCCTAGATTATTATTATTATTATTATTTTTTATTGATCTCTTTATATAACAAGATTAACAACAAGTACATATGAATACAACTTCACTTCACTACATATAGTATAAAACAAAGTCGCTTCTCGCTGTCTGTCTGTCCCTACGTATGTATGTATGCTTAGATCTTTTAAACTACGCAACGGATTTTGATGCGGTTTTTTTTTAATAGATAGAGTGATTCAAGATAAAGGTTTATATGTATAAATACATGCATAGAATTGGGCCCGGTACTCAAGCGGTCGAAGTCGCGAACGGACCGCTAGTTTGTATATAAACGGTTAATACAACACAGTGACACTTACGCCAATGTACCAACAGGGATAACAATCGTGAGGTATATACATCATTGACTCAGCTAATCCTACGGGGACCTTAATGGGAATGCTCAATGCGCGGGAAAATTACGACGGAGTGCGTCGCCAATGGATTCTTTTCAGATTTGAATACAATGATTGCAACGGTGATTTGGCATTTACGACAAGTAAGATTATTTGTTTCGAGTAAGGTAGTAAAGCCGTCAATAAAAAATGAACATATCTAGTAATTAAAGATCAAATTATGCTCAACAAACAAACAAACAAAACAAAAAAACAAACATCGTTTAGTTAAATAAAACGTTACAGCTAAAAACGGCCACTTTTAATTATAACGCCGTATTTAGATGTTCATTAGGTGACGTAAAAATGCTAAATTACTTCATTCAAATAATTTGTTGAGCGTAATTTGATTTTCTATCTTTAATTAATTACTATAAATTAGTTTTTTTTTCATTGGCGGCGCTAGTGTGCGGCATAAACGCTCTTAATCGTTAAATAGGGGTCAACAAATGATTTAGTATTTAAGTAGTAACAATTGAATACAATTGAATACGGAGGAGCTCGATGGTGCAGTGGTTAACGCGCCCGGTCTGCGAGTGCTGAGGTTAAGCAGCTTTCGCAAAGGCCGGTCATCGGATGGGTGACCAAAAATTTATCATCTCGAGCTCCTCCGTGCTTCGGAAGGCACGTTAAGCCGTTGGTCCCGGCTGCATTAACAGTCGTTAACAACCACCAATCCGCACTGGGCCCGCGTGGTGGTTCATGGCCCGTTCTCCCTATCCATCCATAGGGAAGGCTCGTGCCCCAGCAGTGGGGACATAAATGAGCTGATGATGATGATGATGAATTGAATACAATCACCAGGTCCTGCTTCTTAGCTGTCATTCCGTAAAATTTTAATGATAATTTTTTTTTGACGACGAATGTTGTGTCCAACACTTGGCTAGTGTCTTTCTTCTGTGTCTGGGCTTACGTCAAATATAACTCGCAATAGAAACCAGGGTGCCTAGAGTGAGTTCATTCGCTATTCGAAAACGAGAATTAGTATGGCAAAATTTTATCCTTTCTTGATTGTCGCCAGGTAGCGCTACTTCAATGCCATACTAATTTTCGTTTTCGTTACCGTAATCGAATGAATACGGATAGTAAACAAAACTCACACTATATAGGCACTTTGAACGAGGAGAGTTAAAATTTTGCCAATTAAATTCTCTTTTCGTTGACGCTGGTCTTCCGAAGATGCCCAGACTAAGGCTAAGACTAAAAATAAAATAAAACGCTGCTACTCACACCACCCAAACGATAGTTCATACATTTTTGTGCTCATAATTGTGTAGTTAATTATTTATTGTTACATGTCAAACGATTTTTAATTCATGTTTTGTAAATTAAACAAATACAAATAAATATATATTTTTATTTTTTCGATAGGCTTGCATTTGACTACTATCTCACCTGATGGTAAGTGACGATGTAGCCTACGATGTAACATGCTTGCCTAGAAGGCACCGATTCACTCGTAATTTGAAGACCCCTATATTATATTTGATAGGAAACACAGACTGAGGCAAGGAGTTCCACAGCTTTGCGGTACGTAAGAAAAACGTGGACGCAAAACGCTTCGTACGCATGAGTGGAATCTCTATTGTGTAAGTAAGTATAAGTATACCTCCACAGCGAAATTGTTAGTATACTAGAATAAGTCCTTTTGCAAAAGAAGAAAGTTCTTATATTTGTACTTAAAACAGCATAATGTGTATTAGACTTACTTATAGGTATAGATAAGAAATCTTAACAACGCCACCCGCTTCGTCCCCAAACCCTAACTTCCCTTCCCGAACACCTCTAATTATCGTTGGAACGCGCCCGCGGTGCGATAAATCAACCAAAATAAAATACTCGTCCCATGGGAGCCCGCCCGTCATGTGACGTAATAGCTTATCGGTAACGAGCTGTGTTGACTACGTGTTATATTCTGTCAAGTATTGACTTTATGTAGTGAAAAACTCTTTTGTAATCTGTCAGTTTTTTTTGCCAATATATGTAGGTATGCAATCTTTTTTTATAAGTTTTCATTAACAACAAACAACCTTACTTCCCCCATAAGAAATACAAACATGCGTTAACGTGCGCGCACTAATCTAAATGACATAAGTTAAATTAATTTTCGCATTCAAATTATTGACACGTACGTGAATAGTTTAAAAAAAATAAAGCGTTCGCTCACGCGTTGCTAATTTGTTATTAGTTATAAAGACGTCAAAACCACTGTCACATTATTCAAATTTGGAATGATATCGTTTATTCAAATTTAACACGCAGTTGACTTCGAATAGCGCGTTCTGTTGCCGGACCTTCCAAATTAAAACTACCCTGTTTGTCTATGCATCACACAAAGGAGTCTTACACGCTATTTAACAATATATTTCACATTTAATTTGTGATACACGTCGGCTTATTAGCATAATCTCTTTGATACAAGTTAAATTTACAGTTTACGGTAGTAAATTCGATTAGTACCTAATAGTACGGCATGTAATTTATTTTATTTTTATGGTAATGTGTTCGCGATGTATAATTATAATTTTAACAATTTAATTGGTAAAATTTTATTTCTATATGGTTACAAAATTTTCTTTCTAAATCAAATAAAATCAAGTGTTTATTGCTAGTGTATGAGGTGTTACATTTTTAAAGGAACTTAAAACTTTTCGAGCACGTCAATTTTTCAGAGAGCCCCCAAATTATTTTTATACAAAAGCTATAAATAATATCTTAAGTCTAAATTTAAATAAAACGATAATGCACTTAAATAAGTTGGTTTCCTGCATTTTTTTCTAAAATGAAATTCTATAAACACACAAATAAAGTTAATTAGTTTTTTATTATAAGAAATTCTATTGAATAGTTTTTTTAGTGTAATTATATTGTAATACGTCACGCTTTTTAAGCTACAAAAGTAATTACAGTAATCGATCATGGTTTGCGGCTGACTGCGGTGTGTAAATGCATCGCAAAATTACTTTTTCTCGTGCGAACAAAGTAGCAAAGGGATATACGAATCTAATGCCGAAAAAATTGTGAACGCTGCCTCCTTGACACTCGTCCTCCATACATTACCGATCAATCACTCGCGTGAACGCACCCTTAATTAATACCTATTGCTATAATGATTATTGTATAGCGAGGTATCTTGTACTGTTGTAAGTTTTTATAATTAGTATTTGGTTATATTAAATTGTTTTTATGCGCAATGGGAAATTTTATTAAAAATAGATTTAACATTACAAATGCGACTTTTTAAGGCGTGACTTAAACCAACGACATTTCGCTTGATTACAACAGTCGCTTATATTGCGATAGGTTGTGGGTTCAAGTCCCAGTTGAGGCAGTCCATTTGTTTAACTTTCGTATAGCTCCAATGGATAACTCCAATACTGACTCTAATAATGTTACTTAATACAATACTTGTGTAGCTACATTTTTTATGTTGTAGCATTGTTTAAATATGTGTATAAATATGTCGCCATAACATCAATGTTTGTAGCATTGTTGTGTTCCGGCAGCTAGAGATAAGATAGCCAGTGCCTCAGTAGTTGAGGATTTCGGGTGACGTGCGCTTCCACCTTCGTCCTTATCATCACTTACCATCAGGTGAGACGAAGGCCAAGACGTGCTTTCCCGTAAGTTATAAAAAAAATATGATGATGACAATAACAAAAGCGTGCGCGCGGTCGTTCTTGGCGGGAAAGTGAAGAGTCATAACGTCTGCGGTGTTGTTTTATTTTCAAAAATTTGTGTTATGTCGAATATTAATGTGAAATAATGGTGGATTATTAACCGTTAAGTGTTCGTGGTGTGCATGAGTGTTGGCAAATAAAACTAAACAGTGCAACGTCACTTTTCAAATTCTCTCATAAGAAGTCCGCCCGAGGACTTAGTAAAGCCCCACATCTTTACTGAGATGCTCGAGGGGTTGGGTATATCATTTCTTAATCATAAATTCATCATTAATCATCATCATACAGGAAAGAAATATTGTTTACTAGCTTTGCCCCGCGGTTTCACCCGCGTTAATTAGTCATAGCGTGATGTAATAAAGCCTTTAGCCTTCCTCAATAAATGGACTATTCAACACAAAAAAAAAAAAAATCAATTCGAACCAGTCGTTTCTGAGATTAACGCGTTCAACCAAACAAACAAACTCTTCAGCTTTATAATATTAGTATAGATTTATGTATTACTTGTAAGAAAAATTACTTTGACACTGGCTAAATGTGCTAATTGCACGAAGCCATCAACTAAAGTAATAAAAAGCGTGCGCAGATATTTTCAAAAAGGCACCTTTGGTCGAGAACAGCAACTTTTCATATTAGCTTAATTTTACAGCGCGTCAGACAGTTTGGCGCGCAAAAATTTTGACACGCGCTAGCCCCAAGGGACTTTATTAGTGCCGGCGTCCCACCCATTATACATTTTTAAACCGTATCCATATAAATTAATGTCAATACGACCCCAGCGTAATATCAATCTCTCTAGTTGTTCGCGGATTATGTTACAAATAATATCATTTTGTACGGTGATTCGTTCTGAATGGTGCTACCTACGTTGTATTGTGTAGTGCGGATAGTTGGTCTTGATAATTGTTATGGCTTTGTTTTGTTTACTTTCAGCGACATTCGGTATTTAGAATCCATTTGTGTTTACCTATAAATACGAAAAAAATCTTACTATTGGTCTTTAATTTTAATAATTGAATTGAATGTAAAGATATTAAATATGTATAAAATAAAGATTTTCATCATGACAGTTTTTTTATAGTCGCATTATTAAATGATAAACATTTGCTTTAACTTATTTGATTACATCTATGACTGATCATAATAAACGACTATCTAATTAGTTTTTTATTAGTACAATACCTACAGGCACAGCATAATTAAATATGTAGTAGTACATAGTAAACTATATTTTGTCATCAGATACGTATCTTTATAAAAATAGGCAGACAAATAAATCAGTGAAAAGTTTTATAAATCATAATCAAAGTATCAAATACCGTCGGCTTGACTTTCCGGCCTATAACGAAGTGCTCCCCCAAACGAGGGTTGCCAGTTTACTGTTTCTTTATTCCATTATGTTTTAAAGAGAAATGTCGGCTATCGGGCAAGTGCAGTGCTACCAACGCAAGGGCACTGAGCGCGAACAATGCCGTTCCAAATTTCAATTGAGATCGGGGTAATTAAACAAATGAGTTTGGATTCTGCGCGACAATTTATTTTAATTGGCTGTCAACTTTTATCGTTGATACCTTCGTGGTTAGAATTCATCATTGTCTTTGATTGAGTTGAAGGTATCTTTTTATTTTGTTTCTTGCATTGACCTGTTTTAATTTAGGACATATCCGGCGTATTTTTAAGTTCTTCTTCCCCGCAGCGAACAGAAAGCAAGATAATCTGAAGAAGCTCATTTATGGATATATATTATCTGTAGAGTTCCTAAAGCAGAATTCAGGTATCCACCAAGACCAAGACAGACTGAGGCGTGAAGAGCGGTGGTCCAATTCATGCAGCAACGTGGTAAAGAATACTTCCAAAATACAACAGAGTCTTTGAAACCTACTCTGTAAAAGTTGCTTAATCCAAAATGAATTTCCATAAATAAAATTTGAATATATTTTTTATGGCATAATTATGTTCTTAGAGTATCCGGATGTTAATATGATTTCAATAGATAGATACCTACAATCTTTATTTAGACATTTATACCTACACACAATCATAAAATAACATTGACAATATTTATTACTCCTTTAATAATTCGATACGGCACACATTGTGAGGAGGTTCCTGTCTCTGGAGCCCTAACCACCGGTAGCTTGGCCCTTGGTACCGATGCCGGCGGACCCCTATTTTTTTAAATATTTTTAAATGTTTTATTTATTTTGTTTTTAAAAATATTTAAAAATGTAAATTTATATATCGTCGTAGCATTTTAATTTTAACTTTATGTTTTTGTTTTATTGATAGAACCTAAGCCTGCTACGCCGAATAAATCTTTTGAATTTGAATTTGAAAAAATAAATAAAGAGGAAAATAATAATATTAAAAATCTTTATTGTTCAATAAACATTTACAAAGCTTAAACTAATTTGACACTTAAGTACCTTAACTAGGTCTAACCTGTTCTCAAAGGCACTTTTCCTAAGTACCTTTAAATCGCAGTCTATCAGTACTTTAAAATTTTATTATAACACACCTGTAATACGTACCTATCCTATAACTTTATAACAATGAGTTACCACAGCCCATCAAAAACGGCCCTTACCGCATTTCCCTAATTAGAACAAAAAAATGGTTTAGGGTGGCGACTATTGTGACAAAAACCGAACTAATCAAATAAACAAGGGCTGGCTTATCGCAAACCGATCTGTCGACACAATCTCGGGCCGAATTGTGATTTGATACTTCGTCCCCATCGGTCCCCATCCCCATTACCCCACGGTGATGCCGATGGTAATCTGGGATGTTGTCATCTGCGAAATAGATAGACGTATTATTTTACACACTTTTTTAATAATAATGTTTGGTGTTGGCTTTAGTTGGCGTGGAACGTTAGTTAGGTGATAACTGTTTTAAGGCGAATGGTAAGGCACACTAGCGCCGCTAATGGATTTAATTTGATAACTGCTAAACTGGATTTTTTTTCAAACATTGCGGACCTTCCGACACTAGGCAAACATCTATTATTTAATAATTGTGCACTATTTTTAGGTTTGTTTTTGTATTCATTCGCTAACACCAACAGTGGCCATTGTTTGTGAATAAATGCGATAGCCCGTTTCGTGAATAAACCACGCAACAAAAAGTAGTGCACAATTATTAAATAAATACTATGGATGCTTTTCTGTTGTCGGACGGTACGCAATGTTTAAAAAAAGATCCGGTTCGTTAATAATTGTCAAATTATCAATTGGTGGCGCTAGTGTGCCTTACCCTTCGCCTTAAATGAATGAATTTATAAATAAGGTACAAATACACGTCAATATACAATGAAACATTTGAAAAAAAAATTTAGTTTTTGTGAAACGTGGAATTGTTTGTTAGTGCAGCTTAGCTTAGTTAGCGTGATTGGTAAGCGATGGTTTAAGCTAAGCAATGTTTACAAAGCATGGTCCTCGGATGGGTAAGCGAATTGAAAAATAGTTATGTCTTCGACATTTTCGTACTTCAGATGGCATTTTAAGTCGTAGATCCTATACATACTATAGTTGTTATTGTAAAATTCATTTGCCTTTACATTTGTTGTATTAAGACGAATGCCATAATCATTTCCATTAGTGCCGTGGGATTATTATTTTTTAATATATATACCTACTTAATCGAAATCAAACTTAACACAACAAAGAAAAAATATTATTTATTAACGAAGTAAATATTTCAAATTGCGTCATTACAGAATAGTAGAGGCGGTCACTCTTAGTCTAAAATTAAATATATCTATCTTAAAAGTTGGAAAAATAATCATGCTAGGTTAGGTAGTTTTGTATAATATGATATTAACTCCCGTAAGGACACCTTACATTTTAATTTTGCTAAATAAGCAACAATATCGTAACTAAGCAGTGATATATTAGCAAATATTAAATAAATTCATCATAATTCTAAAGTAATTAATTAAATAGCCACTTAGCGTTTACCCAAGATCTCTGCCCCAAAATCAAACAAAAGGGGATTCAAAACCCGCTATAAAATAATAGGGGACGCACATCAATTACAAAAATATATATTTGCTCAATACCGCACACAAAGAACAAAGTGTTTGCCGATCTAATATTAATACAGATTTGATTCCGGTATCAGCGCCATGTTTGTTTAGCTGTCAAAGTTAGTGGCTTGACGCATGCGCGTCACGTGCCTAACGTTTTAATCTGAAACACCAATGAATTCGTGCTATACTGCCGCGAAATTGAGATAACACATTACCCAATTATTCGAACATTCTATTTTTTGTAAAATTATATTTGGTCCATAAGGTTCTCACGCTTTTGATATTTCGATGTGAACCACATCTGTAGTCTTGTGGTTAAGACTACCGGTCTTAGATTCAAAGGTCCAAGGTTCAATTTCCAGCGGGGGTACATGATTGTACTCAGTTCTGTTGGTGCTAGGGTTTGTTTTAAGTCTACCTGGCTAGCTACCACCATCTTATTTAAATAAAAAATGTTGCCATAACAACAATTTTAGTAAAATTATTGTGTTAGCTCAGACCAAATAAAAAGTTAAGACAGAACTCTGCGAACAGCGAAGTGAGGCCGGGTCAAACTATGCCTCGCCGTGTACATGCACAATTACACGCACACACATACAACGAAACTACGCCTTAACTTGTCAGTGTAGGTCCGCGGCTCGTAGGAGCTAGTCGTTTTGAAAAATCATAAATTTATCTGTGAAAATGCCGAATTGTGTTGTGAAAGAGTTTCAGAATCAATCTTCAAAAGATAAAAAGCGGGATGGAATCATATTTCACACGTAAGTAATTTGGAAACCAATATTTTTCAATGAATCAAAATAAAATTTAAACGTCATTGCTTGAAACAAAAGTGTTGCCATTATGAAGTGTTTTTGTTTACCCTATTATTGGGTACTGTGACGTCTGTGACACGCAACGTAACGTTACTTGTTTCTTGTAATGCTTATCAGTAAATTTTTACCGACTTTAAAAAACGAGGAGGTAGGTACTCAATTCGACTGTATTTTTTTAATGTTTATGAATACGCGACGCGATATCTTCGCTGTTGGTCAACTGAATAAGTATATGTTTTTTTCGATAAATAAAGGCCGGCAACGCGTCTGCGATTCCTCTGGTTTTGCGGGTGTCCATGAGCGGCGGTGATTACTCTCCATCAGGTGACCTGCCTGCTCGTTTGCCTCCTTCTTTTAAAAAATAAATAAATAAATAAATATCTTAAGGGTGGGTCTCATCCCTTAATAATGTTATCAAAATTGGTTCGGTATAATAGTAAATTAAAAAAATGGACCTGACATGAAGTCAAAGATGCAAAGCGATTAAAGAAAGTAAAAAGAAGCATACAAGAAATTAATTAAACATAAAGGTTTTTAATTAAATAATTTGAATAAATAATGACAAGTTTTATTCCTGAAACACTTTTTCCATTTCTATTCTCCTACCGCCACCACTTTTTACCAACAGCTTACGTCGGAATGGATCACTTTTATTTATATCATATGATAACGTTATTAACTAATAACGTTAAAAATAATGTTGCTAATTTTAACGTTATTTTTGTACTTTGGGGTAATTGAATTATCATGGCAATACCCGTTTAAACACACACATTTAAAAAACCGGCCTCACTTTGCTGTTCACAGAGTTCCGTCTTAACTTTTTATTTGGTCTGAGTGTGTTAGAGATAAGTCAGTGCCACCTTCAGCCTCATCATCACTTAAGATGAAGACCAAGGACCTTAACTCGTAAGGGATTTAAAGAAAAAAATAAAATTGCTCTAAATAACTTTTGAATAAGTTAAAAACAATAATTAAGTAAAATAAATAAATCTGTACACAGTGTAAGAATAAAGATACCTTTGGTGTTTATTCAAAAAACAGCAATAACATTTGGATTGTCACCGATACCATTTCAAAATAATTAAAATTTCACAATAGTTCTAATCTCAATTAGAGCAGCTATCTATACACATATCTATACACCATACACGTCGAAACTGAACACAAACCGTCACCGTTCTCGCATTGTGTAACACCCAGAATGCGTGTATATTTGCACAGCATCGCGGCGCGGCTATTAATTTGCATACTAATTTATCTTGTAATTAAGTACGCCGCAAATTGCTATCTCAGCCCTTCATAATCCTTTCGCGTAGTTGCTTGCGCTTCTGTTTACGGCGGATTAGTGTGGATGCACCCTAACGGTTGCTTTCCACCAGTTCGAGGTAGCTAAGCGGTGTGCGAGGTAAAAAATCACGAATAGGACTACTCCATTTTACACTGCAAGGAAAAAGGAGTTACCCTATTGGTGGATTTATTCTCGCTATCTCGTACAGCTCTGGTGGTAAGGTGCTAGTCTTTTGAGGCATCTTCGTGTTGTTCCGCTCCCGATTCTATCGAAACTCCTCGGAGAGTCTAGAGGAAACGGGCTCACGCTTGCGTGACGACATTCCTTCTAGAAACCCTCTGTCGGTGTTTCGATCACAAAGCTTGTGGAACCCTTTAAATTTCTCGGGTGGAACAGTTCACGAGTGACAACCGCGCACCGGCAGACGTAGTGTGGGCAGGCCTCCAACAAGGTGGATCGACGATCAGGTGAAGGTTGCGGGTAGCCGCTATTTGTGCGGGAATCAGGTAGTACAAAACCGGTCGTTGTAGAAATCCTTGGGGGAGGCCTTTGTCTAGCATTGGACGTTTTTTGGATGAGATAATGATGACCATAGACTATATGATGACTATGACGTAACGTGTGCGTTGTCGACCCCAAGTTTTATCCAAAAGGCTTCCGGAGCTCGATATCCATTTTCAAAGTCTTCCCGGGTTTCTCAAAATACTTAAAAATAAAGACATGCCTTAGTAGTACTTTGTAGTTGAGTGGTAAATTGGAAAGGTTAAATGATTTGTTAAATGATTTAAAAATGTTTATGTTAAGTTTTGGAATGTTGCTTTGATTATTATTTTTTATAAAATGTTAATTTTTGTGCATGCTGTGATTACCTATAAATTTGAGAACAGTAAGTAAACAACCCTAATATAGATATTAAATTGTAATGCTGTATCTTATGTTTGTGATCCAATAAATAAACAAATAAATAAAAAGGCCACATCTGCTGCGATGAGAGTGATAGCCGTCCAGACATAATATACTTAGCTTTTGACAGAACAGTAATAGACACGTTAAGCCCGTGTTAAATATTGTAATGTCTCAGAAACTGCTCGCATTGATCAGAGGGTAGTTCTTATAAAACATTGTCATAATTGTCAATTATTGGTTTTTGTCGTAAATTATTTTATTTCTGATCAGATCCGCATCACCCTCGCAGTGGCGTGCCCTGGGCTCGAGATTAGGGCAAGCCCCGAAGCTTCAAATCTTGCTAACAATACTAACTCCCGTTTGCACTAAACTTATGAATCGCCTAAGTCTTGGCTTAACTTTTACCCGGTCAAGTTAACTCGGCACCTGGCTCGAAAACGTCGCTTACACTCAGGTGCCGACTTAATTTGACCGGGTAGTAGTTAGGCAAAGACAAGTTTAGTGCAAACGGGTGTAAACGTTGCTAAAGTTAAGTTGTTTGTTATTGAGACGTGATCAAATTTTGCTGTATGACATATATACGCTTTTATATATTTTAATTATGTTAGGTAAAGTATGAAATATAAATACTCACACTAATCTACTTATAATTATACCTGATAACTAAAACAATTGCTGAAACAAAGTGAATTTATTGAAATCGTCATAATCAGAGGTCTATGACTATTTACATATAATTTTACGCAAATATTGTTGCGAACAAACTACAATTTGAAAAAAGACAAAGTGTTGAAAAAATATCATAAATATAGCTTGCCTAATTTCTTTCTATTTCAATATTTTAATATTTGTAACAATATTAAGATCGGATGTTGATGACGTAATTGTCGACATTGAATGGGCTCCTTTGGCTTATAAAGTAAAAGTAGATAGTATTGATTAATTTCGGTGAGTTGGATTGAGCCACGATAGCATAGTTGGCAGTGCACCTGACCCGGCATGTCATGGGGTGCGGGTTCAAATCCCGCTCATGGATTTTTTTCAACACTTTGTCTTCTTTGAACAAATATTGGCTAATTCTTCTTTTTTATATTTTTCATGTAATTTTCCTCAACAGGTTAATAGCTGTATTAAGCTGCTGTATTAAGTTTAATAGCTGTTCCGTTTTAGAATGGCTAGGTGACGTTTCGGACTCATTATATTCGGACTCAGTGGCCGAATTGACACTGTCTTTTTAATTTTATTATTTTTTTTCACTGACGATTCGGACACCAATAAAAATAGCTGCTTTGTACAGTCAGATAAAAACTTTTAATTTTGAATTTTGAAATGAAAGTATCGCATGAAAACACAATGTATCTCACAAGTATTACATATATTATATTAAATTAGAGTGTTTAGTGCGATTGCCAAGTCAATCTATTTATTTAAAAGATAAAAGATTTTTAATATTGATATGGTCACTACAACCCCTCAAGCGTCGAGCGACCACCAGCCCCCCAACCGCGTAACACTCTCGCTTTCGATCGCTTTGTAGGCGAAGCCCTCGCCTCGCTTTCTAATATAATATCGAAATATAGTATCGAATAATATCGAAAGCTATAGCCTATAGCTTTCGATATTGCTTTCATATTGCTTTCGAAATGGCAAGATGACGCCTCCTCCTCGCCTCGCCTTCAAAGCGATCGAAAGCGAGAGTGTTAGGCGGTCGACCCCCAGGTGGCCGATCTAGTGGATTTTTGACGAGTTTGGTGTCATTTTTTTACAATTTAATAACTAGAAAAAATCTAGTTCCTTTTGGTGAAATTTTGAACTTCATCGATGAACACTCAGTTCGTATTGATACTCAGGATTTTCCACAAATATATTGTTAAAATCAAATAAAACTAGAAAAAAGTTAAGGTATATTTTGTTAAGCTGTTGGCAACACACAAACGCGAAATGTTTGTCAGGGATTTTTCTTCTTGTTTTTCGCTTTAGTTTTGATTATCACTTAGCTCGCATAGTATTCAAGTCTTAAAATGGATGTACCATTAAAGAAAAAATCGTATAGTCAAAAATACAGAAGTGAGTGGAAACATCAAGAAGAGTTTAAAAACTGGTTAAAGCCTATTGCGAGTGATCAACGGAAGCGTTTTGTTCATTTTGTCACAGTGAATTTCATGCTAGATTAGCCGATATAAGAAAGCACTTGGAAACAAAAAAACACAAACAAAAATGTTCAAATAATTTTTAACGCAAATTTTGTTGCGAACAAATTACAAAAACACAAATGTTGAAAAAAATTCCACGAGCAGGATTTGAACCTGCACCCTTCTGACATTCCGGGTCCAGTGCTCTTCCAATTGAAGCTATCGTGGTATAGCCTTCCCTATGGATGGATAGGAAGAACAGACCATAAGCCACAAAGCGGGCCCAGTGCGGATTAGTAGTTGTTAACGACTGCTAATGCAGTCGGGACCAACAGCTTTACGTGCGGTCTGAATCACGAAGGAGCTCGAGAAGATAAACTTTTGGTCACCCATCCTATAACCGGCCTTTGCGAAAGTTGGTTAACCTTATCAAACGCAGACCGGGCGCGTTAACCACTGCGCCATCGACGCTCCTCGCGCAATAGGCTATTTAATTTTTACTTATAAAAAATAAATTCTAATTAGGCACAATTTAGTAAGCTCCACAGATATTTGACCGTAGCTTATCCCGAGGGCCGCATCCACCGCACTCGTCCCTCGTTACTGGTATTGACACGCGCCTGACAGATACGGATTAAAGTTATCTGCATCACAAAGCAGGCTGCACCCGCCCGTTCGCCGCGCCGGCTCCACCGTATCGGTGAGCGGTGTCGGTGTGACGGCGCGGACAGTAAACGGCGCAGTTGCAGAACGCGTCGATGTGGATTAATAGGTCGGTTTTGGAATTCCGATGGATTCCTGCTATGATAGGTCCTTTTCCAATATATCAACGCTGTAAGAGAGAAAAGAAACGGAGTTGCTGAGTTTTTTGCTGGTTACTTACGAACTGATGGCATAGTGCATACAAGAGGTACTTGTAGTCTAAACTGAACAAATTATTTTGAATTTTGATTAACCGGCGATCTTAAGTTTTGTTTTGAAAATATTTTGTCGAACTTGTTTGGAAATGAGGTGACTATTTTGAAAACCATTCCCTCTAGGAAACCTTTGACGGTATTTCGATGACACGGCTTGAGGAACACTGTTACTACACGCCCCAATAAATGTTTTAAATTTTTTTAAATGCCTCCATCCACAAAAAAGGTTTATCTCGTTATAATAAGAATAAATCTATTTTTAAAAATAAGTTCCACGCTGTTTTTGTTATTGTTTTACTCTTTTGTCCGCTGTGGGGTGTCTTGTGATTCATCATCATCATCATCAACAGCCTATAAACGTCCCACTGCTGGGCACAGGCCTCCCACGTGAACAATAGCACGTGGGGATATTGGGCCATAACCCACCACGCTGGCCCAATGCGGGTTGGTGGGTTTTAACGACTGCCATCTTACGACAACAACCGGAACCAACGGCTTAACGTGCCTTCCGAAGCACGGAGGAGCTCGAGATGTTTTTTAATTGGTCACCCATCAGGCGACCCGGCATTGCGAAAGTTGCTTAGCGGGCAAGATCGCAAGCCGAACGCGCTAGCCGCTACGCCATCGAGCTCCTCGTCTTGTGATTCCAGGTTCTCTTTTGAAACCTACCTCAAGCACCAGTCTCTCACAAACATGGTGCATTAAACTGTCAAATAAGTAGCCTACCGCTAGATTTTAAGTCATGTTTGTACAGAGAAAATCAATAAAAAAATAATTTATTAATTTATGTTCGAACTTCAGGAATTACGAGCCCTGAAGTTTAGACGAAACCGAGTGCTAGCAAGTGGCGAGAATGTCAATTAGTTCTTGAACTACTGAGTGGCATTCGGACCGATTGTTCTATGAAGGAACTTCAACTATCTTCGCAAGTTTTAGTGATAAGGGTATTATTTTGAGATATACAACCGCCAACAATGTTTAACCGCCTCTGTGGTCTAGTGGTTAAGAACATCGGTCTCAGACCCAGAGGTCCCGAGTTCGATGCCCGGGGAGTACAATTTTGTGTACTCGGTTTGGTTGGTGGTAGGGCTTGTTTGTCCGCCTGGCTAGCTACCACCAGCTTATCTAAATATGTCACCACACAGCCGCCACCCTATTTGAATCGGACTGTACTTTCCGTGCCTGATACGTTACTAGCACGGTAATGGTGGTCTTATAGGCAGAGACCTTTACAATTGATGTTATGACTACAGTAGCTTATTTAGTTGCATTCTATCTACAAACAAAAGACGTCTGTGATAGCTAGAAGGTCGGCTTGATTCGCAATATCATGGAGTAAACTCTAGGCGTAGCTTTACAAGAACTGTCCCTAGTTTCACAACTACTGGCCTTCATTTTACAACAATTGGCCCTAGTTGTACAAGAGCTGGCCCTAGATGATCCGTAAGAGGTCCCATTTCGCGCGTGAACGGAGCCCGCCCACTTAGCGCGTGCTATTTTCGTCGACTATTACGTAGCCTCTCGAATCGTGATCGAATACAATCGATTTATCGTCATCTCTTTCATTCAGGTTAGATTTTAAAGGGGTGGAAATCAATGATATATTTTGTGGAAATAGATTCAATCCTCATTAAAAGACAGACGATGTAACGCAAAAATGCCTTTATTACGGGTTTTACGACTTTAATTATATGACAGAAACAATATTTTTTTGCCATTTAATATTTTTCTTTGAAATGTTAACAATAACATCAATCTAGCCTAAACAATTCGATCTACACCCGTACATAAAGTTATAATTAAGCCTATAAAAACATCCACTCCAGATTCAGAATCCAACAAGACATAATCCGTTTAATGCATTCAGATAAACTCTAAAGCCATTATAATATCATTTAAACTGGCATAATAGCAATGAAGGTGCGGCACGCGCCGGGCACACGTCTGCCCGTGGCGGCGGCCGCCGCGACAATGGCTTTTGCTTGCATAATTTTTAATCACACGACTGAGTAAGCAGCTAATATGGTAGAACGCGTATCAACTAGGGTAGGCATTGGACATAGTAGCGCAATTTAAAAAGCGTCGGCGTTCTATTTTTTTTTTAAACTTTTGAATTAGGTATGAGCGTGGAGCGCTTGTTACTCATATTTGTTATAGGCTGGATGTGATTTTGGTTGCAGCGTATGTGTGAAACTCTTTTACTTGGTTCGTATACGAAGACATTGCCAAACTTATGGCAGGCTTTTTCAATAAAAAAAAGAGCAGTAGTCGCATATGATGTGTAACATTTGACATCTCACCTTAGTAATAAGCAATTTTAACAGAATATTCTGAAAAAAATGGGTCAGGTATTACATCATTTTATAACTATAAAATAAACGCAGTAAATACTCATTAGAAGACATTTGACGTATCAAAATGACCTTTTATAGTCAAATGACACAATATTTCACCAAAAATAATAATATGTCATGTTCATAATATCGATTTTAAATTCACAAAATGGCACGCGCTTCCCCTACTTCCTGTTACACTGTTACACATACTTCCGTCCCATTTCACAAAATCACTCCTAAAAATTGCTTATATAGAAAGCGAGCGGAAAGATGTTACACATCAAAAACTTACAAAATAAAGGACAAATCTTAATAAAATAAAGGAGCCTAGACGTACTGCGTTTCTTTATTTTATAAAGATTTGTTTTAAATTAGGAATTAGAGTGGAGCGCGTAGCGAGCAAATTTGTTACAGGCTGGATATTATTTTTGTAGAAGCGTGAGCGAAACCTTTATGTTTGGTTCGCACACACGCGTAGGACAAGGCTTTGCTCTCAAAGATATTGCCAAACTAATGGCCGTCATTTCACTGAGGACAATGAGTGAAAGGATGGGATTCTACAATAAATCCTGATACATAGAAGTTGCTACTCCGGAAACTTGGCAGGCCGTACTAAGATAAGATAAGATCATACTCATATCGTGACCCGGATTTAAATATCTTCCATTCCACACAAGTACGCAGAGAAATTTGGACGTGCCATCGTAAACAATTTTCGCCGTTATTAAACGGCGAAAATTGTTTACGATGGGGCGCGGGGCAGCTTAACATGACAATGCGGGCATTAACGGGCGGAATCGGTGACGTCACGCGCGCTTATGACGTTAAAATTGAGTTCGGTGCGTTAAGCAAAACGATCGCAAATGTTAAGCTACTTTGGGAGAGATCTATTACCGGATGGGTCAATAAAACATTTTTGCAGTTGAATATGAAGCGTTCTTAGAGACGGTGGCAAATGTTAAGTGACTTTGGGGCGTTCTCTCCTCCGTAAGCAGATGTATCACCAATTTTTTTGTTTTTGTTGTAATCGATCCGTTCTTCGAAACGATCGCAATAGTCAAGTTACTTAGGGGGAGGACGGTAACCGGATGGGTCACCAAAAAAATTTAGCAGTTAAGTTATTGTGGTCAACGCGTTATTTAATACGATAGCCAGGCTACTTCATTAGAGAACAGTATCAGAATGGGTCTCCGAAGATTTGTTGCCTCCAGATTGGGTTGCTAACTTTTTCTAGACCAAATATAGTATTTTTGGATTCAGTACCCATAAAATTATAGTAGTTAGATAATTAATAAAAAAAATATAGTACTTATATTAAAAAATATTTATTTTATTTTTTTAAGAAATAAAATATAAATATGATAAAAGCTATGATAATAAAGGCGTGTTCCGTTTTAGATAATAGCGGCTGATTTTAGCGACTTTGCTGATAAAATATAGTAGTTTCGCCTACTATAATATATTTTTAAAATAATAGTAGTTAGACACCTAAAATAGTAGGCTACTATATTATATAGTAGGGTTGGCAACCCTACCTCCAGATGACAAACGAGCTGAGTTAAAATGTTGCCATTAAAATCGAATGGCCAATAAAAATTTGCACTAGGCACTCTGAAAGTTTCTGATGATATCGTGGATGGTATTAGGTGGAGTATCAACTGTAGAGAATTAAACGGATAAAGAGACAATCTGCGTCTGCGAGGGCCGCTCTATGATTCTTTTTAAAAGCTTGAAGCCGGCGTCGGATCTGCCTAAATATGCCGCTTTTAAACGAAGTCTTTGAATCAGGTGTGTGTCCATTCACCCACGACATTTCATTGAAATAATTCAATAAATAATTTGTAAGTAGTGTAACTTTTTAACGATTTTATTAATATTTGTAGCTCGACGAGTAGATTACCTACGTACGTAGTTTTCGTATTGCGATTGCTAGGTTTACTGAATATAAAACACAGTTATCTAATACCTTTAAACGAGCAATTTTTTTATATTTTAATTTTAATTGGTGTAACATTACTATAGTATTAGATTAAGATCCTTATTGTGAAGAGGAAATAAAGAATTTTTATTATTATCTCCTTTATTTATTTTCTTTCTTAAAACTAGATTTTTACAATATTTTGATATAAAAACAATAAAACATTATAAAAATCTAATCATTAAAAAATAAAAAAAAATAAAAATTAAACCTAATTATTATATATATAATCTGAATCTAGGAAACAGCACTAACGATTTTCATGAAATTTAGTATGCAGGGGGTTTCGGGGGCGATAAATCGATCTAGCTAGGTTTAATTTTTAGAAAACGTAGATCGAGTAAAGCTCGGTCATCCAGGTACTGGAGAATAACGCACGTCATTTTGTTATAACAACAATGTATAGTGAGCGTAAAGTATGAACTATTTTGATTAATTTTGTTTTGCAAACTTATCGTACACACGCCTACAGACATCAACCTACCACAAACTGTCAAATTTCCTCAATAGATTTTGAACTTTATGCCTTAATGATATGGTTTAAAATGTATTGAAGAAATTTAAGTTTTTGATAGGTTTATGTGCAGGCGTCTGTACCACTCATAGATTTTTTATAAAATTATATTTTACATACTAACGTTTTCTATACATTTGACATGTAATATGAACTATCTATACTAATATTATAAAGAGGAAACCTTTGTATTTTTGTATGTATGTACTTATGTTTGCAGAGAATAAACTCAAAAACTACTGGACCGATTTAAAAAAATTTTTCACCATTGGAATGCTACATTAGCGCTGAGTAACATATGCTATATTAAAAATAATAATAATATACAAAATACTAAAAACAAAAATTTAATTTTCCAATACAAAATGATTTATTTCGTTTGTTGTCATGGAAACCATTGATATATATTTAACTCAATGATGGAAACTGTCAAAGCGGTACGAAGTCCACCGGGTCAGCTAGTTACCAATAAAGATATTAATATGTGCTATTTTAATACACAAATTAAACGATAACGCGTCAGCGTTAATTTATCAAAAAATACTGTAAATAACGCCTACCCTGCGGAAAATATAAATAGTTCAATCATTGATAAATTCTTGCTTTATTTCATGATTGTATTGAATATCTGTAGATATAGAAATCTAGGGTTAAGAAAAAACAACAATGCGACAAATTAGCCGGGTCACAACGGAAACACTGCCAAAGTCTAGCCGTCGCGATCCGACGAGCAATTTATTAAAGAATTGAAATCCCAATTACCGGCAATTCGTGACGTTTAAGCGACTATCCCTGACGATAAATTCTGGAGATCTCCGCCCCGAGCGAGCCGCGGTGCCCTCAGGCTTTCAGGGGCGTTGGCTTCTACTACGAATTACCATAAAGAAAACGACAGTGTTTTGATTGTTTTGCCTTGTGCCCTCCATTGGTTACAATTTTAACTAGACTCAGACCCAGAAGTCTCCAGTGTTCACAAAAGCATATTTATAGTAGGTACTCGCTTTAGTTGTGGTGGTGACCGCTTACTATAACCATATAGACTTAAAGTCAAAGTCAAATCATTTATTCCACATAAGCCTGCACATATTGACGTTCTTGGAGCTGCTGGGACCCAAATCTCAAAGTACCTATAGAAAATTTTTTGGAGCTGTAGGGAATGAAATTGGTAAATGTGGTTTTATTTATTATTTTAATATGAAAATCATTGGAGCTCTTGGGAATGAATGTATAGAAGTTGAAATTTGGAGAACAATAGATTTGGAGCGCTTGGGAATAAGCCGTCAAAACTATAAAAACCCAATAATAATAAAAAATGAGACTTAATAACTACTTAAACTACCACCAGTTTGGGTTTTGGGAGAGCCTTCGAACGAGAAGAGCTGGCAAGAAACTCAGGAGGCTTTTTTCTGTTTCTCCATCTTTTCAACCAAATTACAATCATGTTCAAATATTGTAAAATTTTGAATACATTAATAATAATAGCAGCATTTTTTTTAGGAGCCAGTTTGTTGATTGCCTCGGACGGCATTTTCAGCTTCACCGGGCTTTTTTGGGGGCGGCGAGAAACTTAAAGGGTTCCTCAAGCCGTGTGAAACGAATCACCTTCGGAGGTTTTCTATAGGGAACGGCATCATGCACTAGTGCTTGTTCACGTGCCCTACTAGATTCTCCGAGGGGTTCGGATCGGATCGGGAGTAGCAGGTCCAAAATCTTAGTATTGGGATGCCTTTACACCAGTTTTTTTTGCGTTTGGTCTCATATGCCCTTTACAGCGTCCGGGCTTATTTTGAGGGGGCGAGATACATAAAGGGCCTCAATCCGTATGATCGAAACATTGGCAGAGGGTTTCTAGAGGGAAGGAATGAGTGTTTTCCCGTTTCCTACTAGATTCTCCTATGGTTTCGGATCGGATCAGTTTCGTGTAGTAGTTAACCCACCGGTCACAGACTTGAAGGTGCCGGGTTTCGTTTTCCAGCGGGAGAAATATTACATGTACTTTATTAGAACAACTTATCAATTCAATACATTTATTTCAGGCACAATTGTACACTGCAAAAGAAAAGATACATTTAGTCAGCTATACAATTAAGAAATGTGATATCAATGATAAATTCGTACAGTAGCAGCAAGAGTCTTTAGACAATTTAGTACTTCGTAAAACCAACAAAATAATCTAATAACAGACGCTTGTCAAATAAAATACGTTCTTTAAGTTATGATTATCTTTATATATAAATCTTCTGTGCGTGTGTATGTTATTGAACTCCTTCTAAACGGCTGGACCGATTTGGATGAAAATTTTCTGTGTGTGTTCAAGTGGGTTCAAGAATGGTTTAGATTTACAATTGGACCCGGTAGGTGGCACTGCTATAGGGGTCCATCATGGGATACCTACGGGTGTTCTTAAGCGGACAAATGATTTGTTTGTTTTGTTGTCATAGAAACTGTTAAAGCGGTACGAAGTCCGCCAGTCAGCTAGTGGTTATATATAATTTTATGCAAATTTTGTTGCGAACAAATTGCAGTTTGAAAAAAGTGTTGAGTAATTTTTTCGTAACGTAAAAATAACAAATATAACTATTACCATCTTTTTTCCTTTTATTAATTCCTCGTCTGTCAATAACGTATAACAATGGTTAAATACCATTGTTACGTACCATAATATAGCGTCTCAACAGACTAGGGGTTATGGACAACAAACAATTAAGTATACGGTTTTCTTACTACATAAAAGCTTAATATAACTTAATTACTGACAGTGCAACCAGCTGCGTTATTCACAAATTACTGACAAAAATTATTAAGTACGCAGTTAATGCAAAAGAGAGTAAAGCCAGAATTATAAAATTGAATTTCTACATAAAGAAAAAGAAAAGAAAAACCCAGAACAATTTAGAATTTATATTTAATTTAATTTGAATTCAGAAAAATGTGTGCTGTTGTTATAAATAAATTGTGATGTTGTCTTCTAAAATGTTTGATGAAATTTAGTTAGTTATAGTTTTATTAAAATATCACAGACAAATATCAGAGACAGAGAATGAGAATGGAACATAAACGATGAGGTATATATATGCATATTTGATTTAAATCATTTATTTAGTTCAGGTTACAAATAGCTCTTATGAATGTCACTATGCCTAGACTGGACGGGAAACCTTGTACCGCGAAGAACCGGCAAGAAAATCAGGTACACTGCCAATATAGCATAATTGCCATGATATAGCTTTGGCAGTGCACTGGACCCGGCATGTCATGGGGTGCGGGTACGAATCCCGCTCGTGGATTTATTTCAACACTTTGTCTTTTTTCAAATTCATTAAATTAAATTGACCACAAGAGTTCGCTGGCGATTTCGGATACGCCCCCGATGTTTGGCCCGCCAACATTCACCCACAGACGCTAAATTATTATTGGGAACATGTGTCGTTTATCCGGTACCGCAATCTCCGCAGCTGAGGCGGGCGGTGCATCAATTATGCACCGGGTTCGATGCCGGCCGGTGTACGGACCGCCATCTTGTAGAAACTTCACTTGCAAGCGGGAGATGTGAGTTTCATGAGCGCCAGTAGGTATCTTTTAGTTTTGTCTTTCAGAAATATTTTGTCGTCAAACAAACAACTTACATTTTGATCCGACAGTTTTTTTTAAAATTTTTATACAAAAATAAATGTTTTACTTAATCTAAATCGTGTAACAGAAACCAGAAAGGATTATTCGTACACTATATTCATAAAACTACTTTTTGTATGCGACATTATTTTATAACTTTTAAAATTACAAAAAGTTACAAGTTGATAGCCAGTTTTTCAGTAGGGCTTCTCCTAAGGTATAAAATAATAAAAAACCCTATAGTGAACGAAAATTTTTCTAACACGTTTTAGTATTCCGTGTTTAAAATCAGCTTGCATCAGGTCATGGGTACTTGAAATAAGACGACTTGTTACCTACCCACACCTTTTTCAATTTCGAACTTTCGATTTGAGTTAGTATGCAACATGTAACATACCTAATCAATGCACACTCTGAAATAAGTTTGTTAAGTGTCGACTACTGAATTGATTTCAAACATTTTGATATTTAGGTATTTCTTTACCCATAAACATAGAAATCTTATTTCTTCTGTATTTTTTATTTTTATTTTCAAGGCTTGTCAGCTAAAATACATACTATATATTTCTCTCTACTCTAGTATTACCTACGTACTTACAGACGCATCAAACTATCCAAAAATGTCAAATTTCTTCAACCTGTCAAACCTGTCAATCTTCAATTTGTCTGAGTGGTAGAGCCACGCTGCGTTGCAGCACGAAATGGGCCGGCTCGCCCGGCGTAATACCACGCTCTCGTAGAATATCGGCGTAAAACAATGGCACTCGTTGCTGTTGCGTATCGTCCGGTGAGTGAAAATACCGGAGGCCCATCTCTCACCCCTCCCTCCCAATTCCTACTCCCTCCTCAAGATCCAACTCCTTCCTCAAGGCCGGCAATGCAACTGTGATTACTTTGGTTTTGTGGGTGTCCATGGGCAGCGGTGATTACTTTCCATCAGGTGTTTTAAGTGTTAATTGCTACACTTAAGCTGAATTAAATATTTATATAAAATACAGTGAAAAAATTAAACGCCCACCCGACCCAGCCAGGAATCGTACCAGGGTCTTTCACAATCCGGGCGGCTGCACTGACCGTTATGCTACCGGGAAGGCTGACGTAAGCGCTGAATTTTGTCACTGCTTTTTTTGATTTTTGAAATGCTTTAGAGCGACATTAGTGCCATCTATCCAAAGGTATTTGCAACCGATGGACATGCAGATTCATCTTTGCAGATTTATTTTATTTATATATAGATAGATAGATGAATACCACAAACTGATAATACAACGCTATAGTAAATTTTACTTTTTATTTTTAAGTGTTAATTGCTACACTTAAGCTTAATCAAATATTTATATAAAATACAGTGAAAAAATTAAACGCCCACCCGACCCAGCCAGCAATCGAACCTGGGTCTTCCGCGATCAAAGGTTCGATTGCTGGCTGGGTCGGGTGGGCGTTTAATTTTTTCACTGTATTTTATATAAATATCTATCCAAAACTGTCAAATTTCTTCAATTAATTTTTAACCATATGCCCATATACATAATGGTCAAAGTTGAGGAAATATGACAGTTTGTGGTAGTCTGAAAGGCAGGCGTGTATACATTAATGTCCACATAAATGTCAGCATGAATTCGAACTATTTTCAGGATAGGCGTTTATTGTTGTTTAAATCACAAGTACCTGGATGACCGAGCTGTGCTCGTTATTTTTTTTTAATAATGTTTTCTTTAAATGAAACTTAGCTAGATCGATTTATCGCCCCCGAAACCTCCTTGCATAACAAATTTCATGAAAATCGCTGGAGCCGTTTCCGAGACTCAGATTATATATATAAGAATTGCTCGTTTAAAGGTATTAGATATGTTTTAATAATTATATTTGAAAAGTATCAGTTACTTACACTGTCACGGAGTCAACCCGTGACCACGGCCGTAGTAACTCGGTCGAAAGTATAAAGTATAAAGAAGGTATGATACCTTTTTACTAATTAGTTTGCATTAATACCCGTTTAAATTCTTTGTTTAATTATGGAACGCGAAAGTTTAAAAGTGTATACTTACACTGTTTTCTGAAAAATATCATATCTCGTTGAAGAACAAATAAACTTTGGAACATTAAACCACTAAAATGATCTTTCGTATACGTTGCTGTACTGAAAATTTTATACCCAGTTCGCAGTACAAAAGCCAATCCTAAAGGGACCTTATAGAGTAGACTTAAAGGGGTATTTTACTTTACATTTTGGCGTGTAAAACAGGTATTTTGTTGCAGTAAGTGGGCAGTAAATAAGAGATGTTTTATAAAGCAGTTTGTCTGGAGATTGAGCGGCGGAACAGCGCGGCTCGCAATAATGTAACAAACAAGGTTGTTATACTGGAAACGATTCAAAATTCAAAATTCAAAATCATTTATTCAATTTGAAAAAACTGCTAAAAGTGTTAAAAAATTTTTCCACGAACGGGATTCAAATCCGCACACCATGACACACATGGTCAGGTGCACTACCAACTATGCTATCGTGGCTCTGTCCAACCTGCCGAAATTAATCAACACTACTACTCTTGAACTCTAAGCCAAAGGAGTTTTTATTCAATGTCGACAACTACGTCATTAACATCCGATTACGAGACATTACTTTGTAAAATTGAATTTAAAAAACAAAATAATGTTTTATAACGTTGGAGACATAATCAAGCTACTCCATTTTATTTAAAGTCAGTTCGAACTTTCGCATGAAGTCCCCGTCCACGCCATTATTTTGGAACACCAATGAAAGTTACAACTGTGACTGTTTAAAGTCCAACACTCAACCTAGTTTCAGAGATTTCGAAGCCAAATTCAGCAGACCTACAAATATCACTGTGGGCAATACGAGTACATATATGATTTTCTTATTATCCATTAAGTTGAGGCTCAATGTGACCTTATAGGATCTACACGACAGCTCTACTCTAGTAATCGTTGCAAACAACGGTAGAAGTTCCTTCAAATCTCTACTAATGTCAGCATTCACACTCGAAGTCGCCTGAGAACATTTTCATTTACTTGAACGCACGTTTCTTTTTACTTTTTACAACTCTCATTTAAATTCTAATTATATATTTATCATACTTTATTATTACTAGAAACATACCAATTTACTTGCCTAACGGAGAAACTTGGCTTTTTTCACCTGACAGTAAGTCATGATAAGCCCAAAGTTCCAATAAGCGCACCACTCTTATTGGACCTTTGGGCTATTATATGTACTTCACACTCTTTGTTTTTTCTTTTTTTTTTTGCCTCTTCTTTTTATATATATGTGTGTTGTTAATAAATGTTTTCTATTCTATTTCTATACTATTCTATACTCTCGGAATCCTCAACAACTTAGTCACAGGCTTTCGTATCGCTATCATTAACTGACAGAACACAAGAGTTCGTCTTACCCGTCAAGAGCATGACGTACGGACATATGGAGCCGAAACGTGGACACTCACGGTAGGGCTTTCACAAATTTAAAGTCGCTCAGGCTATGCTCGGAGTTTTCTGAAAGATCGGATTAGGAACGATGTCATCCGACAGAGAACGAATCAACACAGTCCACCGGCAAAGCAAGCTGAAGTGGCCGGCCATACCGACAACCATTGGGGTAAATGAGTTCTCGAGTGGAGACTGCATCGGCAAACGTAGTGTAGGACGCCATCAGACTAGGTGGAGCGGCGATCTCCGTAAGGTGGCTGGCAAGAGCTGGATGAGAGTAGCCGTGGACCGTGCTCGGTGGTGCGCTTGGATGCCTATCCATGTGCATATCAAAGCCTTTATGTTCAGCAAAGGACTAGCATAGGCTGATGACGAGGTAATGATGAGAACTCAACCATACTACCAAAATATTATTGTTATTGCGGCATGCTGAGTGGTGCACGGTGGTGGTAGCTAGCCATGCAGAAATATCACAAGCCCTACCAGTTCTACTACAGACTAAACCGGCGTATATCGAGATCGAGAGCAGAACAACCCGAAGGCGTCTCCAAAGGCTTGGACCTCGGCTCGGATTGACCGGGTCACAGGGGTTGGGGAGAAGAGCCCAGGTATATGTCTGTACCTGATATAGAGCGCGTGTGGACCAGCTTCTTGTACCCTTGTTCTACGAGTACGGTGTGTTAGGCCTATGCGATTGTGCATTATTGAGGAGCACGATGGCGCAGTCGTTAACGCGCCCGGTCTGCGAGTGCTGAGGGTAAGCAACTTTCGCAAAAGCCGGTCATCGGAGGATGACCAAGAATTTATCACCTCGAGCTCCTCCGTGCTTTGGAAGGCACGTAAAACCTTTGGTCCCGGCTGCATTAGCAGTCGTTAACAACCACTGCACCGGGCCCGCGTGGTGGTTTATGACCTGTTCCTCTATCCATTTATAGGGAAGGCCCCAGCAGCGGGGATATAAAAAATGAGCTGGTGATGATGGTGATGAGTGTGCATATTAAGTATATCATGAGAATGTATAGTGGCATTTTGAGAATCGGTCTGGGAGCGTTCGCATTGTTATGAGATCATCAGGGTTATCTATATAGGACGTGTCTAGGGCGTCTAGATACCGTCTAGTACCGTCTTGTTGGTTGGAAGGCTTTCAACATTATAGTGTGCGGTCGCCACAACAAGCGGATTCGAGTGTTGGGTCGAAGAAAAGTCATTTAAAAAATCTTTGATAGTGAATGCGGTTTGTCGCCATAACAACAATGTAACCTAGCTTTGCAGTGTTTCGGCAGTTAGAGACTGCAGTTCCTCGATAATTTGTGATATATTCGCCTCCATCTTTTATTAAAAACTAGCTGACCTAGCGGACTTCGTACCGCTTTGACAGTTTTTATGACAACAAAATAAACAACTCGTGGAACATTTTGTATTGAAAATTAATTTGTCGTTTTTAGTATTTACCGTTGCTTATTATTTATGTTTTTCACCGTTCAAACCTTCCCTGAACTTCCACAAATATTTCAAAATCATAATTAGCCAAATCGGTCCAGCCATTCTCGAGTTTTAGCGAGACAAACGAACAGCAATTGATTTTTATATATATAGATGTATAAAAAGATGATGCAGTATGAGTCACTTTGGCATATTCGTACCTTGTCTAATATTCCCTGCAATCGTGTATTATTTCGGTCACAAGCCGCATCGCTCTGCGTATTGTATCGTGTCGGGATCAAAGCCGCGTTCGCGATCGCTAATGGCGGCAATCTACATTTAATTATACATAACAAGTTTGGTTTAGAGCGTGGCACATTAATTTACACGCAAATGTTAAGGGGGCGTTCCGCTGGAAAGTGGCGATGTAAATTAGAGTTGAGCGGTAGCGGCCGGTGGTAAACGCACGACTGGCTCGCAAACAGTGTGCGAAAGTGCCAAAGCTGTCAAATTTCTTCAATAAATTATCAACCTTATGACATCCACATAAAGTTCTAAGACTATTGAGGAAATTTGCCAGTTTGACACTACCAGCTAACTAACTAGAATGGCGCAGCGACCCAAAGTGAGTCTTGGCCTCACGATAATAAGAGTCGCCATCTGGGTCTGTCCGGCGCCACCTGGTGCCAGTCATCCGCGTTGAGCTCGCGCAAGTCCCTACAGACCTCGTCCTCCCAGCGGTATCTGGTATCTACACTACACACCAGTTAAATTACTGCAAACAAATGACAATCTAAATTTGTCAATACATCACCAGCTCATTTCATGTCCCCACTGTTGGGGCACGAGCCTTTTCTATGGATGGAACACCACAGGCAGACCATCACGCGAGCCCAGTGCAGTACGGTGGTTGTTAACGACTGCTAATGGAGCCGGGACCGACGGCATAACGTACCTTCAGGAGCACAGAGGAGGTAGAGATGATAAATTAAATATCACCCATCCGATACCAGTCTTTTCTAAAGTGGCTTACCTTAACAGACCGAGTGCGTTAACCACTGCACCATCGAGCTCCTAAATTTGTCAATATAAATGTTTCGCAAAACATAACAAATCGCATCTGTCTTGACAACGAAACCGCGGCTTAAATGAAAACGACACCGCGCAACACTTGTCACCTTCCATCCCTACGGCACCGAGAGAGACGGATCGAGGCCGTTCCCGAGTCGGGCGGCGGGCGCAACCCGAGACCCTTGAACGCGTTGATTACTGTACACACGTGTCATATTATATGCGATACTACGGTAATATTTTAATAATAAACACGGGGAAATAGCAGAGGCAGGCATCATTTCATTTATTGAAAATTCACACAAAATTTCGAAAAAAAATATACACGAATGGGATTTCGGAACTAGTACCCTCTGACACATCGGGTAAGGTGCATAAACTAAGATTAAAAGTGTTGATTACGGTTTTATATAATTTTACGCAAATTTTGTTGCGAACTGAAAAAAATTGAAAAAAGACAAGGTGTTTTATCAACGCTTTGTATTTTTTCAAATTCAGTTGGTAGGGGCTTCTGGAAACGAGCTTGACCGTGTATTAGAGGGTGCTGCTTCAAATCCCGGTTGTGGAAATTTTTTCAACACTTCCGAATTGTAATTTTTGGTTGCATCAAAATTTGCGTAAAATATATTTGCCTATCGTAGCGGCACCTTAGAGCATTAATAAATGCTCTAAGAGCGGCACCTAACATCGACACTTAAACACCAGAGTTCGACAAAATATTCATCGGCAAAAAAAAGATAGATTTTCCTTGCAATTTCACGGGATGACATAGATGTGTCTGTATTATCAGTTGCTGTGCTGATCCTTATTTCTAATAATTCAAGGAAAAAAGTGTTATTTTGGGAATGTTATAGTATACTTGTAAACACCTACCACTTATTTATTTTCGACTGTTTACACAACACAATAGGTCTTACAAGTAAACAGAGAATAAGTTTCAAATAGTTATTCCGAATTTAAAAATTAATTAATTATCTTAATTAATGGCTTTGGGTTTAGCATTTAGCCAATTTCAAGTGTTTTTTATTATTAGTGGTAAGGGTACAAGTACGGTAGATAGAAATTAAGATGGAGTCTCACAACACGTGTTATTACGAGAAGAACTCGGGTGAAACTCCTATTCCGTGTTTTGTTTCTTTTACTCTAATTTGAAATGACATACGTAACAGCAACAAAACACGGAATAGCTAAAAATAAAAACTCGCAACAAAATTTGCGTCAAAAATTTTTTGAACATTTTACAGAATAGCTAGTCGGAGCTTATTCTTTATTTATTTGTAAGGCACAATGTGTTTAGCCCTAAGCTAAAGATGAACCTAGGAGCTCGATGGCGCAGTGGATAACGCGCCCGGTCTGCGAGTGCTGAGGTTAAGCAACTTTCGCAAAGGGATCGGATGGGTGACCAAAAATGTATCATCTCGACCTCCTCCGTGCTTCAGAAGGCACGTAAAGCCGTTGGTCCCAGCTGCATTAGCAGTCGTTGACAACCACCAATCCGCACTGGGCCCGCGTGGTGGTTTATGGCCCGTTCTCCCTATCTTAGGGAAGGCTCGTGCCTCAGCAGTGGGGACATAAAATGAGCTGATGATGATGAAAGATGAACCAAATCTGGTTTTATACACCATACTTATTAATACAGGAGTTAAATAAAACCACAACAGTATATGCTGTACATGAACGGTTCAACTAACGTGGTGCTAATAATTGGCGCAGTGGCACTAATCGGAGCACTTTGTCATAAGCACTTGGCACCTATCCTCATCTTTATACTATGACACACTGATTTAAAGGATACCTAATTCTATTTTGAAACACAGTACGTCGCTTTGCTGCAAAGGTACGACAGAGATCTTGTCGCGTAAGAACCACCGATCTCACAGATCCCCGGTTCGATTCCCAGTTAGTATGTATTTGTACTCAAGATTTTGTATTTTCACCTAAAGCTCTAGGTTCCCCTGCCTTGCTATCTAGTGATATGGATGGACTAAGATGAGATAGTTCTCATCTTAGTCCATTGCCTGAAATACTTAATATATTTTCTTTAGTATAATAAGTACGTGTAAGTAATTCACTTAATTTCCCACCACCTAATTCACAACATTATTTAAAGAAAGATAAAACGCAAGAGCTACTTTTATTCATATTTTTTCTTTGATCCGACGTTATTTATATTTTGATAGTAAACTAATATAACATTCTCAAAATCAAATCTGAATATTTAGTAGGTAATCAGCTGTTCACTTCAAAATAGCTTTTCTAAATCACATTCATCTGTCCGTCTAATACTCTATTTCACTTATTAGTAGAATACACTATGTCAAAGAAATGTCCACTTCCTTTGAACCGTGTTTGATATATGTGACAAAAAAACTAACGTACACACACAATACACACATAATACACACATCTTTCTAACCAACAACGTACAAACAACAATAATTTACAAAATGGCTGTTGTTCACACGATTTTCGCGCGAACATTTATCGGTTTTTAATGTAGCAGTCGACAAGGCGTTTTACAAAAGCTGAGCACGCATCATAACATTCGACTTTCATCTTTTCTCGCGCCGCATCCGTCAAAGAGTAACGATTACAGAACAAGATGGCGGCCGTAAATTCGCGCCAACGCTCCGCCATCTTTACTGTCAAGAGCTAAAGCTCAAATTGAGTTTTTGAAACGGTTTTTTATAGATTATCGTCGTGATGCGACGCGTCCGCCACTCGGACGAGTGAAGTGGACGGTGCAGAGATCACAGGATATAGCGGCTTTGAACACTGTCAAAGACGACACACCGCTACATCTCGCACCGACATATATAACTCATACCATTTGTCACTTTTAATTGCCACTTGTTGTCGAAAACGGGGGAAGGAAAACGATATATTCAGTTTATTGTGAAATAAACGCGGTTAGGCGCCCGCTCCCGGCCGATGGCGTTCAAATTAAGACATTACAAGGATAGTGGTGTGTTTTGTTCAAAGACATATAAGTACGTCATCGATGAAAACCTCTTTGATGTTTGGATGTTGTTTAGTTGCAAACGGCCGGCATTGGTCGAAAAAAGCACATTGACATCCGGTAAATTAGGCCCTGAAACCCGACATTGGTTTTTAATGTTTGATTTTTCCATCTAAGTATACTGAATCGAGAATTTGGTAAGCTCGATTTTTAAAGATGTTTAAATTAATCTCAAGTTGGTACGTAATCTTCTTCTTTACAAGATATTTTTTATCTTGTAACTATATAAAGCATTGTGAATACAAAATTCAATAAATAAAAAAAATCTTCTTCTTTGTTTGATATTATTAACAGCCTGCATGTTTGTCCGCCTAGATAGCCCTCTTATCTAAATATCTTGCCAAAAATGAATGTTGTAGCATTGTTGGGTTTCACGTCATCAGGTGGAAGAGAGCGGCATCTCTCCTGAGCAGGGTGCGCTGCAGCACCAATAGCATCCTGAACACCATTGCTGATAAGGTGGATTGCCCCATCCAGAAATACTGGGTGAGATTAATCAAACGTTAAAATTTTCAATTTCCACAATGTCATACAGTACCACTACAGTACTCTCGTAAAAGTAAAAAAAGTCAAACTATAGTGAATAATACTTAAAATAAGATAAGTATGCGAGAGCAGACCAGCCTCCACAGGCGGCACTCGTTTGGTTTTGGTTTGGTTTTCACACCAGCCTATTCACCCCAGCAATATCTTTGCGTCATGTGGCCTGCCAACTGCCATTACAAGTGAATTTAAGGAAGAAGTCAGCTGCTAGCCACCTTTACAGCGTAATCGAGCTAATGTGCTCCGATAAACTTTTGGTTTCATAAGCCGTCCCTAGAGGGCTGGCATCACATCATCATCTGAGTGGTAAAACCACGCTGCGTTGCAGCACGAAATGGGCCGGCTCGCCCGGCGTAATACCATCTTCTCACAGAATATCGGCGTGAAACAATGGCACTCGTAGCTGTTGTGTTTCGTCCGGTGAATGAAAGTACCGGAGGCCCATCTCTCACCCCTCGCCCCTCCCAATTCCTACTTCCTCCTCAAGATCCAATTCCTTCCTCAAGGCCGGCAACGCATCTGCGATTTCTTTGGTTTTATAAGTGTCCATGGGCGGCGGTGATTACTTGCCATCAGGTGACCCGCCTGCTAGTTCGCCTCCTTTTAATATTTCAAAAAAAAATTGGTTGTCTGTAAAGTCGTTTTACTGACGATAGTTGAACGTGACAACGAAACAATTTAAAATTTTTTTTCATAAAATTCTTCATTTAGAAAATCATTTTAAATTTAAAAAATAAAAATACAACAAAATATATGTTGTATTCGAAATCGGCACCCCCGAAAACCATGGAAATGATACCCATATTAATTTTACATAAAAAAGTCACGTCCGCCATCTTGGATCTCGAAATAGATGTTGTATTCGAAATCGGCACCCCCGAAAACCATGGAAATGATACCCATATTGATTTTACATAAAGAAGTTGCGTCCGCCATCTTGGATCTCGAAATAAATGTTGTATTCGAAATCGGCACCCCCGAAAACCATGGAAATGATACCCATATTGATTTTACATAAAAAAAGTTGCGTCCGCCATCTTGGATTTCGAAATAAATGTTGTATTCGAAATCGGCACCCCCGAAAACCATGGAAATGATACCCATATTGATTTTACATAAAAAAGTTGCGTCCGCCATCTTGGATCTCGAAATAAATGTTGTATTCGAAATCGGCACCCCCGAAAACCATGGAAATGATACCCATATTGATTTTACATAAAACAGTTGCGTCCGCCATCTTGGATCTCGAAATAAATGTTGTATTCGAAATCGGCACCCCCGAAAACCATGGAAATGATACCCATATTGATTTAACATAAAAAAGTTGCGTCCGCCATCTTGGATCTCGAAATAAATGTTGTATTCGAAATCGGCACCCCCGAAAACCATATCTATATCATAGATATCGCTCGCTAATTATCGCTCGCTAATGCCGCGTCATATCGCTCGCGAGCGAGGTAACGCGGAACTTTTTCGTGCATGCAGCCGGGTCTATCAATTTATAAGACGTTATCACGTCAAAAATCACGCAGGCATAGCAGAAAAAGGCTCAGGTTGGCCCTGATCATTTTATTTCCTCTGAGTTACATCAATAACTTTCGCTTACCTACGTCATCATCATCATCTCAGCCAAAAGACGTCCACTGCTGGTCAAAGGCCTCCCCCAAGAATCTCCAAAGAGACCCGTTTTGTGCTGCTCTCATCCAGCGGCTATTCGCGACCTTTATATTTACTTGATCTGCGTATTAAAACATTTCTTTTTTGATATCGTAGAGATCTATCATAGCCTCTCAATAGCTCGTTGAGTGAAGGTGAGTCCAGCCAGACTATATGACAAAACATTTATATATCACTAGTGTAGATGATAAGTGTGAATAAAACAATCTTGTACTTAAATTTTTGTAACATGTTATGTTATATAGCGTGTTATTTAATGTGGACTCACTTTTAATATCGTACTACTTGTAAACCAACAAAAACATTAATGGGAAACCCACTATACTCTCTAAGTAATGCTCTTGCTCTTACTCTGCCAAATTATTGGAAAATTGATTTCAGATCGTAGTAATCGTAGTAAGTTATTCATCAATTTAATAAGATAAATTTTGCCTTATACCTCACTTACTACTTGTACTTACTATGTAATTTACTTGTTGTTCTTATATGAATAACAAAAGCAAAGCCAATTGGTGTTTACATATAGAAAGAAACTGACTAAATTGAAAACTTATTTAAATAATTAGATCGGGTTCTTAAAACTATCCATTTAGCTTAAAAAGACAATAATATCTTCTTTAAAAACATTTCTATCATCTGTTCACGACAGACGAAACGGTAGCCAAAATCGATGCGAATCTAATGAGGGCCATTCCCCACCAATAATAGTGTCGTTTATACGGCAATAAACTAAATATATTCGCGGCGGCGCGTGACGCTGTCACTTTGACAGCCAATTAAAAATGACAGATGACGCGCGGCCATCTTGCGCGCCGCTCAAAGACGCCGCGTTTTGGCGGCAACGCGAGGGGGTGTCGCCGAAGAATTTGTACGACACATTTTTAGCTAGTCGAGATTAGCTTTTTGTGGTTGCCGTCAATCAATCTTGCGGTGGTTTGTTGAAATCGTGTTAATTAATAATGCGGCCTTGCGAAAGCATGTGTTTTTAAAAACAAATATTTTTTACAGCAGCTAAAAATAAACGACAAGCTTACTGAAAACAGCTTAATGGAATTTTTGCCTGCTTCTCTAGCTAAACCACCGGCCGGTGGTTCTCAGACACAGAGTTGCAGGGTTCGATTTCGAGCGAGTACACATATTATTAGGTTTGTTTACTGGTTGGTGGCTGGTGTTGTTTTAAGTACGTGTTTACGCCTGGCTGTTGCAGCATTGTTGTGTTCCGTTAGATATAGATAAGATATAAATAAGGTAGTCGTACTATTCCTACAGTTCGTTAACGTTATCTTTAAGGTTGCTCATCATCATCATCATCAGCTCATTTAATGTCCCCACTGCTGGGAACATTAAATGAGCCATAGAACGGGCCATAAACCACCACGCGAGCCCAGTGCGGATTGGTGATTGATAACGACTGCTAATGCAGCCGGGACCAACGGCTTTACGTGCCTTCCGAAGCACAGAGGAGCTCGAGGTGATAAATTTTTGGATGACCGGCTTTTGCGAAAGTTGCTTAACCTCAGCACTCGCAGACCGGTTGCGTTAACCACAGTGCCATCGAGCTCCTCCGTCATCGAGCTCCTCAACGTTGCTCGAACAGCTATATTTAAGTATCTACTAAACGCACCAATAAATCATGACAGCTTTTATGCTGTGCATTATATCTGTGTACTGTGTATCATATCCTCGAAGTAGCCATCCTAACAATAGCTTAGTTAACTAAACTACACGTGGTTCAAAGGCTGTACCTACCAAACGCACTAACTCAACACTCTCACTCCATCCAATGCACATAAATGATCTACACATTTCATGCTAAATCAGCCATCCTAACGATAATTTTGTCAAACCTTTAGCGTCTTTGATATTTCTATCTTACGGAAATATTAAACTTATTTCCGAAGATAGATTATTATGTATACCTATCTATAGTATCAGAATAAGCATTTTAACCAGCATCCTCAACCATTGAGTAACTTACAATTGATTTATTAACTGTCAAATTAATGCTACTAAAATTGTTAAACACTAACGTTACCAGGCGGACGTTCGAAGGGTAAGGCACACTAGCGCTGCTAATGGATTTAATTTGAAAAGTAACTGCTAAGCTGGATTTTTTTTCAAACATTGCGGACCTTCCGACACTAGGCAAACATCTATTAGCTTTGTTTTTGTATTCATTCGCTAACACCAGAAGTGGCCATTGTTTGTGAATAAATGCGATAGCCCGTTTTGTGAATAAACCACGCAACAAAAAGTAGTGAACAATTATTAAATAAATACTATGGATGCTTTTCTGTTATCGGACGGTACGCAATGTTTAAAAAAAGATCCGGTCCGTTAGTAATTGTCAAATTATCAATTGGTGGCGCTAGTGTGCCTTACCCTTCGCCTTAACCAGGCGGACTTAAAGGAAGAAGCCCAGTCACTGAACCAACTAAACAGAGCTCGGCCATTCTTACAGCCATGCCGGGAAGCGACCCAGCGACTATGACTTAATCTCTTAGGCCCAAAAGGGTTTAGTGTTGTTTTTTTTACTTTTAAGTCGTCCTAATTTCTTTATTAAAATTAACTTAGGGCCGATTTTTCAATTGACGCATAAAACTTATTCGTTTGATAAAGTATTAGATAACCATTTTAAAAATGTATTGTCTTCTTTTTAAACAGGTGACATTTTAGATTGATTGCGTAATACTTCATCAGAAGGATAAGTTTTATCCGATGATTGAAAAATCAGCCCTTAGTAAATAAGCAACTAGAGTGGAGTCTTGCGCAGGTGAGTCTTGGTCGTGGAACCTTTGTCACGATCAACCTTGGAAATTCCGCTGTACGGTTAGCAACCGAACATTGGTATTTTGATTTTATTGTAAGTAACCTCAATAATTATTGCTCTATAAGTAATTTTGAGTGTGACGCGGAGTCACGTAGGCTAACGCGGACTAATTGTCATCTAACGCGCAACACAAACGCTACTTTACTGTAACGCTAACTCATTTGTGAACTCTATTATATCTTCTTAACTACATACTCTTTTTTTATTCCTGTCTTTGACATACATAATTCAAACTCTACTCGTACATCCGCTCTCGAAACCGATTCGAACGAGCCGATGCTACGATTTTATTAACTTAGTTCGTTCCCCTAGTTTAATCTAGTCTAGTATGTCAAAATCAAATCAAAATCGTTTATTGCAGTCTATCAAGGTTACTTATCTATAAACAGTGATTGGGACCATCCTAGTAGACTATTCAAACCAATTTGTGTGAATGTGTGTGTGGGGGGGGGGGTGAGGGTGTGTGTGTGTGGGGGGGGGTGCGTGCGTCCGGGAGTGCGTGCGTGTGTGTGTGGTGTGTATGAGTGTGTGTACTGTTATCTGCTCTATACTTACTGTTTTTTGTCGCTTTAAAAAAAAGAAAAAAAGCCTTGGTGGCCCAGTGGCAAAGGGCTTGGCACGACACCTAAAGATCCCGGGTTCAATGCCCAGGTTGAGCAAAGTGTGTCTCGGTTTACATAGTCCGGGTTTGTGCTCACCAACCCGCGTTTGGTAAGCGTGGTGATTAAATCCTTACCCATTAATTGTAGTGATGATTTGATTTCAATGATGGAGGCCTTTGCCCAGCAGTGGGACAGTTATAGGTTATTTACTTTTTTCTTTAGTGGTTAATAAAACAAAATATCAACTTGCACCTAGTTTATTCCAACATCGAGTTTGTCGTGGTGTCGTCACCAGCTACGTCATATTTACAGCATTGAGCGTCCGCTTATCTTAATTATTACTTTATAATAATTTAATAGTAACGTCACATAAAGAATATATTTACAATTTACATTATTATAATCAGTGTGTAAAAGTTACGATATCCAATAATAATAAAAGAAATATGTGTCAAAGTTTTCCTTAGTTTTTCTTAATGAATACAAAAAAAATATTGTGAAATAACATTTTTGGATGTTGCGCGTGTTTAAAAGAAAGATAATTTAGGCCCTTGTTTTACATTATTTATTTTTAGTCATAAATTATAAATGATTATTGCATTTTCATGTAGTACAGGGTGTACTTAAAAAAACTAAACTAAACTAAACTTTTACTTTATAGTATGTAATAATTAACTTTCACATGTTTTCACATTTTTTGATTGTTCGAGTATATGTTATTCATCATTATGTCATTTAAACACTTTTCACAAGTTATCACAAAAAAGGGAAAAGCTTTAAAAACATATAAGCTATATTATATTCGTTGTTATATGAAAACTTATCACAATACATAAAGTAATGGGGCCAGTGTTCTACAAGGACCAGTGATCGACACTTTTTTCCTTTGATAATTACAAATAAGGGTCACAACTAATTTGTGACTTTAGCAACAATTGAACACATACCAATTTACGTCAGAGCTTTCAACCAGTAAAATTTCAAGAAAATTCTGTTATTTTTTGGGGTCGAAAAGCAAGAGTTGGCAAACACTAGTTTGTGTTAAACGTCGGTGCCACTGCGTTATCTGCAGTTGGATAAAGTGAGTTAACTTTGGCACATGTTAAGCATTTATAATTACAAACACCTTGCTTATGACATTTTTAACTACTTATAATCGAATTTTGTACAAGACATAATAATTACATAAATCTTAAAATGTAGTTTTTATAAACTGGTTTCAGCCGGCGTTTTTACAATGATCATGTCGCTAGCTTTACAGATTTATATAAGACAATATGTACTTACTAATATTCAATCTAAACCACTTAAGTTTCACTGAACAATGTAAAGTTTCACAGTTTTCACTTTTACATCAGATGTACTTCGTTCGTGTCTAAAAAGTACCATCTACCACTTGTTGTTTCATTTTAAAAACGTCGATTTTATAGTCAAAAAATGTTTTGATAGTTTTGCCTGGGCAAAAAACTATTAATCGGTAATGTTTGGCTGTGATTAAGTAAATATGTTTTTATTTTATTGCATGAAATCAAAAAGGCTTGGTTAATGCCACCAGAAACATTCAAACCATACGCTTACCCACTTTGAAGATTATTATGTTAAAAACGTTCATTCGAAATTGAACGTTAAAGAACTAATGTGTTGACAAATTATACTGTCTTTAACGATCATTTCCCTTATCCGTAGCTATGTATCACAATCAGTTTTCTTTCACCTTAGACCATTGCACTAAAAGCATAGTATATATTAATCTTTAATAATACAGACACAATAGGTGTTATTTATCATAGCACAAGTACAAGATGACACCTGTCAAAAGTTCATATCCATTTCACTGGTTTAGTGTCTAAACCGCAACTAAACCGTGACAAAATGACAGCTGTCAAAGTGGCGTAACCATACAACAATATTGAATTGCACCAAATCGTGTCCAAACTCCTTCGAACGCCAGAAAAAGAAAAATAACACTTAAAAAGTTTTAACACCTCATTAATTGGTGAGTCCGCACGGGCTATCATTCTCTTTGTCTACCCGAGGGTCCTGTGACCCTGGGCGCTGCCACAATCACGTGTGAGAATGCCCCAAGCTACCATGAGAGTGGTGGTGGTTCGCAGCGAGATGGTGGAAGTAGGGTGCATAGGGTCCAGGTCCCGTGAACGGGTATGGCACCCCGTGCGAGTAGAGCAGGCCTCCAGGGTATGGCCCTGAGGGGAAGCCGCCCGCGGGGGGAGGAGGCACTGTTGGGCTGTTCACGTCCATCCCTGGGTTCTGCTTTTTCCACTTCGTTCTTCGGTTTTGGAACCAGATTTTGACCTGATGGTAGAAAATAAACATGTGTCAAAAGATATAAGTGACAAGTGGGATATGATTCTTTGGCGCAGTGGCATCTCTTTAGAATAGCTATTTTATAAGTTAAGCCAATTCCGAAATGCCGGGCCAGTGGGTCGAGCTGTATATCTCCAGCTCTTTCGAACATCTGAAGGCATGTTAGGCTGTTGGTCAACATTTTTATAGTAAAATTGCCGTCGTTAACAACCACCAACTTGCATTAGGGCAGACAGGTGATTTACATCCCGATTTTCCATGAGGGATGGTAAGGAAGGGGAATAAATAAACCCAGCTGTGGGAAGTTTGGAGACTGAGGAAGGTTAATTACCTAGTTTAAAGTAATTTATCATCTATGGTTGTTAAGCAGAATGTCGGAACAGCGGATCAGTGTCTAAACAAAAATATCTCTAGCTTCTCCGTGCTTCAGGCCGTTAGTCCCAGTTAGTTACTGATGTTGAAAGATAACAGTCGTTAAAGCCCACTAGCTGGATGGATGGCCTAAATTCCCCATTTAGTTCATTTGAAAGTCATCATCATCATCATCATCACCAGCTCAAATACGTCCCCACTACTGGGGCATCACCCTTCCCTATGGATGGATAGGGAGAACGGACCAAAAACGTCACGCGGGCCCAGTTCGGATTGGTGGTTGTTAACGATTGCTAATGCAGCCGGGACCAACGGCTTTACGCCACGGAGGCGCTCAATATAAATTAATACATATTTGTTCATCCATCCGATGACCGGCCTTTGCGAAAATTGCTTAACCCTAGCATACGCAGACCGGTCGCGTTACCTACTGCGCCATCGAGCTCCTCATGTGAAAATGCTTAACCCCAACATGCTGATGATAGTATTGAAACAAAGTATGTACGCACCTGTGTTTCTGTCAAACTCAAGCTGAGAGCCAGGTTGAGTCTCTCACACACGCTCAAGTACCTCGTCGTCTTGAACTTATTCTCCAAGGACACCAGCTGCTCATAAGTGAAAGCTGTCCTGGCTCTACGTGGCTTAGTCCCCCCCTTCGAGTCCCTACTAGACGAGCTGCTTTTCCCCTTCTTGGGGCTCAAGCTGTTTGGACTCTTAGGGTCGCCGTTGTCATCTAGATCCGATTGAGTGAGGATGTCGTCGTCCATGTTTGAGGTCTGGTCGTCTGTTTCCACATCGTCTGCTTCAAGATCCGAGTGTTGGAGGTGGTCTTTGACTGTAAAGAGACATTGGGATGTTAGTTTGATAAATACCAATCGTGATCACACTAATACTAATAATTCATTAATCCTGCACGGCAACTGATTATATTATGTATTTTTTGTGTTATTGAGCCGAAAGGAATGAAATGAATGGAAAGATTCTACTGTTGTGTGTATTATATGGATGCATGAATACATACCTACTCATGCATCCATTTTACCCCATTGATTTTCCCCATCAATGGGTAAAGTAGATTTTTTTTAATAACTGCTTCTTGAGATCGTAACGAACAATGTTTAACGTAATATTAACGTAAATTTCTTTTAATAATTATGCTTTAATGGAAATGTTGTAAAATTAGGCATATTAGTCCTAATGATGTCGATAATTTTATTTAAACAAAGATATTTTTATTGACATTTCCGTCTGGTTTTATACATAACATTAAAAACCAACTACCTACTCACTCCTAAATGCGTTAAAAGCTCGCTAAACACAACTCAGTGTCATTTATTTATAGCAGCCATTACCTAAATGTTCTGAAACCAATAAAACATTATCATAAATTTGAAAATTTTATAGTTTCCTAAGCTAACGTTATTTTCATGAAAAAAATGTTCATGTTTCCCAAATGATATAATAGATGTATCCGTTTCCTGTTCCACAGCGCGTGTTGCCAATGCGAAATAGTTTTAAAACCCCATTAATTTTTAATGTGCCAACATCGGTAACGGAAACATTAAAGTATAATTTACGATTAGTCTTCGCATTTAACAGAATTAGTATTGTAAATGTATTGCAGGATGTGTAAATATTAGCGAAATTGGCCGTATTTATGTCGTTAGATTACAGTTCGGGATAAAACGTACCGTTGATTGTCAAAGAATGACAAAATTGCTTACATCGACTGTGGATATGAATCTTTTAACAAATTATAAGTCAACATGTTATTCAGAGCAATATCGACTATTAGGAGAGTGTATAGAGATAATCGAGGGCGACCGTGCTTTGGAAGGCATGTAAAGCCGTCGGTCCCGGCTGCATTAGTAGTCGTTAACAACCACCAACCCGCACAGGTAGGCTACTCTTGACGCAAACTCAATCTCAATACAATTCCAATGCGATTAATATGTATCGATATTGGGATAAGTTTCGCAATTTCGGAATGCCCCATCTCGATAATAATTTGTTCACTCAATTTCTACGCAATTTAATTCCAATGTAGCGCTATTATCGCTTTTAAGAGTGCCATTTGAATTTTTTAGATTTGGGATTGGAAATTGATTATTGCAATTGTGTTTCAAGAGTAACCCACCAGGGCCCGCGTGGTGGTTTATGGCCCGTTCTCCCTGTGGTGTTCTATCTATAAGGAAGGCTCGTACCTAGCCAACTTCGGGAGCAGAAAAAATAAAAATCAATAAAGATTAAATAGTGATTATTTAAAGTTATATTTTTTTACACTGCAAACATACCTTTGTACCTTTTAAACATTTTTGTTCTTGTATACCTTTTAATTGATGACCATAAAATAGTAAAGCTCTTTAAAAGTATGTGTGTAATTTAGTCAATGAAGACTTTTTGACCAAAGTTCATTTACTAATTTCAACTCGTACTTCATTTACGCTCAAAACACGCTCAGCGGCGGCGTTTGCGATTTGAATCAATAAAGTGAAATCCGGGTCATTGTAGGTGCGTTTCTGTAGCCGAGAGATTAAAAAACTACCAGCGTTTTTCCCGGAATTCCGGGAGAGTTGGCAACCCTAACTCGTGCCCCAGCACATGAAATGAGCTGGCGATGGTGATAGTGATAATAGAGAGCAGACGACCTTAAACTGTAACGACCTAACAATTAGGTACTTATATTATTTCTAATTGGTCTGTTTGAGAGTGTACGCCTCACAGTGTCCTAAATAAATTTCAAAATTCAACATTGTTTAATAAATGAATTCCTATGGAACTTTCTTAATATTTGTTACAGACAATATTTTCAGGTTAGCCATGAATTGTATTTATATAACAAAACTGAATAAAACTAGTAACAATTATTAAACTTTTAATATGTATCATGTGGATGTGACATTAATTAAAATAAACTTAACATTAAGTAACTATATGTATGTAGGATTATAAGAGATTTTAAACTGTTTCTTCAGACATTGTGTGGGCCGATGTAAGAATCGTGCAAATGAGAAGACGTTTTATTTTAACACTGTTTTTATATTACATGGAACCAAAGTTTCAACTTGTTGATACTAGAAATCACAGTATGGCACTAGGCGAAACGTGGGACAATTCCGTGACGACTCTTCACTCCGTGGCGACCCGATCGAAAGTAAGCCATATAACTCTACTCTTTGAAGTGAGCTCGCTCGTGTCCACCGATAACATCACGACTCCGTCGAAGCGCGCCAAAACGTAGTTCTGTTGAATCGCCGCTTGGGGCGCGCTTACGTTTCGTTTAGTGTCAATACTCATGACCGGCTACGACATGTATAATTATAATTTTAACTACAAACAATTTTTTTTTTAATCAGTACCTATATCTACCTTCGAAAGCTTTTGATTAGACACGTTGTAATTAATTAACATGTTAGATAGATGTTGAACTTCCACAAATAGTCAGTGATTTTAGTCGTTCTTTCTAGCATTTATATTTATCGCTATCCAATAATGTTTCGGGGCTAAGAGGAATAATAAAGAAGGGGAAACGCTTCCTGAGTTTCTTAATTAAGAACTTGGGTTTTTAAACCAAAGGCAGTCTGCAAGAGATCGCTGAAAGCGATAAGACCGCCTTTTAGGATTATGTGTTACTGTATTTTTTTGTTTTCATCTGTGTGTAAGCAATATAGTATGTATCTACCTATCAAAATTTACCTTTATTATTGTATGTTTTTTTTTTACAATTATTGAAGTCAATAAGTGACTGTGCAGGCTTATATTAAACTAGCTGTGTTCCGCGGTTTCACCCGCGTTATTTCCCGTTGTTGCAACATTTTTCATTGCTGCTCCACTCCTATTACTCAAAGCGTAATGTATATTACATTAAGGCGAAGGGTGAGGCACACTAGCGCCGCTAATAGATTTAATTTGATAATTGCTAAACTGGATTTTTTTTCAAAAATTGTGGGCCTTCCGACACTAGACAAACATCTATTATTTAATAATTGTGCACTACTTCTAGGTTTGTTTTTGTATTCATTCGCTAACACCAAAAGTGGCCATTCTTTGTAAATAAATGCGATATCCCGTTTTGTGAATAAACCACGCAACAAAAAGTAGTGCACAATTATTAAATAAATACTATGGATGCTTTCCTGTTATCGGACGGTACGCAATGTTTAAAAAAAGATCCGCTCCGTTAGTAATTGTCAAATTATCAATTGGTGGCGCTAGTGTGCCTTACCCTTCGCCTTAAAAGAAATTACTAAGAAATCTCACAGGATCCTGAAAATGCCACTACACAGTCAAATACACTACACCATGCACACTAATATAGACCCAGATATCGTACTCGTTGAACAAGAGTAGGATCATACATTCGGTTCACACGCGCTCTATACCAGGTACAGACATGTACCTGGAGGTCCGAGCCTTTAGAGGCGCCCTCGGGTTGTTCCGCTCCCAATCCGACCTTAACCCCTCGAAAAATCTACTAGGAAACGGGGACACGGTTGCATCATACCATTCTCTCTAGAAACCTTATGACTGTAAAATGTTCAAATAATTTTTAAAGCAAATTTTGTTAGAAATTTGTGGAAATTTTGTGGAAATTTTTTCAACATTTGTGTTTTTGTAACCTTATTTTTAGTTTTTGTGACTCTGTTTTGAACACACTGCTTGGGGAACCCTTGAAGTTTCTAGCCGCCCCTAAAATGTCCACTGACGCTGTAAAGGCCAGTAGCGGCCAACAGCAAAAAAAATCTTTAAGAAGCATACTAAACATAATTCAAATGACAAAAGTCATATCGAATAATAAAATTAAAATTCCATTCTGACACTGCTGACTTTTCAACTGCACATAACATATTACAATTTTATTACCTCTCAAGACAAATGAAAACATACTAACGAGATATTTGGTTACCACGCATTTAAAACTCAATACAATATAAGCACCACACGTTGTTATTGGAAATTAAGTCATAACGCCATTAGATAGAGATGAAAAAGGTGCGAAAGACGAAGTCGTTTGTTGCGTTTATCTTAAAGCCGGTGTGCCATGGGCAGCAGTACGAATTAGCGCGATAAAATGAGGCGCGGATGGCGCTGACGAGTGATATATCGTGGGTGCGCATGCGACGGTATTCTTAAATTAAACGCGGCAAGAAGGTCAGCTATCCATCGAAAGATAGTGTGTGGCGATAACTGGTACTGAACATTGAATTTATAGAAAATGGAATCTATACTAAATTAGTATTAATGTTACTTTGTTTCTTCCATGGAGCTGTTCTGGAGCGGATATTAAATAAGAGACTGGACACACTACCTCGAGTCTAATAATATTCTCTCACCATCTCAGTATGGCTTTCGTAGAGGAATATCAACTAACGATGCTGTTCACGATCTTGTGCATTCTATTGTCCCAGCTTTGGATAAAAAGAGAAAGTGCCTGGTGCTTTTCCTTGATCTGGCGAAGGCCTTTGATACGGTTCCATTCTCTCGCCTTCTTCACAAGATGGAAAAGTACGGAATAAGAGGCCTTCCTCTCAAGCTTTTTAAGGACTACCTTTACGGTAGGGTCCATAAGGTGAAGATAGAGCAATGGATTAGTGAAGAGGCGCACATTACATACGGAGTCCCGCAAGGCAGTATTATAGGCCCAACATTATTCCTCATATACATAAACGACCTGTGTCAGCTTGAACTTTGTGGGGGTAAAGTCTTTACCTACGCCGATGATACTGCACTAGCGTTTTGTGGTGACTCCTGGGCTAATGCTTTCCAACTTGCTCAGAGAGGTTTTGACTCGGTGATGGGATGGCTAAAATGCAACGTCCTCACTTTGAATGTCTCAAAAACGAAATATGTAGCTTTCTCACTTAGGACAAGTAACCTCCCATCATCTGATCATAACATCATTGCCCACGGGTGCAGTGGCCCGCCCTGTGCGTTCCCTTGCTCTTGCCCTTCATTAGAACGCTCTGACTGCATCAAATACCTCGGAGTCTTGATGGATCAGACGCTCTCTTTCAAACCTCACCTTGAGCTTCTGGCATCAAGGGTCCGAAAGCTAATTTACATATTTCGTACCCTAAAATATGCTGCTGACCGTAAAACCATTAAAATGGTGTATTACGCGCTGTGCCACTCGCTTTTAGAATACTGCATCACCGCTTGGGGTGGCACTGCTAAAACACACATTTTGCCGGTGGAGAGGGCCCAACGCATTCTCCTAAAAGTTGCTGCAGGTCACCCGTATCGATTCCCCACAGTCGATCTGTATAGGAACTGGAAAGTACTAACAGTTAGACAAACTTTCATACTTAAGACCGTACTCAGGAAGCACTCACAGGTTCCCTATGACCCCAAATTATTTAGGGATAAGCGACGGAAAACTAAAGTCTGCATCGAATCTTCCCAAAAAACTTCCTTCGCGCAAAGGTTCTTCCTTTTCCTCGGTCCCTTTCTCTATAACAGGATGAATGCTGCCCTCTATATCTACCCCCTTCAGAAAACAGCCTGCAAGTCCTCTGTTTCAAAATTTCTTATGTCACTTGACTACGAGGCTACGGAGGATCTGCTCTGTCCTCTGAGATAGTTTTCGAGACCTATCCTTTCCTTTGCTTTGGGCCGCCTCTTCTCAATTCACACAGTTGCTCACTTACTTATATACACACGCACACACACACTCATACCCACACACACACACCCCCACACATTCTCATACCTACACATATATAGTATATTCATAGATATATATTTACAAACATCCATTACACGAACACTCGAACACAGTACAGTATATGTATACTCAAACAGGTTATCTGTTTCTCATTTGTTGCGATCTGTTTTTCTTTTTGATAAAAATTTGTTAATTGGTTAATTAGTACTTTATTAAAATAAATAGTTATTATTTGCAGGGAGGGCCTGGCGACCTGTAGCCCAGGTTTCCTTCTGAAACCTTTATCAGGCACCAGTCTCTCACAAATATGGGATGCTATTTAAATTTTTAGTAAATAAGCCTTTACTTAAATGTACCTATTTTTGTGATGGGAAAATAAACATTTTATTTATTATTTATTTATTATTCCACATACGTTCCTTCCTAGTATAGAGGAATACTACTTAAACTTTAGTATGTTGACATGAGGGGATATCGGGCGTTAACGCGAGCGAAGTCGCGGGCAGACCGCTAGTAAAATAAAAAGAAATGCATTTTTTGCTGCAGAAAAGTTATAGTGAAACATATTAATATTGCAAGTGTATTCTACTTATTTGTGAGAGAAGCAAAAACTTATTGTTGTTACTCAAATAACAACATTTTTCTAAATTACATAAATTAGGTAAATCAATTTAAAAAATCCAATACATGTAAAAATATTCATATCTTCAGCCTATAAACGTTACACAAATAGCACCTTTCTGCGATTAGGCCATAGCACACAACACTGGCCCAGGTTGGTGGGGTTTAGTGACTGATATTGCGATAGCAACAGGTACCAACGGCTCAACATGCCTTCTAACTCACGGAGCAGTTTCAGATCTTTTAATTTGATCATACTGTAACCTGACCTTACTGCACCATTGAGGAGCTCGATGGCGCAGTGGTTAATGCGTCGGATCTGCGAGTGATCATCGGATGGGTGACCAAAAATGTATCATCTCGAGCTCCGCCATGCATCGGAAGGCACATAAAGCCGTTGGTCACGGACTCCCGGCTGCATTAACAGTCGTTAACAACCACCAATCCGCACTGGGCCCGCGCACGTGGAGGTTTATGGCCTGTTCTCCCTATCCATCCAAAGGGAAGGCTCGTGCCCCAGCAGTGGGGACATCAAATAAGCTGATGATGATGATGATGACGAACCTGACATTGCGAAAATTGCTTTAACTTGAAAAATCAAAACCCGAATTAGTTACCGCTACGCTATCGAGCTCCTATGATTCTCTATTATCGCATAGCATTCACTGTAAAGCACGCCGCTCCGTTCAAAATAACCGGTAAAGATCGTTAGTCCGTCGCTAGCTAGTTAACGCGGGCGGCGTTCCTCGATAATTGACTACGCCGCGTATTCGATACTGTTGTTTTAACGCCGTCGATAATAGATGTCTGAATAACAACTGAATCGGCTTACTGAAGTTTCAGGATGTATCTTATACTATATTTATTGTTTGTTATTACGTAACGGAGGAGCTCGATGGCGCAGTGGTTAACGCGCCCGGTCTGCGACTGCTGAGGTTAAGCAACTTTCGTAAAGGCCGGTCATCGAATGGGTGACCAAAAATTTATCATCTCGAGCTCCTACGTGCTTCGGAAGGCACGTAAAGCTGGCTGCATTAGCAGTCGTTAACAACCACCGCACCGCACTGGGCCCGCGTGGTGGTTTCTGGCCCGTTCTCCCTATCCATCCATAAGGAAGGCTCGTGCCCCAGCAGTGGGGACATAAACTGAGCTGATGATGATGCTGATTACGTAACGACGAAGCTCTTTCTCTTTGCTTTCCCAGTGTTTAATACTCAGAATAATATCTACAGCTATTGTTCTGTGGTTTAATATGAGTTTTACTTGTCATACGACCAAATTTTTACTCACCTCGTTTGTCACAAAGAGGCCACAAAATAAGGAGAATGCAGAAAATAAGCTTTATATCGTATCAGCTCGGAAAAGCTCGAAAAAGTCCAGGTGCAGCTGTTGCGTAATTCGGTGTCTGTGAGAGGTTGTCTATGTATGCGTTAGCGTTGCTCGAGCGCGGTATGTATGAACCTTACCTTCTGCAGTCTTGTTATTTTGTGAGATTCCAAACAGGGTGCCAAGTGCGAGTTTCATTCGCCATTCGATCACGTTAACGAAAACCAGAATTTGTATGGCAAAATGTTACCTAACTCCTTTCGTATGCCGCCAGGAGGCGCTGCTTCAATGCCATACTAATTTTCGTTTTCGTAAACGTAATCGAATGAATATGGATAGTAAACAAAACTCACACTAGGCACCCTCATGTTAAGAGCCTATAAGGCTGAAGTTGGAAGCGCACATCACAATACGAGTATTGCGGCGCCTGGCCCCGCTCTTATCTGGGCCCGCAGGCCCCTCGCTGAATCGAATTATTTTAATATATTTAAATTCAAAAAATTCAAATTTCAAAATCATTCAGTTTATGCTACAAATAGCTCTTATGAACGTCATTATGCCATTGGTTCGTAAGTCTACTCTGTACCAAGTACCTTGTACTGAGAAAAAGCGGCAAGAAACTCAGCAAGTGTCAAGCTCTTTTCTCCCTTACAGGGTCAAAAATATTGAAAATGCCCAATCATGAAAGGACACTTTCCATCACAAACAAACACACAAAAAAGGACAATCACAACACCCAAAAATAAAACAAAAAATAAATTTATTATATATTACAAAAATGTATTCCGGCGACTGGGCCCACCGTCAATATGAATATAAGATCTATTATTTAGATCGAATTCTAGTACAGTTGGAAGAAACCGCATTCGAAATAAAAATAGTTTTTTAAGTAAATCATATTTTATATGTATTTACATAGATCAGCCTTTAATACCGAGATATTTTAGTGGTTGTTTTCCCACAGGTGGGTAGATCAGACCAAGAAACTGAACAATTTTCCCCAAGAAATATAGGTCAAAAAACGAGATAATTTTTTCACTTTTCTATTCAAAGCCTCTATTGACCGAGCATGGTTTGTATGGAAAAGTTAAAAAATTATCTAATTAAGTTTTTTGACCTATGTTTCTTGGGGAAAGTTGTTCAGCTTCATGGTCTGATCCCCCACCTGCGGGAAAACAACCACTTAAATCTCTAAGTGCATAATTATGAACTTTCCATGTTATCTGAAACTGTTCTCTTGCCAATCACTCGGACAGTTAAGGCTATTACTTAAGGTAGGGGCACCAGTTTTCGACAGGAACCAGTGTTCGACATTTTTTCATATAGAATAGGGATGAGCCACTGATTTACATGACTGCCAAAAAAAGGAGTGTTATGTGATGTTTCTTTATTCCACCATAACTTCTAAACGCTTGAACCGATTTAGATATGAGGTATCGTTACAATCCTTGCATCGTTTCGACTAACATAGACTAGTAAAAATTTGGAAATTCAACCCCTATGTGGGTAAAATAGGGCATGAAATTTTGTATGATGAAAATTCGTCATTATTGGAGTCAGAGACTAGAACTTGATGTTTAGCATGATATCTGTAGAGGTTAATTATTGTTTCTTCTTGTATAAAAATGCTTACAAATTAAATAACCTAGCATGACATATTTTATTAAAATTAATCTTATCACTAAAAGGTACAAAATAAAAATAAATAATTAAAACAATTTAAAAACACGAGTGCCATGACAAAAAAGGCAAAAAAACAAGATGTCGGGGGACCTTATAAATAACAAAGTATTCCACAAATTCTTTTTTTTGCCTTTTTTTCAGGGCAGTCGTGTTTTTTTAATTTTTTAGTCTTTAGCAACAATTGAATACAGACCACGTAGTCACCTAATTGCTAGGTGTCATGCTGTAAAATTTCAATGAAATATTTTTGGTGATGAAAACTGTGATGAACACTGGGCTCAAATGTCGAACACTGGTGATGATGCCACTACTTTACCTACAACCTTTTTGTGTCTCGTTTTGTGATTTGCGGCGCGCGCTGTGGTTCGGTGTTAAAGCATCAAGTGCTCGCCATAAGCTCTTGAGCCGTGTGCCCACAACCCCAATAGCCTCCAAATCCCTTGCTAGCCGCGCGGTTTACACCTTCCTACTGCGTAATATAGAGGCAAAAATTTTTGGAGAAGACACTATTTATACAGAATGGAAATCTTTAATTTCACAGTTCACCAAAAAATGTTATAACAAACTATTTAACCAACATTTGCTAAATGAACAAATTCTTTATCTATATATTAAATACGTGAAGCAAAAACTTTGTACCTACCTACCCCTTTTTACGAAAATTGCGCGGACGGAGGAGTATGAAATTTCGCACACTTATCTATACTAATATTTTAAAGAGGAAAGCTTTGTATTTTTGTATGTATGTATGTATGTTTGCAACGAATAATCTCAGAAACTACTGGACCGATTTAAAAAGTTCTTTCACCATTAGAATGCTACATTAGCGCTGAGTAACATAGGCTCTATAAAAAAAAGAAATACGGTACGAAGTCCGCCGGGTCAGCTAGTAGTTTATATAGAGAAGGATTGCAGAATGTTAATTTTTTTAAAATTATGCATAAAAATACATTAAATCAATAAAACAAACATTACACACACTACCATGTATTTGACACACACGCTTAAATACTCTTTTCAAAAATTTCAAAAATGGAAGCGGAGCGGCTATAATCTGTCAATGCCAATCCAAACTCACATTCTATCTTTTTAATTTTTCTTTGCACAGTATACAATCCGTGCAGCCTTAATAAAATTACGGTCGAATTTCGACCAGTGGGTGACTACTATTAGTAATAATTATGCAAGAGAGAGTTTTGATGAATCTCAAGCAAGGTAATTTCTTGTTTTGAATATTTATTATACTGTGTTTTCTTTAACTAAAGGCTTATTTATATTTTGTGACAAACCAATGTTTACATTTGTCTTTAGATAGCGAAATAAACACTTTTCTTTCATCATCAGCTCATTTTATGTCCCCACTGCTGGGGCACAAGCCTTCCCTATGGATGGATAAGGAGAACGGACCATAAACAACCACGCGGGCCCAATGCGGGTTGGTGGTTGTAAACGCCTGCTAATGCAGCCGGGACCAACGGCTTTACGTGCCTTCCGAAGCACGGAGGAGCTCGAGATGATAAATATTTGGTCACCCATCCAATGACCGGCCTTTGCGAAAGTTGCTTAACCTCAGCACTCGCAGACCGGGCGCGTTAACCACTCCGCCATCGAGCTCCTCCATTCCGAGCGCATTTTTCACTTCATTTTTCATTATTATTAATTAATTTAACCATTTTGTAAGAGCTTGGCCTTCATCTCAAGAAAAAGGCTGAAGGTGGAAGCGTACTTCCCTCGGAATCCTCAGCTACTGAGGCACTGGCTATCTTATCTCTAGTTAGTAGCGTTGTTGTGTTCTGGCAGCTAGGCCGATCCGATCCGAACCCTTCGGAGAATCTAGTAGGGCATGGGGACGCGCACTAATAGTGCGCGATGCCGTTCCCTCTAGAAAACCTCCGAAGGTGATTCGTTTGACACTGCTTGACGGACCCTTTACGTTCCTCACCGCCCACAAAAAAGCCCGGTGAAGCTGAAAATGCCGTCTGAGGCAATCAGCAATCTCTCTCCAAAAAAAAAAAATGGCAGCTAGAGATAAGCATGACTTAAAGTTTACGTTACCGTTTCGATAGAAGTTCATGGTAGACTCACTGCGATAGGTGCTGCGGTTCGATGTTAAAACATCAAGTGCCTCGCTATAAGCCCTTGAGCCGTGTGCCCACAACCCCAATAGCCTCCAAATCCCTTGCTAGCCGCGCGGTTTACACCAACTTACGAACACCAACATCCAAGCAAAAAGTTTTTAAGGAGAAGTTACTTTATTTATATTTTTTTAATATCGCTTTTTTTTTCTTTTTTTTTTTCTCGCTTATTTTGCTTTTTTTATCTCAATTTTAACGCCTCAGTGGCTGAGTGGCAGAGCGCTCGGCTCGATACCCGCAGGTATTCCGGATTTTTCGATGCATAGCCCGGGATTGTGATAACCAACCTGCATTTGGCAAGCGTGGTGATTAAGCCATTACCCGTCAATGTAGCGATGACTTGATAGAGACCTTTGCCCAGCAATGGTACAGTTTTATAAGGCTAATCAATTTCCTTATTACTTACATTTTTATCTTTTTTCTTTAAATATTTTTATATCAACCTAAGTTGACTGGAAGAGATTGCTTGGTAGCATATAAGGCTGCCTATTTTGTTCTCTATCTCTGTATCAATTAATTTATATATGTCTTATGTTTTTGTGTACAAACAAAGTTTATATTATTATTATTTATTGCGAGGGTGGCCTCGATCAATAGATAAAGGATCCAGAACAAAAATGCATCTCGAAAGTGGTCCTCTTTGCTCATAGGTACCTATACATTTAAATTTCGAATAGCAAAATTAAAAAAAAACATTGGATACCATCAACAACTTCAGCTTACTATGAACCTTAAATCTTAGACATAAAGATTAATACCATTTTTCAAGCGCTCATCGGGAATCTAGTATATTATTGCTCGAAGGAGGATGGAAATCTTTCAATTGACAGTTAATTGACAATTAATAAACCACCATTTTTAACAGATGAAAAAAAAAAAAAATCCTGACGTTTCGAATCCTTTGCAGGGTGCGTCGACACAGGGAGACTGAGGTGTTGGTCATCTCATAATTAGTTAGTACCTAACTTGTATACCCTCATTTAAATTTAATCAGGTGCGTTCCGTTTTACGCAGAAAGAGCTTACAGTATCTTTTGGTCTGGCAGTATGGTGTTGGGGCTGGCATTTAATATTTTGTATGATGGGGTCCCAGGCTTGTGATTAAGAGGATCCGTAACAAAAATGCATCACGATAATGGCCGCGTTTGCTGTTTGTGTAAAAAAACAGCTTATTACAAAATCTTAAACCTCGAACACAAAGGTCAATTAAAATTGTCAAATACCTATTTATACTCGTACTCAATACTGTAATCGACATTCCTAATTTGAAATAAGACTACAAGATAATATTTGCGGGTCAATTTATTTAACAATTATCGGGAATCTAGTTCTCCTTTCATCGAAGCATTAAAACTTCGCCACAAAGCCCCGCCCTACACAAAATCGTCGTACACACATCCACACACCTACTCCTTCTTTTGTTTCCATTACGTAGCTTTCATAAAATATCGATTCTCTCGCGAACGTTCCCAGATGAATGCACTCCCACCTACTTCCCCCCCAAATCCCGGGGCGAGGAAAGGCACTTGTAATCGAGAGCCTTTATTAATTACAAACTTGGACCGCAACCGTACCCCACCCTTAAGCCACCTCCAGCGCCCATTCTCAAGCTATTACCATCTTTAAGCTCTGTTTGCTAAAGTTAAAAATCCTTAAACGGCTATCCATTAACCCAAATTCAGCCTTATCTTTTGGGCGTAAGCTCGGGGCTGGCGCGCGTATTTGTCCTTAGGATTTGCTACTTAGTGACTGTAGGTTTAAGGGCTATTTTTGTGTTACGCTTACGGCTAGCAAACAAGAACCATCAATTTGGTAAATGAAGAAAATGGAGGATTGTAATTTGGAAGGCGTCTCGCTTCGGTGGGTTCGAGTTGTGTTCGCAGTTATGTTGGCCGCATCGATGCTTTAGTTGATTTGCGGGTGAATAGATTATGATAGGTAAGTACTATATGTAGGTATACATAGAAGCTTTTGTAAGTAGTGTACACAGATTAGGTCCATAATTACTAAGTATTGTAATAGCACCAATGTTCGACACAGTTACCCAGTGTTCGACGTCAGTTTTTGTCGCTACAAAATAACTAACATAAAGAATAAATTGAAGAATTTTATTGAAATTTTACTGGATGACAAAATTACTGCTATCATTACCTAATGCGATGAAGGACTTAAAATATAAATATTAACTAAGTGCCATCTTTGTAAATTACAGAATAGGTCCTCATCTTTGGCAATGAGGTTGAGAGTACGGAGTGCACGAGTCAGCGGCAGCGGCGCCTCACTGAGGCCACGCGGCACGGCCAGCAGCCGCGGCCGTCGTGGTCGCCGCCATGCATATAATATTATTATAAATCGATATATCTATCATCATCATCATCATCATCAGCTCATTTTATGTCCCCACTGCTGGGCACGAGCCTTCCCTATGGATGGATAGGGAGAACGGGCCATAAACCACCACGCGGGCCCAGTTCGGATTGGTGGTTGTTAACGACTGCTAATGCAGCCGGGACCAACAGCTTAACGTGCCTTCCGAAGCACGGAGGAGCTCGAGATGATACATTTTTGGTCACCCATCCGATGACCGGCCTTTGCGAAAGTTGCTTAACCTCAGCACTCGCAGACCGGGCGCGTTAACCACTGCGCCATCGAGCTCCTATAGCTCCTATATATCTATACTAATATTATAAAGAGGAAACCTTTGTATTTTTGTATGTATGTATATATGTTTGCAACGAATAAACTCAAAAACTACTGTACCGATTTAAAAAATTATTTCACCATTAGAATGCTACACTAGCGCTGAGTAACATAGGTTTTATTTAAAATAAAAGAATGAAATGCGGTACGAAGTCCGCCGGATCAGCTAGTAATACCTATATATTTTTATAAACGATCCTTCTGTTGTATGCATTCATGCAAATAAAGCGATTTGATTTGATTTGATATATTGAATATGCGTTTATTTTAATTTTTTGTTTTTTTTTGTATTTTATTTTAATACAATAAATTCATCATCTCAGCCAAAAGACGTCCACTGCTGGACAAAGGCCTCCCCCAAGGATCTCCACAACAACCGGTTTTGTGCAAAAAAAAAAAAAAAAATGTTAACTACAATATCATAAGTATCTGATGCTTCAAAGAAAAGAGTCTGTATTTGTTTTGATGCAGGAATCTAGTTGCATTTTTGCAACGGATCATCGAATGAGTTTTGAATTACTTTATTTAACAAACTAATTGGGTAGGTGACTGGTTATTCTAAATCTTTTTCTAGCTAGCGATTTTTTTTTTATAGAAATTTTATGGGAATTGCCAACTATGACGTCAATATTTTGTTCCGTCAATTGAGTGTTTATTAGTAACTTTTTAGGTTACAGAAATGTATGCTTAGGGCTAAGTAAATAAAAAATAGGTTAATGTTTTAAAGGACTGTTACGTGATATTATTTATATGTTTACCCCCTTACAAATAAACAAAGAATAAGGTCCGAATAGTTAGTCCGTGTTTTGTTCCTGTCATGTAAACGTCATTTCAAATTAGAGTAAAAGAGACCAAAAACGGAATAACTATTCGGACCTTATTCTTTGTTTATTTGTAAAGCCCATCTGAAATTAATTATTATCAACTACCATAACTTAAGACCATCGACACTTCAGCCTATAACCTAGTACCGAAAAAAGGTTCTGACATCAAATCATAATGACTACAAATCGCCACACAAATTCAATTCTAAACGAGTGCACAGAATACATAATTGTACGAGTATTAACCCAATTTATATTCGGCGAAACAGCTCTGGGGTGTTGTCACGTAATTCGGGGTGTAATTAAAAAGTCAGCGGATCCGCCATTGCGGGGCTCGTTAACGCGCCGATTGCGCTTCCGGTAGGTTGGCAGCGCGGCTTCCGGAAACTTTACGAAAACATAAATTTAAAGGAAGGGTTTACAACTTGTTAAGTCGATTCGAACATCGGATCTTGGATTAGCACTTAAAACAATAGAGACGTTGCCAATAACAATAATTAATTCCAGAACATTTACTGCCTTACAAATAAACAAAGAATAAGCTCCGCATAGTTATTCCGTGTTTTGTGCCTGTCATGCAAACGTCGTTCATTCATTTTTCATAGTTAGTTCATTCAACCAGTTCTTTAAACCTTTAAGCAATTTTTTATTTGACCTAGGCTCATGCCTATATTTACTTATTCATACAAGTAAATATTTATAAAATACAGTAAAAAAAATTAATTGGCTACCCGACCCAGCCAGGAATCGAACCTGGGTTTCCCGCAATCCGGGCCACTGCACTGACCATTATGCTACCGGGAAGGCTGACGTAAGCACTGAATTTTTTCGCTACTTTGATTTTTGACTGCTTTTTAGCTGCAGTAGTGCCATCTATCTAACGGTTATTGCAGCTGATTGGCTAAGTGCAGTAATTAGCACTTAAAAATAAAAAGTATCTTTTTATACTATTTATAAAATCAACAGCCAACCAAAGTAGATAAAATAATTAGTTACTATTTTACGAATAAAGCCAATATATAGAAAAGAACAATTTTATTTAATGCTTAATGATATTAATACACAGCTCGCCTTTTTATTGGTTATATGAAAATTTATTAAAAATATTATAGGTAGTAAACTAGCCGTTAGTTTTAAGCTGGTTTTTAATAAGAACTTACTGACTCCACGCCTGTTGGCTCTCCATCATCAGGGTTTAAGATCACCCAACTAATTCTTTCACCATAAGTAGTTTCCCCAAAACGCTTATCCAGTGTAGCGTCCGGCGTCCGGCCATTTATCTGTCCGCCTTCCCGGACGCGTCCGACCGGACTTAAAGGCCCGAAAAATAACCTAAACCCGGCCCCTAAACGCCACCGGAATTTATGTCTCTTCTTGACCCTCGCAACGCCTTATTCACCTTTATTTTTATTTGACTGAGCAAGGAACAAATCTTAGTGCAAAGGGGATAATAAAATAATCGTTAGATTCGTTTAGACGACTCTAATTTCACGGATTGGTGCGCAAAGGGACGCGGGCAGCGTAGGGTTAACTCTGTCCCTCTCTAGCGTAGTACAGTAGGCGCTACCTGTCTCTTTCTGACGCCGACCAATCGACGGAAGTGAATTGCAAAACTTGGGTCTTAGTATTTTTATTTTCAGCGTTTGCGGGTTTGTGTAAGTAGCTTTTCTGAACGTAGACTGGTGTGTTGGGGAAGTTAGGAACAAGTTGTAGATACCATAGTATAATGTCAGTAGGTGGTAGCCCATGTTTTGAAAGGCAAAGTATTTTTGTCTAGGGACTAAATGAGGGTAAAGGTAGTGTATAGTAAATAAAGGCAGTGAATTAAAAAAGGAACAAAACATGTAGAGAACTCTACTAACAATAGCCAATCCCTAGCTGGTTCTTGGTATTATTTGTTTTCTTATAACACACATATAAATGGTTTATACATAGTTTATATATCCAGAATGGTATAGTGTTATTCCATTATGATATATAAATTATAATTATTACAAAAAAAAGTATGAATCTAAATTGCTTTGAAAGGTCTAATAAAAGCGCTATACCATTTATGATAACATTAAAAAAATACTGACAAAGCATTAAAAAAATATTTTAATTGTTTAGCTGTTTCCGGAATAGGTTCCAATAAATTGACATGTATATTTATTTCAGTTACGCTACGGTTTTAACAATAGAGTTCGTTTATTCGTTACGAATAAGTTATAACAGAAATATATTTTTTTAATTGTAATGTCATTCATTATAGTGTAGATATTACCAGGTCTGCAACCTAAGTAAAATAGAGAAAATAATTTATTTAACGGCTTCATTGCGGAAGTCGAGCGAGGTAATTAAAAAAATATCACAAACAAACAGTTGTTAGCGTAGCTGATTCTAATACTTAAGATATTTTCTGTATTTCTTAAAAATCAATCCAGTTACACATCCATTGCGGACATTTCAAAACAACAAAATAGCGATCCTAATCATTCGTGTAAAAAAAATATCGTGATTCGTTCCAAAAACATGACGCCTTCACCGATTCGCAACAATATGAATGAGAAATTCAAAATAAGAACGCTACCAGTTCAACCAACCGTAAGCAATTGATACAAGCATTATTCGCGGCATTTACGTAAAGTGAGGGTCAATTCTGGCATCATGATAGATCAATCGTTACCGCGCCCTATCGCAGCGGGATCTAAATCGGAACGTCACTCGTGAAATGGCTGTTCCGAATCGTGAATTTAACGCTACAGTGGATATTACATCAAAACTAACACTTAAATCCCGTATCTAATGCATATTATAACACTAAAGGAGCGTCCTCACTGAGAGCATTCTTACCCGAGCATTTGTAAACGAGCAATCGCCGGCGAGCAACAAATTCTGCCCAGCGAACTAAACATTCACTTTTGTGCAAAACTATGAACGTTCGAGTCGAACATGCGAGCTTGGAGTATTAAATGGAATACTAAATGACATTCATTTCAAAATGACGGATAGAGCGGCCGTGGCTGCAGCATTTTTATTGCTCCGATATACCTATTTAAATAGAAGACGAAGAAGACGTTTTTGGTGTAGTGATATATACCAAAACAGAATTAACACGGGTGCATTAGATGTACTAGAAAGAATTAGCCGCCCATTCTCAGGTCAAGGCCTATATAAAACGTTTGTAAGGATGTCCCCTACAGATTCTGAAAACTTGATTATTATGATTGGGCCATTGATAGTAAAAAAAGACACAAATCTTAGAAAGGCAATCTCAGTAAAGGAAAGATTGGTTTTAACTCTGCAGTATAACACGATAATACGATAGAGTAAGAAGGTCACGATCAAGGAATTGTTCCTTGCTTACAAGTGGCCAGTAATATTCCTACATAAATACTCATTATTTCATTATCTGAGTACTCGCTTTCGAGCTTTTTGTTTGCGTGAACATTCGAATGCGAGCCATTTCCGCGAACAGCGTTGCGACGTCCACACCGGCCGAAGTTCATGCTCGCGTGTAAACTTTGTAACGCTCGGCTCAACGTCCACACCACTCGAATATTCGACGCCGAATGCTCATTACACGCGAATGCTCTCAATGAGGACGCGTCTTAAAGAGAATGGGCGCCTTTTCTGTTTTTATTTTGAGCTTATAAAGAATTAAGACAGAAATAATATTTGCGTAAAATTATATTTAAATAATCATAATATTTGACTTGATAAATCTTTACTAATATACCTAAATATAATAAAAATAACATAAAAATATCGGGATATATGAGACGCGTTTTGCTTCCATTCACATTTGTAGAGATGACACTCTTTATCGGACACATCATTGTAATACCTAATAAAATTATAAAAATTAACTTTTAATCCTATTGTTTTGTAAAGTTATCACATTTTATTTTTAATGTTACTGAGCCAGCAAATTACACACGCCTGCACTGCATCAGAGTAATACTAACTGCCAAATTTCCTCTACTATTTGCCAACTGTCCGAAATGGATAAACTGTTGATACTATTTATTAATTAAGAACTATATTATACACAGTTATACAATAAAGAATTTCTATTTCTATTTCTATTTCTATTTCTCAATAGACTAAACTTTATATATATGGCATAAGGTTGAACATTTACTGAAGAAATTTGACAGTTATGGATGGTGTAATGTGCAGATGTCTGTACCATGCAGCCGCCTGATAGAAAGATGGGATTGCTCCCATATGTCCATTACCTTTACGTCGAAGATAAAACACTTTTTTTTTAAAGAGAGAGTTTGCTGTATGCCTCAGACGTCCATTACAGCGTCACCGGACTTTTTGGGGGCGGCCTATGAACCCTTTAAGTGTCTCTAAATAGTTCATCAGTTCGTATTCGTAAGCCGTGTGATATAAACACTGTCAGAGGTAGGGTTGCCAACTTTTATTAGAAGAAATAGAGTATATCTGATTTGAAAGGAGGTAAATAAAAGAGTACGGACTTACAAAAAAGAGTATCATTTACTTTACATTTTTTTAAAAGGTATTTTTTGTACATTTTGCAGCACATAACAATTTTTCATGGTTTTTAAAAGAATTGTTTGAGTTAAACATTCTAACTCTAATTTATATAGGTCAAGAGCTCTTTTGGACTTTTTTGGTTCTTATAATGAGTTTGCATAATGTTACATAACTGGCACTAGTATAGTAAACATTGTGTAAAAAAGAGTATTTTAGTATACTCTATTAGTGTTATAGATTATAGAGTACGCCTACATGATATAGAGTACAAAACTCTATTTTAGAGTACGGTTGGCAACCCTAGTCAGAGGTTTTCTAGAGAGTATGGCATCACGCACTAATAATAATAATAATAATAATAAACAATTTAATTCAGACACTTGGTCCATAGAGTGTTAGTAACAATGTTTCTTAAAACTAAGTTAGTAAGATTATTATAATACAAAATCAAAATAAAATCAAATTAAACCATAAAAAATGAAAATTAAATTAAATCAACAATAAAATTGATAAATAAAATAAATAAAATAAATTCATACGTGCATGATATATAGTTCACTGTCAAAACACAAGCCACGCCTTATATGCTCACTGATGCCTTATAGGCTTTGCATGCAGGCGTAACCAGTGTTCCAACAGTGAAGAGTCCCATCGGTCAATTAACGCCATCAGGATGCTGTTGGAACTGCCACGTGTTCTCCTTAACAGCGCCTCACAGCGTTTCCTAATTATCGCATGAAAACCATCCACATGCGCCTCTGCGAACATATTTGAGGCACTGCAAAACCTTGGCAATCCCAACAGCACCCTGAAAGCGTTGTTATATTGGACTCGCAGTGCGCTGAAAGCCCTCTGCGTGTAACTGACCCATAGGCTACACGTGTAGAAAGACTGGCAATATGCCTTGAAAAGTGTAACTTTAACTTCCTTAGTACAACGAGCGAACCTACGAGCCAGCATGTTACATCGGACTGCCAGCGCCCTGCGTTCCCTATCTATATCTACAATATCACTTAGACTATCAGTGACCCAATGACCCAGGTACTTATATTGTAACACTCTCTTTAGAACAGCGCTACAAAGTTTTACAGGTAATTCGAAATCAATACATTTAGTTCCAGCTTTAAATATCATATATTCGCTTTTATGAGCGTTATACTTAAGCCCGTGAGCCTCCGCGTAACGCTCACAAATGCTTAACAGTTTTTTCAATGCTCCCATTGAAGGGCTCAGCAGCACCATATCATCGGCATAGCTGAGATTGTTTACACAGACTCCGTCTATATGACAACCTAACCCAGTGCTACTGAGCTCCTCAATGAGCGCATTAATGTAAAGATTAAACAAACGCGGCGAGGTAATCCCCCCCTGCCTCACCCCACATTCAAGCCTGTACGCGTCAGAGTATACACCTGCCCATCGAACACAATTTTTTTTTACAACTAAGCGTGCCCCCGTTTCCTACTAGATTCTCCGAGGGGCTTATTACCGAAAACAAGCAACCAGTTACTAATTTCACAATGGAAACGCGACTGCTACAATTGTAGTTGCGGTTGCTACAATCGGTCGGTTTATTTTGGAACACCGTCATGCAATTTTAGTTCGTCAATCGCTCGCTTGTGGCGCATCGTAACGTTTTCTACGTTTCTTAATACAAATATGTGTTTTGGTAGGGATAAATTGTAAATTATCGCGATTGCAACTGTCACTTCAAGATCGCTAATATGTCTGCCGAACGCATCAGGAGCGGAACAACCCGAGGGCGCGTCTAAAGGCTAGGACCTCGGCTCGGTTTGACCGGGTCATGTACAGCGATGCTCGTCGTAGCCCAAGGACGCTTGCAACACCAGTATTAAGAGCAGAATACCGGGGCTAACTGCTATCGCTACCACGGCCGGTCCAACTCTATTGAAACTCTCGGTTTGGTTGGTGGTAGGGCTTGTTTGTCCGCCTGGCTAGCTATCACCGTATTATCTAAATATGTCGCCATAACATCAATGTTTGTAGCATTGTTGTGTTCGGGCTAGAGATAAGGTAGCCAGTGCCTCACTAGTTGAGAGTACCGGGTGAGGTGCGCTTCCGTTTCGACCTTATCGTCACTTAACATCAGGTGAGAGCTTGTAGGTAATAAAATAAAATTAAAAATAAACTCTGACGGGTATATATCAGGTTATGCCTATGATAATAATAAGTATGTCGGAGACGTGGCGCTAGCATCGCTTAGAAACGACAAGTATAGTTATATACTTAGTGTGGTCTGCGCAGTCTATGCTCTATGGTACGCGAAACGTCAACGTCAGTTGGCGCGACAACGGACTGGGGACATTTGAACGGGAGCGGTCGGAGAGTACGCACGCACAGAACTCACTTCGTTTCTAAAATCCATTTGCATCGGGCAACTGTTTCTAAATAATTTAATTGTGATGTTAAAATAACATTAAAGTGACTGTAAGGAAAACGACTGCGCTTTTATTTTGAAGATCCAAGATGAACTGTGTTATCGACGAATCAGAGTTTGCTCGACCGTCCTATCTACAAAACCAACCTCGCCGCCGACAAGTATATATATAGATACAGCAATTCTTTTTTAGGGTATTGAGTATATTTATATTGGTATTGAGGGTAAAGGGTATAGTGTAAAATGGTTTAATGCAAACTACTTGTAATAATATCATAGGCACAACTTTAAACAACTTTTCTCTGTTGCACTTTTTGAATCGCCATCAGTTTGATACTGGCTCAAAGAGCCGGCATAAACACACATTGAGACCACATATGTTTTCAACAAACAATTATTAAAACCAGAACATTAAACGTAGGTACCTATACTCGTAAATGACAGTTATTTAAAACATCTTACTAAGATGACAACTTTAGAACAACCTATTTCATATATTTTGACCTAAACATGAATTTCTGGAACCCAAGAATTTTTAATAGACACAAAATTGACGGAACATAATTAATAATGACGTCACGGATTGCCATTCCCTCAGAACAATAACTTATTTGTTCTAAGGCCATTCTCATACAAATTATATTTTAAAAATCCGTTTGACAGATGTCAAAAAGTTCCTCTATAGACCAACCAGTCAACTACCAGTCAATTTCGCACTGTAGTGAACATTATTTAGCATCACAGTGTATAGCGATGTCAAATAGCAACGATTCCCTATATAAATCAATTAGCAGAAGCGCCGACTGGCCGACGACAGGCTAACTGCCTTGCGTCAGAGAACGCGTTGTAAAATATTATTGTACGCAACACTGGCCGGGAGAAACGGGTCAGCTATACAATAAAAAGTTGTTGATATCAATCAAAGATATATCTCTTGAATGTGATAAGACCGCCATATTTTTCATCATCATCAGTTCATTTTTATGTCCCTACTGCTGGAGACGAGCCTTCCCTATGGATGATAGGGAGAACGAGCCATAAAATACCATGAGGGCCTGGTACGGTGCGGTGGTTGTTGCAACTGCTAATGCAGCCGGGACCAACGGCTTTACGTGCCTTCAGAAGCACGGAGGTGCTCGACGTGATACATTTTTTTACACCCATCCGATGACCGGCTTTGGCGAAAGTTGCTTAACCTCAGCAGTCGCAGAAGCTCTTCATATGTTCATAATATGTATGGTTGTAAAGGTAGCTTGTATAATTCTTTAGTGTGACAAAAAATATGTGACAACATAATGTGAAAACATAATCGGCGGAAATCGTACCGCTTTGAAAGTTTTCATCATTGAGTTAAATATAGTATATATCAATGGTTTCCATGACAACAAAATAAACAAATAATTTTGTATTGGAAAATTAAATTGTCGTTTTTAGTATTTTATATATTTTTTTTAATAAAGCCTGTTACTCAGCGCTAATGTAGCATTCTAATGGTGAAAGAATTTTTTAAATCAGTCCCCTAGTTTTTGAGTTTATTCGTTGCAAATATACATACATACATGCATACAAAAATACAAAGGTTTCCTCATTATAGTATAGATTACAACTTGTCAGTTACGGTAACAAGTTTATTTGTGCTCGTGACTGTACAAAAAAATAAACAAAATGAGTGCAAACCTTAGAATAATAACGCATAGAAACCGAGTAGACGCAAGAAAAGTGAAGCAATTCAAACCAAGCCATTTTGGCTCAGTCCGCCCGAACGTCACATCAGTTGTCAAGATCAAGCGCTAGTGCAAACATCTCCGACAATTAATTACATTATGACGGTTTGTGCAATTAATGGGTGTCACAACGCATCGCATAAAAACAAAAAAGCTTTTAACATAACATTTCATACGTAAGTAGGGAGCAAGGGGCTTGTTGTAGCAGGGGTAAGTAGTAACAGGGCTTTTTCACTAGGAATTTAAACTTTTTTAACGTATTTCTACGACTGAATCTTACCGTTATACCGCGCCGCGTCACGACATCACATCAAGTGTCCCGCCAAGCGGCGCAGTTAGTGGATGTGCACAAGTGCTTTATTGTTTCCAGGTAACGTATATTTTTACTTTCGTAAATTTTTGGTTACATTTACAATTATCGACTAATTGGAGCTTTCTGTATTTTATTTGGTGTTAAAATTTATCTATTTAACCAACCGTAAGCAATTGATACAAGCATTATTCGCGGCATTTACGTAAAGTGAGGGTCAATTCTGGCATCATGATAGATCAATCGTTACCGCGCCCTATCGCAGCGGGATCTAAATCGGAACGTCACTCGTGAAATGGCTGTTCCGAATCGTGAATTTAACGCTACAGTGGATATTACATCAAAACTAACACTTAAATCCCGTATCTAATGCATATTATAACACTAAAGGAGCGTCCTCACTGAGAGCATTCTTACCCGAGCATTTGTAAACGAGCAATCGCCGGCGAGCAACAAATTCTGCCCAGCGAACTAAACATTCACTTTTGTGCAAAACTATGAACGTTCGAGTCGAACATGCGAGCTTGGAGTATTAAATGGAATACTAAATGACATTCATTTCAAAATGACGGATAGAGCGGCCGTGGCTGCAGCATTTTTATTGCTCCGATATACCTATTTAAATAGAAGACGAAGAAGACGTTTTTGGTGTAGTGATATATACCAAAACAGAATTAACACGGGTGCATTAGATGTACTAGAAAGAATTAGCCGCCCATTCTCAGGTCAAGGCCTATATAAAACGTTTGTAAGGATGTCCCCTACAGATTCTGAAAACTTGATTATTATGATTGGGCCATTGATAGTAAAAAAAGACACAAATCTTAGAAAGGCAATCTCAGTAAAGGAAAGATTGGTTTTAACTCTGCAGTATAACACGATAATACGATAGAGTAAGAAGGTCACGATCAAGGAATTGTTCCTTGCTTACAAGTGGCCAGTAATATTCCTACATAAATACTCATTATTTCATTATCTGAGTACTCGCTTTCGAGCTTTTTGTTTGCGTGAACATTCGAATGCGAGCCATTTCCGCGAACAGCGTTGCGACGTCCACACCGGCCGAAGTTCATGCTCGCGTGTAAACTTTGTAACGCTCGGCTCAACGTCCACACCACTCGAATATTCGACGCCGAATGCTCATTACACGCGAATGCTCTCAATGAGGACGCGTCTTAAAGAGAATGGGCGCCTTTTCTGTTTTTATTTTGAGCTTATAAAGAATTAAGACAGAAATAATATTTGCGTAAAATTATATTTAAATAATCATAATATTTGACTTGATAAATCTTTACTAATATACCTAAATATAATAAAAATAACATAAAAATATCGGGATATATGAGACGCGTTTTGCTTCCATTCACATTTGTAGAGATGACACTCTTTATCGGACACATCATTGTAATACCTAATAAAATTATAAAAATTAACTTTTAATCCTATTGTTTTGTAAAGTTATCACATTTTATTTTTAATGTTACTGAGCCAGCAAATTACACACGCCTGCACTGCATCAGAGTAATACTAACTGCCAAATTTCCTCTACTATTTGCCAACTGTCCGAAATGGATAAACTGTTGATACTATTTATTAATTAAGAACTATATTATACACAGTTATACAATAAAGAATTTCTATTTCTATTTCTATTTCTATTTCTCAATAGACTAAACTTTATATATATGGCATAAGGTTGAACATTTACTGAAGAAATTTGACAGTTATGGATGGTGTAATGTGCAGATGTCTGTACCATGCAGCCGCCTGATAGAAAGATGGGATTGCTCCCATATGTCCATTACCTTTACGTCGAAGATAAAACACTTTTTTTTTAAAGAGAGAGTTTGCTGTATGCCTCAGACGTCCATTACAGCGTCACCGGACTTTTTGGGGGCGGCCTATGAACCCTTTAAGTGTCTCTAAATAGTTCATCAGTTCGTATTCGTAAGCCGTGTGATATAAACACTGTCAGAGGTAGGGTTGCCAACTTTTATTAGAAGAAATAGAGTATATCTGATTTGAAAGGAGGTAAATAAAAGAGTACGGACTTACAAAAAAGAGTATCATTTACTTTACATTTTTTTAAAAGGTATTTTTTGTACATTTTGCAGCACATAACAATTTTTCATGGTTTTTAAAAGAATTGTTTGAGTTAAACATTCTAACTCTAATTTATATAGGTCAAGAGCTCTTTTGGACTTTTTTGGTTCTTATAATGAGTTTGCATAATGTTACATAACTGGCACTAGTATAGTAAACATTGTGTAAAAAAGAGTATTTTAGTATACTCTATTAGTGTTATAGATTATAGAGTACGCCTACATGATATAGAGTACAAAACTCTATTTTAGAGTACGGTTGGCAACCCTAGTCAGAGGTTTTCTAGAGAGTATGGCATCACGCACTAATAATAATAATAATAATAATAAACAATTTAATTCAGACACTTGGTCCATAGAGTGTTAGTAACAATGTTTCTTAAAACTAAGTTAGTAAGATTATTATAATACAAAATCAAAATAAAATCAAATTAAACCATAAAAAATGAAAATTAAATTAAATCAACAATAAAATTGATAAATAAAATAAATAAAATAAATTCATACGTGCATGATATATAGTTCACTGTCAAAACACAAGCCACGCCTTATATGCTCACTGATGCCTTATAGGCTTTGCATGCAGGCGTAACCAGTGTTCCAACAGTGAAGAGTCCCATCGGTCAATTAACGCCATCAGGATGCTGTTGGAACTGCCACGTGTTCTCCTTAACAGCGCCTCACAGCGTTTCCTAATTATCGCATGAAAACCATCCACATGCGCCTCTGCGAACATATTTGAGGCACTGCAAAACCTTGGCAATCCCAACAGCACCCTGAAAGCGTTGTTATATTGGACTCGCAGTGCGCTGAAAGCCCTCTGCGTGTAACTGACCCATAGGCTACACGTGTAGAAAGACTGGCAATATGCCTTGAAAAGTGTAACTTTAACTTCCTTAGTACAACGAGCGAACCTACGAGCCAGCATGTTACATCGGACTGCCAGCGCCCTGCGTTCCCTATCTATATCTACAATATCACTTAGACTATCAGTGACCCAATGACCCAGGTACTTATATTGTAACACTCTCTTTAGAACAGCGCTACAAAGTTTTACAGGTAATTCGAAATCAATACATTTAGTTCCAGCTTTAAATATCATATATTCGCTTTTATGAGCGTTATACTTAAGCCCGTGAGCCTCCGCGTAACGCTCACAAATGCTTAACAGTTTTTTCAATGCTCCCATTGAAGGGCTCAGCAGCACCATATCATCGGCATAGCTGAGATTGTTTACACAGACTCCGTCTATATGACAACCTAACCCAGTGCTACTGAGCTCCTCAATGAGCGCATTAATGTAAAGATTAAACAAACGCGGCGAGGTAATCCCCCCCTGCCTCACCCCACATTCAAGCCTGTACGCGTCAGAGTATACACCTGCCCATCGAACACAATTTTTTTTTACAACTAAGCGTGCCCCCGTTTCCTACTAGATTCTCCGAGGGGCTTATTACCGAAAACAAGCAACCAGTTACTAATTTCACAATGGAAACGCGACTGCTACAATTGTAGTTGCGGTTGCTACAATCGGTCGGTTTATTTTGGAACACCGTCATGCAATTTTAGTTCGTCAATCGCTCGCTTGTGGCGCATCGTAACGTTTTCTACGTTTCTTAATACAAATATGTGTTTTGGTAGGGATAAATTGTAAATTATCGCGATTGCAACTGTCACTTCAAGATCGCTAATATGTCTGCCGAACGCATCAGGAGCGGAACAACCCGAGGGCGCGTCTAAAGGCTAGGACCTCGGCTCGGTTTGACCGGGTCATGTACAGCGATGCTCGTCGTAGCCCAAGGACGCTTGCAACACCAGTATTAAGAGCAGAATACCGGGGCTAACTGCTATCGCTACCACGGCCGGTCCAACTCTATTGAAACTCTCGGTTTGGTTGGTGGTAGGGCTTGTTTGTCCGCCTGGCTAGCTATCACCGTATTATCTAAATATGTCGCCATAACATCAATGTTTGTAGCATTGTTGTGTTCGGGCTAGAGATAAGGTAGCCAGTGCCTCACTAGTTGAGAGTACCGGGTGAGGTGCGCTTCCGTTTCGACCTTATCGTCACTTAACATCAGGTGAGAGCTTGTAGGTAATAAAATAAAATTAAAAATAAACTCTGACGGGTATATATCAGGTTATGCCTATGATAATAATAAGTATGTCGGAGACGTGGCGCTAGCATCGCTTAGAAACGACAAGTATAGTTATATACTTAGTGTGGTCTGCGCAGTCTATGCTCTATGGTACGCGAAACGTCAACGTCAGTTGGCGCGACAACGGACTGGGGACATTTGAACGGGAGCGGTCGGAGAGTACGCACGCACAGAACTCACTTCGTTTCTAAAATCCATTTGCATCGGGCAACTGTTTCTAAATAATTTAATTGTGATGTTAAAATAACATTAAAGTGACTGTAAGGAAAACGACTGCGCTTTTATTTTGAAGATCCAAGATGAACTGTGTTATCGACGAATCAGAGTTTGCTCGACCGTCCTATCTACAAAACCAACCTCGCCGCCGACAAGTATATATATAGATACAGCAATTCTTTTTTAGGGTATTGAGTATATTTATATTGGTATTGAGGGTAAAGGGTATAGTGTAAAATGGTTTAATGCAAACTACTTGTAATAATATCATAGGCACAACTTTAAACAACTTTTCTCTGTTGCACTTTTTGAATCGCCATCAGTTTGATACTGGCTCAAAGAGCCGGCATAAACACACATTGAGACCACATATGTTTTCAACAAACAATTATTAAAACCAGAACATTAAACGTAGGTACCTATACTCGTAAATGACAGTTATTTAAAACATCTTACTAAGATGACAACTTTAGAACAACCTATTTCATATATTTTGACCTAAACATGAATTTCTGGAACCCAAGAATTTTTAATAGACACAAAATTGACGGAACATAATTAATAATGACGTCACGGATTGCCATTCCCTCAGAACAATAACTTATTTGTTCTAAGGCCATTCTCATACAAATTATATTTTAAAAATCCGTTTGACAGATGTCAAAAAGTTCCTCTATAGACCAACCAGTCAACTACCAGTCAATTTCGCACTGTAGTGAACATTATTTAGCATCACAGTGTATAGCGATGTCAAATAGCAACGATTCCCTATATAAATCAATTAGCAGAAGCGCCGACTGGCCGACGACAGGCTAACTGCCTTGCGTCAGAGAACGCGTTGTAAAATATTATTGTACGCAACACTGGCCGGGAGAAACGGGTCAGCTATACAATAAAAAGTTGTTGATATCAATCAAAGATATATCTCTTGAATGTGATAAGACCGCCATATTTTTCATCATCATCAGTTCATTTTTATGTCCCTACTGCTGGAGACGAGCCTTCCCTATGGATGATAGGGAGAACGAGCCATAAAATACCATGAGGGCCTGGTACGGTGCGGTGGTTGTTGCAACTGCTAATGCAGCCGGGACCAACGGCTTTACGTGCCTTCAGAAGCACGGAGGTGCTCGACGTGATACATTTTTTTACACCCATCCGATGACCGGCTTTGGCGAAAGTTGCTTAACCTCAGCAGTCGCAGAAGCTCTTCATATGTTCATAATATGTATGGTTGTAAAGGTAGCTTGTATAATTCTTTAGTGTGACAAAAAATATGTGACAACATAATGTGAAAACATAATCGGCGGAAATCGTACCGCTTTGAAAGTTTTCATCATTGAGTTAAATATAGTATATATCAATGGTTTCCATGACAACAAAATAAACAAATAATTTTGTATTGGAAAATTAAATTGTCGTTTTTAGTATTTTATATATTTTTTTTAATAAAGCCTGTTACTCAGCGCTAATGTAGCATTCTAATGGTGAAAGAATTTTTTAAATCAGTCCCCTAGTTTTTGAGTTTATTCGTTGCAAATATACATACATACATGCATACAAAAATACAAAGGTTTCCTCATTATAGTATAGATTACAACTTGTCAGTTACGGTAACAAGTTTATTTGTGCTCGTGACTGTACAAAAAAATAAACAAAATGAGTGCAAACCTTAGAATAATAACGCATAGAAACCGAGTAGACGCAAGAAAAGTGAAGCAATTCAAACCAAGCCATTTTGGCTCAGTCCGCCCGAACGTCACATCAGTTGTCAAGATCAAGCGCTAGTGCAAACATCTCCGACAATTAATTACATTATGACGGTTTGTGCAATTAATGGGTGTCACAACGCATCGCATAAAAACAAAAAAGCTTTTAACATAACATTTCATACGTAAGTAGGGAGCAAGGGGCTTGTTGTAGCAGGGGTAAGTAGTAACAGGGCTTTTTCACTAGGAATTTAAACTTTTTTAACGTATTTCTACGACTGAATCTTACCGTTATACCGCGCCGCGTCACGACATCACATCAAGTGTCCCGCCAAGCGGCGCAGTTAGTGGATGTGCACAAGTGCTTTATTGTTTCCAGGTAACGTATATTTTTACTTTCGTAAATTTTTGGTTACATTTACAATTATCGACTAATTGGAGCTTTCTGTATTTTATTTGGTGTTAAAATTTATCTATTTAACCAACCGTAAGCAATTGATACAAGCATTATTCGCGGCATTTACGTAAAGTGAGGGTCAATTCTGGCATCATGATAGATCAATCGTTACCGCGCCCTATCGCAGCGGGATCTAAATCGGAACGTCACTCGTGAAATGGCTGTTCCGAATCGTGAATTTAACGCTACAGTGGATATTACATCAAAACTAACACTTAAATCCCGTATCTAATGCATATTATAACACTAAAGGAGCGTCCTCACTGAGAGCATTCTTACCCGAGCATTTGTAAACGAGCAATCGCCGGCGAGCAACAAATTCTGCCCAGCGAACTAAACATTCACTTTTGTGCAAAACTATGAACGTTCGAGTCGAACATGCGAGCTTGGAGTATTAAATGGAATACTAAATGACATTCATTTCAAAATGACGGATAGAGCGGCCGTGGCTGCAGCATTTTTATTGCTCCGATATACCTATTTAAATAGAAGACGAAGAAGACGTTTTTGGTGTAGTGATATATACCAAAACAGAATTAACACGGGTGCATTAGATGTACTAGAAAGAATTAGCCGCCCATTCTCAGGTCAAGGCCTATATAAAACGTTTGTAAGGATGTCCCCTACAGATTCTGAAAACTTGATTATTATGATTGGGCCATTGATAGTAAAAAAAGACACAAATCTTAGAAAGGCAATCTCAGTAAAGGAAAGATTGGTTTTAACTCTGCAGTATAACACGATAATACGATAGAGTAAGAAGGTCACGATCAAGGAATTGTTCCTTGCTTACAAGTGGCCAGTAATATTCCTACATAAATACTCATTATTTCATTATCTGAGTACTCGCTTTCGAGCTTTTTGTTTGCGTGAACATTCGAATGCGAGCCATTTCCGCGAACAGCGTTGCGACGTCCACACCGGCCGAAGTTCATGCTCGCGTGTAAACTTTGTAACGCTCGGCTCAACGTCCACACCACTCGAATATTCGACGCCGAATGCTCATTACACGCGAATGCTCTCAATGAGGACGCGTCTTAAAGAGAATGGGCGCCTTTTCTGTTTTTATTTTGAGCTTATAAAGAATTAAGACAGAAATAATATTTGCGTAAAATTATATTTAAATAATCATAATATTTGACTTGATAAATCTTTACTAATATACCTAAATATAATAAAAATAACATAAAAATATCGGGATATATGAGACGCGTTTTGCTTCCATTCACATTTGTAGAGATGACACTCTTTATCGGACACATCATTGTAATACCTAATAAAATTATAAAAATTAACTTTTAATCCTATTGTTTTGTAAAGTTATCACATTTTATTTTTAATGTTACTGAGCCAGCAAATTACACACGCCTGCACTGCATCAGAGTAATACTAACTGCCAAATTTCCTCTACTATTTGCCAACTGTCCGAAATGGATAAACTGTTGATACTATTTATTAATTAAGAACTATATTATACACAGTTATACAATAAAGAATTTCTATTTCTATTTCTATTTCTATTTCTCAATAGACTAAACTTTATATATATGGCATAAGGTTGAACATTTACTGAAGAAATTTGACAGTTATGGATGGTGTAATGTGCAGATGTCTGTACCATGCAGCCGCCTGATAGAAAGATGGGATTGCTCCCATATGTCCATTACCTTTACGTCGAAGATAAAACACTTTTTTTTTAAAGAGAGAGTTTGCTGTATGCCTCAGACGTCCATTACAGCGTCACCGGACTTTTTGGGGGCGGCCTATGAACCCTTTAAGTGTCTCTAAATAGTTCATCAGTTCGTATTCGTAAGCCGTGTGATATAAACACTGTCAGAGGTAGGGTTGCCAACTTTTATTAGAAGAAATAGAGTATATCTGATTTGAAAGGAGGTAAATAAAAGAGTACGGACTTACAAAAAAGAGTATCATTTACTTTACATTTTTTTAAAAGGTATTTTTTGTACATTTTGCAGCACATAACAATTTTTCATGGTTTTTAAAAGAATTGTTTGAGTTAAACATTCTAACTCTAATTTATATAGGTCAAGAGCTCTTTTGGACTTTTTTGGTTCTTATAATGAGTTTGCATAATGTTACATAACTGGCACTAGTATAGTAAACATTGTGTAAAAAAGAGTATTTTAGTATACTCTATTAGTGTTATAGATTATAGAGTACGCCTACATGATATAGAGTACAAAACTCTATTTTAGAGTACGGTTGGCAACCCTAGTCAGAGGTTTTCTAGAGAGTATGGCATCACGCACTAATAATAATAATAATAATAATAAACAATTTAATTCAGACACTTGGTCCATAGAGTGTTAGTAACAATGTTTCTTAAAACTAAGTTAGTAAGATTATTATAATACAAAATCAAAATAAAATCAAATTAAACCATAAAAAATGAAAATTAAATTAAATCAACAATAAAATTGATAAATAAAATAAATAAAATAAATTCATACGTGCATGATATATAGTTCACTGTCAAAACACAAGCCACGCCTTATATGCTCACTGATGCCTTATAGGCTTTGCATGCAGGCGTAACCAGTGTTCCAACAGTGAAGAGTCCCATCGGTCAATTAACGCCATCAGGATGCTGTTGGAACTGCCACGTGTTCTCCTTAACAGCGCCTCACAGCGTTTCCTAATTATCGCATGAAAACCATCCACATGCGCCTCTGCGAACATATTTGAGGCACTGCAAAACCTTGGCAATCCCAACAGCACCCTGAAAGCGTTGTTATATTGGACTCGCAGTGCGCTGAAAGCCCTCTGCGTGTAACTGACCCATAGGCTACACGTGTAGAAAGACTGGCAATATGCCTTGAAAAGTGTAACTTTAACTTCCTTAGTACAACGAGCGAACCTACGAGCCAGCATGTTACATCGGACTGCCAGCGCCCTGCGTTCCCTATCTATATCTACAATATCACTTAGACTATCAGTGACCCAATGACCCAGGTACTTATATTGTAACACTCTCTTTAGAACAGCGCTACAAAGTTTTACAGGTAATTCGAAATCAATACATTTAGTTCCAGCTTTAAATATCATATATTCGCTTTTATGAGCGTTATACTTAAGCCCGTGAGCCTCCGCGTAACGCTCACAAATGCTTAACAGTTTTTTCAATGCTCCCATTGAAGGGCTCAGCAGCACCATATCATCGGCATAGCTGAGATTGTTTACACAGACTCCGTCTATATGACAACCTAACCCAGTGCTACTGAGCTCCTCAATGAGCGCATTAATGTAAAGATTAAACAAACGCGGCGAGGTAATCCCCCCCTGCCTCACCCCACATTCAAGCCTGTACGCGTCAGAGTATACACCTGCCCATCGAACACAATTTTTTTTTACAACTAAGCGTGCCCCCGTTTCCTACTAGATTCTCCGAGGGGCTTATTACCGAAAACAAGCAACCAGTTACTAATTTCACAATGGAAACGCGACTGCTACAATTGTAGTTGCGGTTGCTACAATCGGTCGGTTTATTTTGGAACACCGTCATGCAATTTTAGTTCGTCAATCGCTCGCTTGTGGCGCATCGTAACGTTTTCTACGTTTCTTAATACAAATATGTGTTTTGGTAGGGATAAATTGTAAATTATCGCGATTGCAACTGTCACTTCAAGATCGCTAATATGTCTGCCGAACGCATCAGGAGCGGAACAACCCGAGGGCGCGTCTAAAGGCTAGGACCTCGGCTCGGTTTGACCGGGTCATGTACAGCGATGCTCGTCGTAGCCCAAGGACGCTTGCAACACCAGTATTAAGAGCAGAATACCGGGGCTAACTGCTATCGCTACCACGGCCGGTCCAACTCTATTGAAACTCTCGGTTTGGTTGGTGGTAGGGCTTGTTTGTCCGCCTGGCTAGCTATCACCGTATTATCTAAATATGTCGCCATAACATCAATGTTTGTAGCATTGTTGTGTTCGGGCTAGAGATAAGGTAGCCAGTGCCTCACTAGTTGAGAGTACCGGGTGAGGTGCGCTTCCGTTTCGACCTTATCGTCACTTAACATCAGGTGAGAGCTTGTAGGTAATAAAATAAAATTAAAAATAAACTCTGACGGGTATATATCAGGTTATGCCTATGATAATAATAAGTATGTCGGAGACGTGGCGCTAGCATCGCTTAGAAACGACAAGTATAGTTATATACTTAGTGTGGTCTGCGCAGTCTATGCTCTATGGTACGCGAAACGTCAACGTCAGTTGGCGCGACAACGGACTGGGGACATTTGAACGGGAGCGGTCGGAGAGTACGCACGCACAGAACTCACTTCGTTTCTAAAATCCATTTGCATCGGGCAACTGTTTCTAAATAATTTAATTGTGATGTTAAAATAACATTAAAGTGACTGTAAGGAAAACGACTGCGCTTTTATTTTGAAGATCCAAGATGAACTGTGTTATCGACGAATCAGAGTTTGCTCGACCGTCCTATCTACAAAACCAACCTCGCCGCCGACAAGTATATATATAGATACAGCAATTCTTTTTTAGGGTATTGAGTATATTTATATTGGTATTGAGGGTAAAGGGTATAGTGTAAAATGGTTTAATGCAAACTACTTGTAATAATATCATAGGCACAACTTTAAACAACTTTTCTCTGTTGCACTTTTTGAATCGCCATCAGTTTGATACTGGCTCAAAGAGCCGGCATAAACACACATTGAGACCACATATGTTTTCAACAAACAATTATTAAAACCAGAACATTAAACGTAGGTACCTATACTCGTAAATGACAGTTATTTAAAACATCTTACTAAGATGACAACTTTAGAACAACCTATTTCATATATTTTGACCTAAACATGAATTTCTGGAACCCAAGAATTTTTAATAGACACAAAATTGACGGAACATAATTAATAATGACGTCACGGATTGCCATTCCCTCAGAACAATAACTTATTTGTTCTAAGGCCATTCTCATACAAATTATATTTTAAAAATCCGTTTGACAGATGTCAAAAAGTTCCTCTATAGACCAACCAGTCAACTACCAGTCAATTTCGCACTGTAGTGAACATTATTTAGCATCACAGTGTATAGCGATGTCAAATAGCAACGATTCCCTATATAAATCAATTAGCAGAAGCGCCGACTGGCCGACGACAGGCTAACTGCCTTGCGTCAGAGAACGCGTTGTAAAATATTATTGTACGCAACACTGGCCGGGAGAAACGGGTCAGCTATACAATAAAAAGTTGTTGATATCAATCAAAGATATATCTCTTGAATGTGATAAGACCGCCATATTTTTCATCATCATCAGTTCATTTTTATGTCCCTACTGCTGGAGACGAGCCTTCCCTATGGATGATAGGGAGAACGAGCCATAAACTACCATGAGGGCCTGGTACGGTGCGGTGGTTGTTGCAACTGCTAATGCAGCCGGGACCAACGGCTTTACGTGCCTTCAGAAGCACGGAGGTGCTCGACGTGATACATTTTTTTACACCCATCCGATGACCGGCTTTGGCGAAAGTTGCTTAACCTCAGCAGTCGCAGAAGCTCTTCATATGTTCATAATATGTATGGTTGTAAAGGTAGCTTGTATAATTCTTTAGTGTGACAAAAAATATGTGACAACATAATGTGAAAACATAATCGGCGGAAATCGTACCGCTTTGAAAGTTTTCATCATTGAGTTAAATATAGTATATATCAATGGTTTCCATGACAACAAAATAAACAAATAATTTTGTATTGGAAAATTAAATTGTCGTTTTTAGTATTTTATATATTTTTTTTAATAAAGCCTGTTACTCAGCGCTAATGTAGCATTCTAATGGTGAAAGAATTTTTTAAATCAGTCCCCTAGTTTTTGAGTTTATTCGTTGCAAATATACATACATACATGCATACAAAAATACAAAGGTTTCCTCATTATAGTATAGATTACAACTTGTCAGTTACGGTAACAAGTTTATTTGTGCTCGTGACTGTACAAAAAAATAAACAAAATGAGTGCAAACCTTAGAATAATAACGCATAGAAACCGAGTAGACGCAAGAAAAGTGAAGCAATTCAAACCAAGCCATTTTGGCTCAGTCCGCCCGAACGTCACATCAGTTGTCAAGATCAAGCGCTAGTGCAAACATCTCCGACAATTAATTACATTATGACGGTTTGTGCAATTAATGGGTGTCACAACGCATCGCATAAAAACAAAAAAGCTTTTAACATAACATTTCATACGTAAGTAGGGAGCAAGGGGCTTGTTGTAGCAGGGGTAAGTAGTAACAGGGCTTTTTCACTAGGAATTTAAACTTTTTTAACGTATTTCTACGACTGAATCTTACCGTTATACCGCGCCGCGTCACGACATCACATCAAGTGTCCCGCCAAGCGGCGCAGTTAGTGGATGTGCACAAGTGCTTTATTGTTTCCAGGTAACGTATATTTTTACTTTCGTAAATTTTTGGTTACATTTACAATTATCGACTAATTGGAGCTTTCTGTATTTTATTTGGTGTTAAAATTTATCTATTTATGATGTTGTGTCCCAGTTATCGAGATTACTAAGTTGATTAAATAGTTATTGTGATAAATATTAAGAACTATACCTTGGGGTTAATTGTAACAAAATCTTGGGGTTTGTTGTAACATGTTATAACTTGCCCCCATATTGCTGTATGTTACGGTTATTATTTATAATGTAATTTACCTAATTTGTTTTGTTTTAGAATGAGAGAGTATAAATAAGAGAAAGTCGGAGCGGGCAACACAAAGCCAGGATAGCCTTAAGTGTGCCGAAATATATTTTGAATTACTTCCTATGGAAGTAAGGAAACTAGCTTACCAATGTGCTGTGCAACTTGGTGCTAAAAGTATAAAATGCCTTTCTTGGCATCAAAATAAGAGTGCTGGTCCTGACTGGTTCCAAAATTTAATGCGCAGAAATTCTCACCTGTCTATGAGTACTCCCGAATTTGTTGATTATATAAAAAGTATGTTAAGAATTGTTAAGATTATAAAATACAGTTAAGAATACAATTTTTTTTTGTTGAAAACAAAAGTGGTTTAATTTGTGAAAAAAATAAATAAATAATAAATAAATAAATGTTTCCCACACTCACACCAATTATCTAGCCCCAAGAAAAGCTTCCTTAAGAAACTCGTTATATGGTTAACTAGACAACGGATAAACATACTTAATATACTTAAATACATACTTATTATACATAGGAAACACCCAGACCCGAAACAATATAGAAAAACAGGTATTTCTAAATTGATCCGACCGGGGATCGAACCCGGGACCTCAGAGATGGCGACACCATGAAAACCGGTGTGCAAGCCACTCGACCAAGGAGGTCGTCAAATTATTAATGGTGTTAATTCTCGTTTTTATTATTGTTACTATTTGCCCCAATGGATGTTACAACAAACCCCAAGCACGGGGTAAGTTGTAACACCTCCCTTTTTTAATAAAAATATTAATAGTGAATGAATTACCTGTAGATTTGATATTATTAATGGTGTTAATTCTCGTTTTTATTATTGTTACTATTTGCCCCAATGGATGTTACAACAAACCCCAAGCACGGGGTAAGTTGTAACACCTCCCTTTTTTAATAAAAAAATTAATAGTGAATGAATTACCTGTAGATTTGATATTTTTTCAATTTGACTTAATAGAAGAATAGTTGGAGCATCAATCAATGTTTAGTTGGCAGTAATTTATATAATACATCTCAAGATATATTCATTTTATCAAAAATTGTTACAACAAGCCCCTCGCTCCCCTATTACAAATTTACTTGTATTGAGCTAAATATTTACTACTTTTAAAAATAAAATTACAAGCCGCGATTTTATGAAAGTGTTACTAGTAAGAAGAAATTATTTTCCCATTTTTCATTGGTGTATGTTAGTTATAAAATTAAATCTTATTGAAAATATTTATTGAAACCATAATATATTTTAAGTGTTGCCCTTAAGTAAGATAATATCTTTCCCTATTTAGTGTAATGGTATAATGATGAGCAGTGATCGGAATGAAGGTGGCTAATTTAACTAAAGTTGCCGACAAGACAACACTAAAAGTGGTTAAAAGCACCAAAATGTTGTTTATTTATTTTTATTGAATCCCAGATCTTGGAAATACTTTTATTTCTAAGTAGTTTTTCTTCTTAGTACACATGAAATTACTTGTATTGTAGTATTTTAAATCAACGAAACATAACCAGCATAAAATTAAAATGCCGATAATTTGTTTACCGTTCAATTAAAGCTGATTTCTTTCCGCTCGTCGACACCTCTTTATTAGCCTTTGTTAATTGGGTTACACTCCACGTCGAATACATGATAAGTGATTTTTTAGCAAATAACTTTAGAGCGAAAAACAACAAATTCACAAAATGGCGAATGTTGAGAACGGTCGGCGATGATGCCATCTATATCAATCTTTGAATATTTACCCCATTGGTTTAAAATAAATTGTTTTTTTTTCAAATTATATTTATTTTCATTTATTAGTCATACCTAAAGTTCCTTACAAATAAGCAAAGAATAAGGTCCGAATAGTTATTTCGTGTTTTGTTCCCGTCATGTAAACGTCATTTAAAATTAGAGTAAAAGAGACAAAACACGGAATAACTATTCGTAGCTTATTTTTTGTTTATTTGTAAAACGCAAAGTGTTTTTATTGCGTAGGTGTATAAATAATATAATAAAAAAGGACCTCGTCATGACATATTATGACTTTTATTATATATCATCCTCCTAGCAGTTCGTTCCTTTCATGGATTCAAACTCCCAACGACGGATATGAGGCGCGTGACTTCGATTATTGAGCTACCACCACTCCTGATTTTTATTACAAATTTTAGTAAAGAGAAAAGCTTAATATTTGATTTCGAGGTCCTTTTAATTATTATTGATTAATGTTATATAAACATTATCGTATTAAACTAAATTATCAACAAAAAGTATATAAGATGTTAGACATTTATTTTCTTACTTATCTTTTAACGACATTATCATGAACTACTGTACTACTTATACTATTATTTCACGTAAGTATAACATTTCCCCACTTTCGGGGAAATTGCTCATTCACTGTACACATTAAAGTTTTGTTTGTGTGCGTGTAGGCGACCGTAAGCACGTAATGCTCACGCCTACATTAATCTGCTTTTTGCATCACTTTAGGCGATGCGTTTGTATGAAGACTATCTATCTAGGCGTTATTAATCTAAGGTGCAAACCTATTTGGTGCCACTTACAATAACATTATTTCAATTGTATTGTCATTTTGTATCTGTGTTGTACGTGGGGCACACTAAAAGTTTCCGGAATCAATAATAAAAAATACTAAATGAATTTATTTTTTCACAAATATATCCTCCCTTTGCGTCAATGCACTTTTTCAGACGATTTAACCAATTTTGAAAACATTTGTGCTACTCCTCCGCGGTGACGTCAGATACATGTTTTTCATACTCTTCGACAGCCTCTACTAGTAATGAAAACCGTTAATCGCGTAATTGGTTCTTGATTTTTTGGAAATAGAAAAAGTATTTTTTCTAACAAGTAATACATAAATAAACAATATATTTTCTTTCCTGTATGATGATGATGAATGATAATAGAAATGAGAAGTAAGAAATGATATACCCCTCAACCCCAACCCCTCGAGTATCTCAGTAAAGATCTGGGGTTTTACTAAGTCCTCGAGCGGACTTCTTGAGAAAATTTGAAAAGTGACGTTGCACTGTTTTGTTTCATTTGCCAACACTCATGCACACTCACGAATACTTAACGGTTAATAATCCACCATAATTCACATTAATATTCGACATAACGCAAATTTTAGAAAATAAAACAAAACCGCAGACATGACTCTCCACTTTCTCGCCAAGAAGCCTGGTGCCACTTCAATACTTGTTAAATGATACCGTTAAATGATTCACAATCTGTAATGAATGCAAAATTCAAAATATTTTTTTCTAAAGGAATTACGCCTTTCGACGCCTTGGCCGCGAGGCAGAGCTCTTGGCCCGATATCCGAAGGTCTCGGGTTTAATTCCTAGGTCGGGCAATTCGGATTATTCGATGCATAGCCCCCGGTTTGTTTTTTTTTGTTTTTGTTTTTGTTTGTTTACCAACCCGCATTTGGCAAGCGTGGTGATTAAGCCATTACCCATCAATTGTAGCGATGACTTGATTTCAATGATGGAGGCCTTTGCCCAGCAGTGGGACAGTTATAGGCTCATTACTTACGTCTTTATTGATTGTTAAATACTTGCAAAGGTGTTCTTTCGACTGTGAGGGTAGTGACTTCACGTGACGTAATACCGCTGGCTTGCAGTAAAATCATAAACTACAAGAAAAATTCAACGAGTCTTCGGGGGCCTCGGTAGCTCAGCGGCCAAAGCATTGGACTGGTTATCCAATGTCGTAGGTTCGATTCCCACTCGAACTTCCTGAGGCTGGTTGATTTTATCAAGTACTACAGAGTTACAAAAACACAAATGTTGAAAAAAATTCACGAGCAGGATTTTTTCAACTTTTTTTCAACTTTTCTGTTTTTGTAAATTTGTTTCGCAACAAAATTTGCGTTAAAATTTTATAAACAAATCAAAAACATTTTACTACAGAGTTCCTCACTTATTTGTAAACTAAATATAGGTTTATAGGCCTAACTAATTTCATGGTAACGGAAAGTAATTAGTAACTATTCTTGTACAAGGCAGCTGAATGAGTTACCACGCACCTCGGGGGCTATTATAAAATTGATTGAATACGTGACAACATTTAACATTTGCAAAGGAAAATTTTAACTTGTAATTTTGACAGTGTATCGATTTTGAACTTTATAGAGATAGGAATAGAGGTGCCAGAAATCGGGAGTTTGGTGGGTGAGCCGTTTGACGTAAATTTGTTTTCCTGTCAATTTGATGTCTCAATTAACTACGTGATGAAAGGTAAACGGTAGATTTTTTTTTCAATGAGGGAACAATTTACATTTTGGGCCGTCCTTTTGCGTTCGACGTCGAAAGTGAATTGAATGAGTGGTAGATCCGGTACTGGGTCCGTTAGTTTTCGATTCGTTAACTGTTGTATAGTATGTAAGTAACTTTAGGTACCCGTTGTTCATTTATTTATTTATTTTTTAAGGTGAGTTTACAGTGAGTAACCTAAAAACAAGTTACAGAATCATTAACGTAAGATTATAAATTAATTCATTATCTCGAAATAAATACCTTTTAAAAATATTATTTGAGTATGCGATTTATAAAAATAAATGATTATTATTTTTCCTTATATTATAATCCTAGAATCCTGGCAGTAATGCTCTTTAATTTCAATACTCAACAATTAAATACATTTGACTTAGAGTAAAATATTTATAAAAACAACTAGAACATAATGATTTTATACATTACAATGATTAATTAATATTTGATTCGCATTAAAATCATTTTACGTTTTTAGAATGCAAATTAATTTAACTTGTTACCTAAGTAACAAACTATTTTTTCAGCTTACCCTGTAACTATTCTAATTTAAGAGAAAATACCTAATAAATAAAATGATTATTAAAAGCAAGCAACGAGTTCGTTCATAAATTGTCATAAAAAAAAATTAGACCGGCCGGCGGCGAACGTGCCGTGTAAGTAGGTGCTCGTAACTTAGCCTCGTACCTACTGTTAATAAGAGATTCTTTAAAATTTATGTTTTTCCTTAAGCTTGATAACAAACTAAAAATATATAAAGTGGGTAACCATCGTACAAAAAGCCTCATTCATAGATTCCGAATCACACAGCGAGCTATGGAGAGAGCTATGCTCGGAGTCTCTCTAAGGAATAGGATCCAAAAGAAGAGATTCGACAGAGAACCAAAGTCACCGACATAGCAGAAAATATGGAGCAGATGTGTTCTCGAACGGAGACCACGCTCAAAGCGTCGTGTGAGCCGGCCACCCGCTCGCTGGACCGACGACCTGAAGAAGGTGGCGGGATGAGGTTGGATGCGAAAGGCGGAGGACCGAGTGTGGTGGCGATCCTTTGGGAAAGCCTATGTTCAGCAGTGAACCTCTGCAGGCTGAGGAAGATGATGATGATATAACCTTCATCATCAGCAGCCTACATAAACGTTCCACAATTGGGCTTAGCCTTCCCACAAGAGCGAAAGCACTTGGAGAGATTGGGCCTTATTTCCACCACCACATACCACTTCTTAATTTGTCTTTTTTTTTAGTATAATGTAACTTCATTTAAAAAAAGACGAGTAAGAACCAAGATATATGTAGGAGGTACCTACTACTCGTATATATGATCATTTTGCGTGATACTGAACGAACCTGATTAAAAACAATTGACGGTAACATATTTTTGTTACAGGTAACAAGAATAACATAGGTATTGTTTTTGGAATGAATCTGCCACTTCAATAATTATAAAATATAGAGTTTCATTAAGCCCTATATTATCGCTATATCGGTTCGGAAGTGGTTTGAAACACGGATTTTTTTTAAAAGGATTTTACGGTTCAACTACTTTCCAAATGTCAGAATAAAATAATATGTAAAATAAACGCTATATAATTCTAAAATTACTAATCAGTATTAGACAACGAACAATTTTAGAATTTTACCTCTTTTAAATCATTGTAGGCATAGCTACGAAAGAAGTTTGGTACCTCCGCATAGTAAAATAATTTAAAAAAAAACAAAATGTTTATTCAAAATGAACTTTATCAAGTGTTTTTTTAAAATCACTTCAAAGCCATGATGACTTCGTAAACCCTACTGTAAGAACCTTGTACCGAGAAGAAGCCGCAAGAAACTCAGCATGGGCTGTTTTTTTTCTCCGGTAGTATTACAATACAAGTTTAATTTAATTTAAAACCTGAGTTAAACCCAATCAAGCAATATTACAGTAAGATATTATATTTAAAATATGACAGCCAAAACAATTGTTTTATCTCTATTGACGTAATTTTGTTGTACTGGCCATTAAACCTTATAATTTTCAGTATTTAAAGTTAATAAGAATTGAATCAAGTATCTAGCTTTTACATGAAGTAGTATTTACTCCAATGTTTTTTTAATTATACAGCAACAATTACTTCGATAACGGATATGAACCAAACAAAAGACATCAACGTTTCAAAACAAGTTTTTTTTTAGAATGATAGTGTTAGCTATGGCTGCTATATTATTATATATAATATAATAACAATAGTAATGTTAGAGATTTTATAGTAATATCATGATAGTTTTTTAAAACCTATCTTATGTTCAATATTAGAATTTTATATAAAATTCGTGAAATTTGGAATTTAATGTTAATATAAAAAAGAAGTGCAGAAAGATAAAATGTAAGTTTACGTGTTACAAAAACATTAATTAGGTACTTAAATAAAAATTATTAATGTTCATACACTGCAAAAAAAGTGGAGTAAGGAGTAAATGATTTAAAAATCATTCCACTGTGAAAATCCCTCCAAGACGGAGTAAAACTTTTAGAATATTCATCAAAAAAATCTTCGAGGTAAAATAGAAAAAATCTATCATTTTGTTTTAACGGATATTTAAAAAAATATATGTTATATTGTTATAGACCTAAGAGTATAAAACTCGTACTGAGTGCACCTATTTCTTATAACTATAACCAAATGTATCGACCTGCCTTTTTTAGATTTAGTAATGAATTAATTTTTAATTATAAAAATAATACTTAAATGTTCAATATGCTCATTCATGCGTAAAACGGAACGCATGCAATAAAAAAATTGACGGTAGCAATGTAATTGAAATTATTGAAAGACTTCTTGGCGGGCTTTCCCGCCAAGAAGAGTCATGTCTGCGGTTTTGTTTTATTTTCTAAAATTTGTGTTATGTCGAATATTAATGTGAAATAATGGTGGATTATTAAACGTTAAGTGTTCGTGAGTGTGCATGAGTGTTGGCAAATGAAACAAAACAGTGCAACGTCACTTATCAAATTCTCTCAAGAAGTCCGCCGAGGACTTAGTGAAGCTCCACATCTTTACTGAGATACTCGAGGGGTTGGGGGGTATATCCTTTCTCACTTCTCTTATCATTCATCATCATCTTAAAAGAAAGAAATATTTTTTATTTATGTAATAATTGTAAGAAAAATTACTTTGACACTGACTAAATGTGCTAATCGCACGAAGCCATCAACTAAACGAAAAAAAAAAGATGGAACAACAACCTCAGTCTCTCTGTGACCACGGACTCCGCAAAGGGTTCGAAAACTCGGAATAAAATAATTTGAAAATAAACTTTACTAGATCCGTATAAAGTGTTGAATTTCAACTTAATGGACTACTGCCAAAAAAACAGGTGTTCTCAAAAGAGCATTCTCTTTGGTTGCATTTATGTAGGGTAAGTATCTAAACTTTTAAAAGTTCGCGATTTATTATGTACTTAAAATGGTATACCTAAGATGCTGTTATGTACTGCTTTTTCGATAAACCCAATTAATAAATATTTTTATCGTAAGTAAATAAATTTAATAGTTAAAAGCAATTTTTTTTATTTTTTTTTATTTTTAAATTTAAACTCTTTTAAATTGTCCAACCATTTTTTCACCTACTACCTAATTCAAGACGTCTTTCAGCTTTGGAGAAGAATGGCTGCAAGAAACTGCACTGTCTAGTTACTAGTACTCACCGGAATCACTGTCTTCCCTATCATAATGCGGCCTCCAGTACTGCTCGTCATAGCGCAGCGGTACCTCTGACCGCCCAGTGAACTTGTTCGGGTCGAGAATGTTCTCCACGGAGAAGGCGATCGCCGGCCTTTCTGGCGGCCTCGTGAGGCCTAACCGCCGCGTGAGGTCGACGGGCGCGGCCTCCTCAACCCCAACCACGTCCACGTCATTGGCCTCTGTCTCCGTCTCCGCGCCGCCGTCTTCGCGTCTCTCCTCGGACCCTCGCGCCATCGCAAGCATCGTCATAGCAACGTTTATTTCATATGTCGCCGTCTAAGGAGCATTGTTGATACGTCCGTCATCGAAGAGTTTTCTTTTTTCAAACTGTCATGGAACACGAAACTTTTTTTTTTACTCGAACACTGGTCGTATTTTGTTTATAGTAGTATTTTTTTCGTTTAAACACCCACTGTCTCTTGTTGGCGCAAGAAGATTTTGAAAATGGAATCTCTTTATTTTTTCTTGCTGAAAATGAGTTTCGCACAACAGTTTTATAGTCTGTTACCAAAAAGTTTACATTGTCTTTTAATAAAATAAAAAACCTTTAAACGTCTTTTTTTTAATTGCTAACTTATTTCAACACAATCACTGTTACACGTGTTAACGATATCAAAAGAGTCTAGCTATTACAACCGCAAACAATCCGTGTTGGCTCAGAGTAGCTTGCGCACTGTAATCCGGGCGAAGCGTCCGCCGCCTCCCAACATTCGTTCATCACAACACGCAGCCGGGGCTAAGCAGGCGGGGCGGGAAGGAGGCAACCGAAAGGGTGCTGGGAACCTCGCCACCGGATTGGCGGCCAGAAGCGAGGCGTGTCTCGGCCACTCTTGGGTGGAGAAACGTAATCGAGCAATAAGGTTTAAACAATTTCGTTTAATACGTTGAATTATGTAAGAGCGTGGCGGGCAAGTAATCGCGCACAAGCGATAAGGCCATTTGCGCTACTTCGTTACGTATTAATGGTGCAGGAAATTGACTTATGAATATTAGAGGTCGGCCGAGCTGAAGATCGGCCAAAGCGGCCCCTGGCGGCGCGACCGGTTATTTTCCTAGTTAAGCGCTGGAACAATGATGTTTATTGAGTTTTCAAGTTAATGGGTTTCGGTCGCGGCTGGCAGCGGTTTAAGCTATTAGCGTGTTTGCCGCCCGCCCTGCGTCACGTGATTATGTTCTCGATGACAGGTTTTTTTATATAATTTACTATACTCTATACTGTATATAGTCTATGGCAGTGTTTCTTAACCTGTGGGCCTGCTAGTACCTATATGTATGGGGCTCTGTTACAAGTGGAATCCGATTAGAGATTGCAACTTACTTAACATCAAACCGAATATTGTCATTTTTTTTGTATTTTTAGTACTTACTACGTAGTTATACTATTACGTAGTAATGTTCAGATTCTGTTTTCTGTTGTTTTTTTAAAGGGGTCCTTGAAAATTGTGCTTGATTTCCTTAGGGGTCATTGGCTGAAGGTTGGGACGCTGGTACGTTATAGTTTTCCCGTCAAACTATATTATGTAGGTAGAGATTTTTATCTGGCACCGCTAGCGCTTCTATTGCATTTGTGTGTCTATATGCAATAACAAATTTCAAATTATGTAATAGACCGCCCTATGTGTTGTAGTGGTTAGATCAACGGGTCTCAGACGCAGAAGTCCCAGGTTCAGCCACGGCTTACAGCGCGGTCAAACTAATATTTTATTTTGTAAGTATTGACTACTGTGGGTGCCGAATAAATTATTATTCTATTCTCTTCTCTCGTCTCGTAATTAAGTTTTAATGACAGTTTTATATTATTATTACTCTACCGTAAGTTTAACCGCCAACCGATTATATGTAGAGTTTTTAACGAACTTTTAGGTATTTTTGATTTTTTCGTGTTTAAAAAAATGCAATGTTATTTGTAGTTAAAAGCTGTTTTACATTTCGGTATCCCATACAAACTTAATAGTTACAGTACTAAATTATTAGGTCCTTACCTATGAAATTGATGTTCTGTATGAAGATTTTTTATAAAATTCTATTTTTCATACTAACGTTTTCTCAATTTTCTTAGCATCTACTTAGGTTAATACTATAAAAAATTTAGGGCAGTGTATTTGTTTCACTAGCTAAATATAGCAGACCCTGAAAAGAAAAAAACAAGTACCTTCAAAGCTACAATGAAACAAAAGGTCAATTCCGCGAACAAAAAAAGAAGTCAATTTAAAAAATAATATTTGGGCACTAAAGACACAAAATCAAAAATCATTGTTATTACTGAAACCTAACTAATACAGTCTTAATTAAATGTGTATGATAATATTCACAACCGGTATAGTTTTAGAAGTAATACACCTATTAATGAGTGAAAAAAAAACGCCAATTTCATAGGTAAGGACCCAATATATAGATAGGTAAGTATTAGATATTATTCATATTTTTATATAAAAATAATTTAGGTTTCTATAAAATTGCCGTGTCCGAAAAGGCGACGTTTGAAGTTCCTTTAAAAAATTAACTCCTTTTATACCCTTATAGTTAGCAATAAAGACTTGAAAAAAGACAAAGTGTTGAAAAAATTCCACGAGCGGGATTCGAACCCGCACCCCATGACATACCGGGTCAGGTGCACTACCAACTATGCTATCGTGGCTCAATCCAACTCGCCGAAATTAATCAACACTATCTACTTTTACTTTATAAACCAGAGGACTATTCAATGTCGACAACTACGTCATCAACATCCGATCTTAATATTTTTACAAATATTGAAATATTTGCGTTAAATTATATGTAAAATAATCATAAATAAAGACTTGATTTGATTTAATTTACTTTCAAACCAATAAGCCGATTCTAATAAAACATTTAAATCAAATCATTTATTCGTATTAAATGCGGTACATTATAGTGATGGTAAGTGTGAGGTTGAGAATCGCACATTTAGCTAACATGTTAGCATACAAATATTAAATTAAATTAAATATAATTAAAATGAAATGGAATTAGAATTAATTAAGTATACATGTCACAAGATTGTATATCAAGCATTACATTTGTTATTTATAAATTCATCAATAGTATAAAACCATTTTCGAAAGGACAACTTAAATCTAGTATACCTATGGGAGTTCTTTTATATGTACTGTTATTTTATTATAAACTTTTATGCACATTGCGTAACAATTTTTCTGAAAACATTCAGTTCTAGGATTACTCTATAATATGAGTCTGTGTGGGTTTCTGGTTTTAGTCCTATAATGGTACTTTGCTTCAGTAAACGATTTAAAATTCAGTTTCACAAATTTTCCTATCTCCAATAAATAAATGGAAGCTAATGTTAATATACCTAACGTCATAAAATACGGTCTGCATGATGTGTTACGAGCAATGCCACATAATGCTCTAATACATCGCTTCTGAGCAATAAAAACTTTTTAGCACCAACACTATTTCCCCATAATATCCTTTGTATGCGTAAGGGAAATATAGAGACGTTGACAGTAAATAGTTATTGCCTAAAAAAAAATCTCGTTTTCGCCTACTTGATCGAATGGCGAATAAAAGTCGAACTACGCACCCAGATTGAGATATTAAAACATTCTCTAACATTTATATTTTTAACTAGCCGTAACCCGCCCGCTTCGCTGTGCGAAAATAATGGATCAATTATGTTTTATGTTATATGTATTATGTATTAATCTTGTATTGTAATAAACTAACCCTAATCATAAGAGATTGTTACTAACACCATTATGGGCCCTGCCTGAAATAAACTATTATTATTATCATTCTCTTTATTTATTTTTAATCTTAGATCTAGGTTTTAAAAAAATTATATAAAAAGTACAATATAACAAAATACATACACAAAATACAAGTTTTATAAAAACCTAAATTATTATTATTATCTCCTTTATTTATTTTCTTTCTTAAAACTAGACTTTTACAATATTTTAATATAAAAACAATAAAACATTATAAAAACCTAATCCTAGAGTACCACCAATTATTATTATTATTAATGCTAAATAAAATAATGATTAGGTTTACCACCATCATATATAGCCTATCATTTGCACAATCTCATGTTCTTACTACATACAAATTTTCATCAAGATCGGTCAAGCCATTCTTTACATATCTCTATATCTATCTATACTAATATTATAAAGCTGAAGAGTTTGTTTGTTTGTTTGTTTGTTTGTTTGAACGCGCTAATCTCAGGAACTACTGGTTCGAATTAAAAATTCTTTTTGTGTTGAATAGTCCATTTATTGAGGAAGGCTATAGGCTATATTACATTACGCTATGACTAATAGGTGTGGAACAGTCGCTAATTAACGCGGGTGAATATAGTATAAAACAAAGTCGCTCCCGCTGTCTGCACGCTTAGATCTTTTAAACTACGCAACGGATTTTAATGCAGTTTTTAGTAATAGATAGAGTGATTCAAGAGGAAGGTTTATATGTTTAATACATGAAGAGATGTATTATATTTTATTTTTCATCATCACATGCATCATATTTTATATATTTAATAAAATTTAGACAGGAAAACGTCTGACGGGTCGGCCAGTGTAAATTAATTGAAAAGCAATTAAATTTGCAAATGTATTGCCCGTGAAAGGATTAAACTAATTCTCGTTTTTCTTATCATTAGGCACAGTGCTTTACCTATATATTTTAGGGTTACAATTACCCGTTAAGGTTACGGTTACTAAGCTTAAGTGGCTTAAGCGTTAAGCCCCGTTCCCCTTGTTAGTCACCCGTAACATCTTTACAGTTTTTCAGGAGACGCGGTTCATGAGTCGTGTAACGCTCGCACTGTGGAGTGTCGGCTTCTTAACGAGCGTTTTAATTAATTGTTGCAGCTTGAAACAGGATAATGTCAGTAAATAAGGAAGGACCCAGAAGGTACATACGTTTAAGCTTGATTCACACATATCAGTGAAGTCACAGTTCCAACACAGTACCGGCACACCCAACTCCTCGCGACTTTAAAATCAGACAGCGCGAAATATTCTTTCATACATTCCCCGTGTGGTGCCGGCCGTAAAGAATTGCACCACCCCATCTCTTCTCGTGGGTGTCGTAGAAGGCGACTATGGGACCATTCCAGAGGATGGGCAGCAGCGTCTCTCTGTGATTATTCTCACCTTACTGCGATCGCCAATCCGCCTGCCAAGCTTTTTTTTTTTTTGAGAGAGTTTGCTGATTGCCCCAGACGGCATTTTCAGCTTCACCGGGCTTTTTTGGGGGCGGCGAGGAACGTAAAGGGTCCCTCAAGCCGTGTGAAACGAATCACCTTTGGAGGTTTTCTAGAGGGAACGGCATCGCGCACTAGTGCGCGTCCCCGTGCCCTACTAGATTCTCCGAAGGGTTCGGATCGGATCGGTCCTGCCAAGCGTGTCGATTATGGCAAATTTACCTCAAAATTATTTATCCTTGAGGGAGGCCTTTGTCCAGCAGTGGACGTCTTTTTGGCTGAGATGATGATGATGATGATGATGACATTCTCTGTGGCGGCACTGACACTGAGAGTACTGTGTCGTTCACTGACACTGACAAGTGGGGATGCGGTCCTAGAGAATGTGCCGGTATTGTGTCAGAACTGTGACTTCACTGATATGTGTGAGTCGACTTTAAATACTTACATACCGCGGTCGAGTAACGCACACACGATAGCGTTCGTATGAAGCTTACCCTCTGCAATCTCCTCTCTGTAATAATGTGGAGAAGATTTCGTCTCGCTAAATGCAGTTGAGGACTTCTTGGCGGGAAAGTGAAGAGTCATGTCTGCGGTTTAGTTTTATTTTCTAAAATTTGTGTTACGAGTATGTCGAATATTTATGGGGTAATAATCCACCAATAATACAACATTATTTCTGAGTGTGCATGAGTGTTGGCAAATGAAACAAAACAGTGCAACATCACTTTTCGAATTCTCTCAAGAAGTCTGCCCGAGGACTTAGTAAAGCCCCACATCTTTACTGAGATACTCGAGGGGTTGGGGGGTACCTATATCATTTCTCACTTCTCTTTTTTTTTTAAATATTTACGGGTAAGCACGGGTAAGCCTTGATCTCACCTGATGTTAAGTGATGATAAGGCCATTTGGTGGAAGCGCACTTCAACCTGGATCCTCAACTAGTGAGGCGCTGGCTATTTTATCTCTAGCTGCCGGAACACAACAATGCTACAAACATTGATGTTATGGCGACATATTTAGATAAGATGGTGGTAGCTAGCCAGGCGGACAAACAAGTCCTACCACCAACCAAACCGGTACACAAAGATGTACCCCCCGCTGGGAATCGAACCCGGGACCTCTGGGTCTAAACCGGTGGTCTTAACCACTAGACCACAGAGGCGGTTAACATTTATCGGTTCGGTTTATCATCATACATGAAAGAAATATTGTTTATTTAAGTATTGTAAAACTTTTTCATTGGTCAAATGCTTGTGCAAAGCCATAAAAAAATAGAATGATTATTGTACGGGATTGACTTAAGTCAACGATACGTATTAATGACGTTTATGTCAATCCCATACAATAATCATTCTATTTAATTTCTATTATATTAGCGTTTTACTATTTGTCCCCTAGACAGGCAGGCAGGGCTGTTAATTATGTGTTAATAGCTAATTAATATTAAAATTTATTAAAAATATATGTATTATAAATAACAACTCTACAACAATAGATGTGTCGAAATGAAACGACTTTTACGGATCTAATCGCGTTTATTTTACACATTATTATTGTAATGTGTGTGTGTGTGTGTGTGTGTGTGTATGGTTATGTAGGAATGTATACCTATAAACTTTACAAAACAAGAGATGTGTCGCTAGGCCCTCCGTGCCCTCCTCCCTAAAATTTGTGTTATGTCGAATATTTATGGGGTAATAATCCACCAATAATCCAACATTATTTCTGAGTGTGCGTGAGTGTTGGCAAATGAAACAAAACAGTGCAACGTCACTTTTCAAATTCTCTCAAGAAGTCCGCCCGAGGACTTAGTAAAGCCACATCTTTACTGAGATACTCGAGGGGTTGGGGGGTATATCATTTCTCACTTCTTATTTCTATTATCATTCAACATCATCAGAAAAGAAATATTGTTTATTTATGTATTATACTTGTTAGAAAAATTACTTTGACACTAGCTAAATGTGCTAATCGCATGAAGCCATCAATTTAAAAAAAAATCTGTGCCCAGGCCCTCAGCATATAGAGTTGAACCTTTTTACTGGACCACGGAGTTTTTAAAACAGTAATGCCTTACTTTTTCATCTAAGTTGCCAGTATCAGAGGCGAGGGCACTAATAAGCCTGACAATTCATCAGTACGTCCGTCCATCGGCCAGTGGAAGTTGTTTATTTGTTATTTGCGCGGGTAATCGCAGCTAAAGATCTCAGCGACCGATGACACGCACGTTCCCAACCTTTGGACACGCCTGCCAAAACAAAATTCTTATACAGGGTGAAGAGAAAAATAGTTTTTAAAAGTTATTTCTTTAAAATTCCGAACTATCAGATCGATTTTTTTTCATAGAGTAAATATCAAAATTTTTAAAAATCATTTATTTCATTTCATTCATTTTTTCATTTCCTTTCATCATTTATTCAGTTTAGGCTACAAATTAGCACTTATGAATGTCACTATGCCAACGGTTCGTAAGTCTACACCATAAAGCTATAGATATAAGGTCTACACAGAAGCAGCAGGTGGACATAATATTGTCAAACAATGATTTTAAAAACATATGACAGTGTTAATAATGAATATTAATAAACATACCATATACAAACAAGGTTTTTTTAAAGCCTTGGTTCTTCGCCAAGGTTTATCGGAACTTAATTGTGATGATAGAAGTCCATAGACAACGGAGATCCATCCATAGAATGGAGATCCATATCTCTAATAGACTCCCGTCATCGGTTGCGCAATCTTAGTTAGTTAAAATAATATAAAAAGTTAATTAACTTTATGCAATTTAAAATCCACTTTGGATTGTTTGAAGTTTATATGGGATTCTGAAATATGTATGGTCTCTAAATTGTGATATATTTGTAATATGACTAATTAAAGACTTAAATTTTAAGAAATGTAATTAAAACAATGTTTTTTTTCCAAACACCCTGTACACGTTTAGAAATCTGTAAAAAAACGCTCGGAATACCACTGCGTAGCGCGCATTATCCGCGCGTGATTACGGCGCGGCGGGGGCGGATTGTGACAACGAGCGCCCTCTAGCGACGCCATTGTGGACTTAATCTAGTTTTTTTTCACCTTTCACGGAAGGCAAAGTACGTGGCCCATACAGCCTAGTCGTCACTTAATTTCCTTCATTTGATAGTGATAATGATGGTGATTGATCAAATCACATTACATTTATTTATTTTTTCATATAGTTTAGGCAACAGTGGCCCATAAAAACATTTACAGGTTTCTCAATTCGATTTAAGTTGCCAACACTCATGCACAATTTGTGAACATTTAGTGGCAAGTTCCATGCGCATTTTTTTCCTTAGTTAAGCTTAGTGCGGTTTGGTATTTAGACAGTGTCAAAGTAATTTTTCTTACAAGTATATATAAAAAAACGAGCGAGCCTTACAGTTGTCGCATATGATGTGTAACATTTGACATCTCACCTTAGTAATAAGCAATTTTAACATTATATTCTGAAAAAAATGGGTCAGGTATTATTTGAAATGATTTTTCATAACAAAGAATAATTATTTTTAATGAAAATTTTATTTTATTTTATTGACACTAAGAGTAATGCAATACCGCGCGCTTATTTGTTGTTGGTACCATCCGACAGCCAACTCTACCACCGCGCGCTCATTCGTCAAATCAAAAGTCGCGCGCTTGCGCGCTTCCTCGACTTCCTGTTACACACTTCCGTCCCATTTCACGAAATCACTCCCACAAATTACAAAGAAGCGAGCGGAAAGATGTCATACATCAAAAAAAGTAAAATTGACACAGCATAATATATTAAGATACAGCAAAACTTCTTGGCGGGAAAGTGAAGAGTCAAGTCTGCGGTTTTGTTTTATTTTCTAAAATTTGTGTTATGTCGAATATTAATGTGAAATAATGGTGGATTATTAACCATTAAGTGTTCGTGAGTGTGCATGAGTGATGGCAAATGAAACAAAACAGTGCAACGTCACTTTTCAAATTCTCTCAAGAAGTCCGCCCGAGGACTTAGTAAAGCTCCACATCTTTACTAAGATACTCGAGGGGTTGGGGGGGTATATCATTTCTCACTTCTCATTTCTGTTATCATTCATCATCATCATACAGAAAAGAAATATTGTTTATTTATGTATTACTGGTTAGAAATATTACTTTGACACTGGCTAAATGTGGTAATCGCACGACGCCATCAACAAAAGGAAAAAAAATGTCTATGGTTTAACGGACTTAAATAACGTTGCGGGGAATTCCCCAATAGTAAGTATGGATAAGTATTGCAGAATGTTCCATACATTTTGGGGAATACCCTAGACTCCTACAACTCGATGATAAGGGGATTCCCGCTCGAGTATTCACTTGTCCATAGGATTTTATTTGTGCATTTTTTTTTTATCCGGTATAACAACTAATATGTCTAATCATAACGAAGCCAATATCAGTTATCCACATAATTTTAGTAAAAACAGATACTATTATGTGTTTTTTAAAAATAAATAATTATAGCACACATCAAGGTCACAAGCTTTACAAGCTTCACAAGATCACAAACTAATAATAATTTTTAAGCTAATACAAAAACAAAAAGCTTACTTTCAAAATACGATCAGTAACAGCATGTTAATATTCTATAGGTCCTTGCCTATGAAATTGACGTTTTTCTAAAAGTCAATACCGGTTATTAATATTATTATACACCTTTAATTAGGACTATGTTACTTAGGCTTCAGTAATAACAATGATTATTAATTGTGTGTCTTTATTGCCCATTTTTTTTTATTGACTTCTTTTATGTTTCGCGGAATTGACTTTTTGTTTTGTTGTAGCTTTAAAGGGACTTGATTTTTTTATTTTTAATGTCTGCTATATTTAACTAGTGAAACAAACACACTACCCTTAAATTTTTACAGTGTTAACATCAATAGATGCTAAGAAAATTAAAAAAATCGTTAGTATGAAAAATATAATTTTATGAAAAATCTTCATACAAAATGTCAATTTTATAAGTAAGGACCTAAAATAATACATTATACACATATTATATTCATTTAATGGAGTATGATGGTTCATGGTAAAGAAATAAATATCTTTAAATCTCTATAAACACTATATTTATTACAAGCTTTTATTTAGTTTCACCTGTCCTGATGTTTGTCTGTCTGTAATCAAATCTTGCCAGTTAAATTTGATCCACTTCCCGATTACCGATTGAGCTTAAATTTTGCATGCATGTGTAAATCGGATGGCAATGCAAAATTATTATGACATGGAGCTGATCTGATGATGGAACCGGAAGGTGGCCATAGGAACTCGGTAGTTAAACAACACAACCTCATCGAGTTTGGACTCGTTTGATTCGTCTTGACGAGTACTTTGGTGCTAGATGGTTACTAGGGTCTGATGATGGAGCTGGAAGATGGCCATAGGAACTCGGGAAAATAAGTTCGTTCGTTCGTTCGTTCCGTTTGTTATGAACGTGGATTCTGTCGTTGATTAGATGGATTAGATTGATGACCATTAATTCATTCATTCATTAATTCATTTATTTGCATTTCTTGTGTATAAAAAGGTCTTCCAAAGTATAGTGCTTACAAGAACCCTGTAAGGGTACAGCAAAATCTTATATACAAATTTTACATATAAAAATACAATTCAAAGTAAATTAAATTTCAAAATAAATTCAAAATAGGTTTAAAATTAAATTAAATTAAAATTATTTCTAATTTACAGCAAAATATCAAATTAATAGGTTATATAAAAGTATCAATAACAACAACATTGGGTCATCCACGCACGAGTCAAAGGGCCTCGCTCTCCCTCGTGAGACCAGACGAGCGCACCCAAGTACACTCTCGCGTCTTTAGTTACGAGCAGAGGGGTGAATCTACCATACATTGAATAATTACAAAAAAATCATATACGGCAGCGCCACCTTCCGTAGGAGGAACCTCAAGTTACTTACTAGTTATCCATATAATGTCACTAGATGGCGGTAGTATAGATAGCATTTTAAATTAATAAGTTACTTTTAGTTATTTTCTAGTAACTTTCTTATAACCATAACTTTCGTCGTCTCTATAAAAAGCTCGATAGCCGAGCCGGCTGCGACGACGCATCGTGCTATCTAGAATCAGTATTATGTATAAAATAGTTACATTTATACAACAAAATAATATGAATGAATTGAAATTGAAATGAATTACTGTGCAGATATGTATAAAAATATGAAAACACAGTAGATAAGGTTTCAAACGACACCGATATTATGTATTCATAGCATCACTTTGACCTCGCATATCTCGGCTTCGATATTACTTAGTTCAAAAATAATTTTCCAGGCATTTATCTCAGTCGATATACTATTAAACTAGAACAATTATTTCAGTGGCTGCTAAAAAAAATCAAGCCAACCTCCATACAAATTTACCCAAACCCCTTTGTTAACCTATGTAGATTTTTTTTTTACATGTTGTGTGTCTTCTGTATGTTTTGTGTTTCTTTGTAATGGAAAGTGTCCTGCTATGAAAGGGCATTTTCCAATATTTATGACGCTGTAAGGGAGAAAAGAGCTGGACACTTGCTGAGTTTCTTGCCGGTTCTTCTAAGTACAAAATCTCCCGCCCAGAGTAGACTTACGAACCGATGGCATAGTGACATTCACAAGAGCTACTTGTAGCCTAAACTGAATAAATGATATTGAATTTTGAATTTTGAAAAAGAATTAGCAAACATAATTATAAAAAGTAACAGGGTACAAGACAATTTATACTTATTTTATAACTCTTTCAAGATCAATCAAGTATGTATGCTAGTTTATGGTGGGATAATAAATGTCTCACCATAAAGTATAAATAATTATTATTTATAAACTCATTAGTCATTACTGTAACTCATAGCCATTACACCTTCAGAAATTTTAATTATTTTTGAAAATTTAAAATTTTTTGACATACGTAATACATAAATTTGTTTATCTAAAATGAATTCATTGTTGAATAAACAAAATTACCGATATCATCATCATCATCATCAGCTCATTTGTGTCCTCACTGCTGGGGCACGAGCCTCCCCTATGGATGGATAGGGAGAACGGGCCATAAACCACCACGCGGGCCCAGTGGCAACTAATATAAAATTTCTCGAAACTTTAAAGGGAAAAAACTCCTTATTTATGATGACTATAAATACTACTTAAACAAAATAAAAAAATGTAAGCGAGTCTTACAGTAGTCGCATTATGACGTGTAACATTTGACATCTTACCTTTATAGTAATAAGCAATTTTAACAGTATATTCTGAAAAAAAATGGGTCAGGCATTACATCATTTTATAACTACAAAATATAATAATACAGTCTATTACACACTAAAGGGTTGAAATCAATATTACAATAGAAAATAGAATATAAAATTAACAATGACGTATATTGTTTTCTAAAGTTTACGCGAACACTACACATTGAAATGAAACAACTTTTACGGATCTACTCACGTTTATTTTACACATTACGTTTTAATGTTTATTCCACAATTGTTTATCGCACAATTGTTAATTTATCAAAACAAACACTGGACAAGCCAACCGTTGAGGTACTAAATAAAGGGCCAAAATTTTGCCGTAGCCCCTCGCAGGATACCGTATGAAAGCATCATTAGCAACGTCGAGGATTGCTTAGTTAAAAATAACGATATGAAGGCTGATGCTGAGACAATACGTCAAGATATATCGTCTTTCTTGCGCCGGAGCAAATTGCCGAAATCCAACCTTCCTCGTGATCAGTATTTCACTTTAAAGAACCTGCGAGCTAAGCCCGAACTAACTATCCTTCGTGCTGATATAGGTAATGCTACGGTAGTAATGGATACGTCTGATTATAACGGAAAAATAACATTACTTTTATCGGATGACAAGACGTACGTTATCTTGTCAAACAACACTCCGAAACATTAAGTCTAGTTACGTTAACTATTTAATTCCTTCCTGCCCTAAACCACCAAAACTGTATGGGTTACCGAAAATTCACAAATCCGAGGCTCCGCTACGCCCTATTGTAAGCCAGAACGATTCACTAACTTACCGACTGGTCCGGCATGTAGCTAAGATTCTTTCACAGTGGTGAAACTATTGTGTTACCTCTAAGTGTAGAGGTAACACAATAGCTTTTGTGAAGGATTCCTACTAATTTGTCAACGATATCAAAAACCTACATCTCGCTGACAATGAAACTATGGTTAGTTTTGATGTACAATCCTTATTTACATGCCTACCAGTACAGGATTGCATTAAAATTACTAAAAAAAATTCTAGCAGAACAATTTATGCCTGATGAATATGCAGTACTATTAGAGCATTGTCTAACATCTGGCTACCTTTTGTGGAATGACATTTACTACCTGCAAGTAGAGGGTGTCACCATGAGGTCCCATTTCGCCCGTCGTCGCCGATATCTTTATGGAAGACTTCGAGGAGAGGGCCCTGAGCACAGCACCGGTAACCCCTAGGTTCTACAAGCGGTACGTAGATGATACTTTTACTGTCCTACCAACTGATAAAGTATCTGCTTTTCTAGATCATCTTAACTCCATACATCCAAAAATACAATTCACAATGGAGTTAGAGGCAGATAGTAAGCTAGCTTTCTTGGATACTTTAATCATCAGGAATCCGGACCATAGTTTGAGTCACACTGTGTATCGTAAAGTAACCCATACAGATAGGTACCTCAATGGTGTTTCTCACCACTATCCTAGACAGTTGGCTACTGTAGGGAAATCTTTGTTTCAGAGAGTACGCGGCATCTGTGACACCCAACACCTGGCTGCTGAGCTTCAGCATGTCAAGCACGTACTACAGGATAATAAACTGAAAGTGGCACGGCTTCGTCACAGAAAACGCAATAAACTAACCACAGTCGAGCGCCAACCTGCTGTACTTCCATATATGAAAGGTGTCACTGACAAGATTGAACATATCTTAAAGCGAGCTTCAATCAACAGACCGAAGGCCGAAGACGGCGGCTTGAAGTAAGTGATTTTGCATAACGCGGGCACTAATTAGGCAATAAATGTGTGTGTAAATTTCGTTGCTATAATATAAGTAGTTATCAAGAACGGTCTTGGGTACGTCAGCTTGATCGTGATGCCAGCGTACACACTAAAAAAGGTCTTTATTTCTTAAACTAAAGAGATACAATTACGCATTAAAAAAGAGCATAGAAACCAACGCGAAATCAATCATGTGTACGCCACCTTAACGGACACGTCAAATTCGTACGAAAACGCATCTAAAGTGCGGGTGGCCTAAATAAAAAATAAAAATCTAAAAGTGGAAAAAATACCATAGTATCTTAAGTTAAATTAGACTTCAAACTTTCACTTATCAAATACATGCAAGAAACGAAGGGTAACCCAAAATACTGAAAGAGCGCGCTACAATTTTTCTTTCAGCAAAGGCATTAATCGCCGTACTGCCAACAGCGAGAAAAGAAAAAGAATAAAATTTCAATCAAATCAAATGAACGTACCTATTACGGACGCAATCAAAGCGTTGTAACGATTTCCGGGTGCAACACGCGGTATACACGTACTTTTTTTCGCCACCTCTCTCGGTGGAGCGGCCGATTCCCGTTGGTCTCCCGTTTCGCTGTCTATCGGTTTCAAAGCCGTGTGTTTTAAAAAAAAACGGTACACTTTTTTGGTGCTGTGAGAGCATTCACTAATTGATGGTTCGGCATCCGAATTCGTCTCGGTGCATTCGTTTGGAGTAGTCGCGGGGACTGTGTACTACCTATATCACCATAACAAATACTTGTAGAATGAACAGAACTTTTGATGTGGAACATCTTACCGCTCGCTTTCTATGTAAGCAATTTGTAGGACTGATTTCGTGAAATGGGACGGAAGTATGTGTAACAGTGTAACGGGAAGTCGGGAAAGCGCGCAAGCGCGCGCCATTTTGTACATATTATAAATTGATGTGTCATATGTCTTCTAATGAGTATTTACTGCATTTATTTTTTTATAGTTATAAAATGATGTAATATCTGACCCATTTTTGATTTCGTAGAAAAGGGACGGGAGTAAGTCGTAACAGTGTGATCCATAATAGTCACCAGTGATCGACACTTTAAGCCCAATGTCCGTTGTAGGTGAAAGTAGTTGTAGGTGAGGTCCGTAGAAATGTGATCGTAACAGTGTGATACTGCCGTACAATTTATGAACGCATTAAGTACAACTTACTGTGTTTGTGATTATGATATATGAGGTGCTGAATAATTCCAAAAATCATATTTGAATGCTGCACACCACTGCTCTCCTATCTCTTAGAGCAAAGGTATCGATTAAAAAGCTCGATATATCGAATCGATTGCCACGCCTGTCGCCGCGTCCCCGCACACCACAGATGGCACTATCCAAGGAGGATAGGTACACTCAATTATATCCTCTTTGGGAGAGTTAATCAACATCGAAGTGGGAATCAGAAAGCTATAATTAGTTAGTGATGTTTAAACTATTTTAAACTGCCAATTTGTGGTTCCTTTGGAGTTTTAATTAGATTTTGGTTTGTTGACTTACACTTTTATTTTTTAAGGAAGTGTGGTTATTTATTTAAAATCATGTTTTCGGTAAGTTTCTTTTGTACTTCCTTTATTTTAGAAATCAATTTTTTTACTGATCAGATCATTCCTTAGCAATACTTTGATATTTATTAACGGTAAGGCATCTGACCTTAAAGTGAGGATAATGGCGACGAAGTTAGAAGAAGTGTTCTTAATATGGAATCTTTAAGTCCGTCTAGCTAGCTACCATTTTAAAATCAAACTGTCGGTACCCATTAATGTTACTATTTTATTTCATCACCATGGGAATCGAATCCGGGACCTCTAGGTCTGACTGATAGCTTAACCACTAGTTTAGAGAGCTGGTTAACTACAAATACTCAAATAAGAGGTAAAAACAAAAACTATCATTGTATTATTATTTTGTGAGCAACGAGTAAATACAGTATCTAACTATAACACATAGCTTATAACAAAAATAGTAATGTACCTACACAATCTTAGAGCCACATGATTTAGTTCACACCTAATTACAGATCGGGCCAATCCCGCTTAACTGATAGCTTTTTGATGCCCGGAAAACGAAGCTGTCCACACGTCAACAAACAAATTTTTCTACGTAACCAAAGAAACGAGCACTAACTATGAGTTAGGCGCGACATCCAATTTGTGTTCAATTTGAAATCTTAATAAGCCGTCAAAGGCTACCAGGAATAGTTCTTGACTAATTATGTGGCCACAAAGGGGGGTGCGAGCGGGCGTCAATTGACAAATGCGTTCGTGTGTCGCGATCCGTACAATTAGTTGTGGAATGTCGGCGCTTCGGAACGCACCTTGTCAAAGTGACAGCGCGCCAAAGTCATTTGTTTCGGCGGTTTTTAGGTGAGGTTTGGATTTGGTATTCGGTGTCGAACTCAAGTACTGTCCGTAGGTAGAGTTCCTCGAACCAGTTGGTTATTGAAATTAAATACTATGCTTTATGGATGCAGAAGAAGGAGAAGGAGGCATAGCCATTTAAAACTCCTGTACTTGTTCTCAAGTGCCGCCAGGGTGAGCCGGGGCCGCCATAAGCAATCTTGTATTTTTTTTTCTTTTTTTTATTTATTCAAAATCTAATGTTTCATTGTTGATAACTTTCAGTAATACCATGGTGTTGTCGAGAATCTAGTAAGACCATAAACAGCCAACAGCAATATCTCTAACAAACCACGGTGTTGCAAGACTTAATAGAGACCGGTAACCGATTGCCATTGCGGTAAATGACTAGTCTTTATCAACACCAACCAGTGCAGAATTACCGGTAATTTCATAATCGATGTAGTAAATGGGAATGTATACTTTTGTCCGCTCGTTTTAGGGGTGACTTTAGCAAATGACACCTAAATTGAGTGTTTGCACGGGGTTTATTTGAAGATGTCTGTGAACGGTGGGTGATAAATCATTTCGGCTGTCGGCCGTCTGGTGTGGTGTGTGACAAATTGCAACGGCACCCAGTGAAGATAACTATTTTGGATAATAGCTGTGGACAGGGCTTTGAATAACGTTAAAATTAGGTAAAGTTAGCTTTGACATCGAATATAACGTTAATTGCAAAGGTAACGTTATGCTTGGTAACGTTACCGGGGTTTGAAAACAGTGTTAAAAAAATTTCCACGAGTGGGATTTGAACCCGCACCCCATGACATATTATACGAACTACCTGATTTACCATAGGATACGTTACCTGGGTTGCTTTTTACCGGAAAACTAACTAACTTTACTGTGAAATGAAATTAAATTAAGTAATCTTTATTTAAGTAAACTTGTTGACACTTTATAATAAGCTTTTTTATAGTGACACCATATTGTATGATGTTTTTTCCTTAATCATTAAAATACTCAGGCCAAATAAAAAGTTAAGACAGAACTCTGCGAACAGCGAAGTGAGGCCGGGTCAAACTACGCCTCGCTGTGTACATACACAATTACACGCACGCACGTACAACGAAACTACGCCTTAACTTGTCAGTGTAGGTCCGCAGCTCGTGGGAGCAAGTCGTTTTGCAAAATCATAAATTTACCTGTGAAAATGCCGAATTGTGTTGTAAAAGGCTGTAGAATAATCAAACTTCAAAAGATAAAAAGCGGGATGTAATAATATTTCACACGTTAGTTATTTGGAAACCATTATTTTTCAATAAATCAAAATAAAATTTTGACGTTATTGCTTGAAACACAAGTGTCTTTTTATTTGGTCTGAGTTAAAATAGAGGTGAGTACCTGATCTTTTACTTTATTTTTTTTGGAGAGGGATTGCTTATTGCCTCAGGCGGCATTGTCAGCTTCACCGGGCTTTTTTGGGGGCGGCGAGGAACGTAAAGGGTCCCTCAAGCCGTGTGAAACGAATCACCTTCAGAGGTTTTCTAGAGTGAACGGCATCGCGCACTAGTGCGCGTCCTCGTACCCTACTAGATTCTCCGAAGGGTTCGGATCGGATCGGGGGGCGGAACCACCCGAGGGCGCCTCTAAAGGCTCGTACCTTGGCTCGGGTAGACCGGGCCATGGAGGAGGAGAGAAGCGCCCAGGTACATGTCTGTACCTGGTATAGAGCGCGTGTGAACCGGTTCTTTGTACCCTTGTTCTACGAGTACGGTGTCTTGGACCTAAACTAGTGTGCATGTTTAGTGTATTCTGTAAATGTGTAGTGTCATTTAGAGGATCGGGCGGGGGGGGGGGGGGGGGGGGGCTTTTACTTTAGCAACAATTGTTTATTTGTCATCCACTCATCTTTCACGATACAGGCCGTTTAGCAAAAGCGCATTAGTTACAAAAAAGTAACGATACTTATCCTAGATAACGTTACCTGCATTACCGCTACCAGTTTAACTTTATAGAAATAACGTTACTTATAGTGTCGATATTTACAGTGTGAATTTGGTGACGTCAAGCCCTCAGGACCAACTTGTTTGTGCAGTAAAAGAGGGTGCAACTGTAACGTTTACTGTAGGTAATAAGGTCTATTTTACTTTAAACTTCAAACATTTTCATACAAAATGTTATTAGCACAGTTTTCAACCGTCTCTGATTTATATTTTGTAATTTTCTACATTAGATATTATGGTCGGTGTAACGATCGTTATTTCAGTGGCCTAATGATTCCTTTGAAGTATGAATCTGTTAGCAATGGAGCTGTCATATTATAAATTCTTGTGGTAAATATCATTTCTACACTGTTGCCCGGTTTGTTCAGAAACACTTCGTTATCGTTAGCCTGAAGAGTACACTTTATATTCTTTATTCAGATTTGTTGAGGAGCTCGATGGCGCAGTGGTTAACGCGCCCGGTCTGCGAGTGTTGAGGTTAAGCAGCTTTTGCAAGGGCCGGTCAACGGATGGGTGACCAAAAATTTGTCATCTCGAACTCCTCCGTGCTTCGGACGGCACGTAAAGCCGTAGGTCCCGGCTGCATTAGCATTCGTTAACAACCACCAATCCGCACTGGGCCCGCGTGGTGGTTTATGGCCCCTTCTCCCTTTCCATCCATAGGGAAGGCTCGTGCCCTAGCAGTGGGGACATATAAAATGAGCAGATGATGATGATGATGATTCAGATTTGTATATTTTTTATCTTACAGGTAAGCACAGTGCCTTAATCTCACCTGATGTTAAGTGATGATAAGGCCAAAGATAAGGAAGCGCACTTCAACCGGAATCCTCGAATAACTGCTGAAGTACTGACTATGTTATCTCTAGCTACCGGAACACATCAAAAAGCTATTAACGTTGTTGTTATGGTGACATCTATACTAATATTATAAAGAAGAAACCTTTGTATTTTCGTATGTATGTATGTATTTTTTGTATGTATGTATGTATGTATGTTTGAAACGAATAAACTCAAAAACACTTGGCCCAATTTAAAAAAATTATTTCACCATTAGAATGCTACATTAGTGCTGAGTAACTTAGGCTATATTAAAAAAAGAATATTAAATAAAATACTAAAAACGACAATTTAATTTTCCAATATAAAATGATTTGTTTGTTTTGTTGTCATGGAAACCATTGATATATATTTAACTCAATGATGGAAACTGTCAAAGCGGTATGAAGTCCGCCGGGTCGGGTCAGCTAGTATCTATATATTAATACGTGAAGCAAAAACTTTGTACCCGTTTTTACGAAAATTGCGCGGACGGAGGAGTATGAAATTTCGCACACTTATAGTTTTTATAGAAAAGGTTATCCGAATGTTAATTTTTTTTAAATTATCCATAAAAAATACATTAATCAACGTATTGTTTGTCTTTAATGCGGCCGACATCTGTCAATGCCAATCCAAATTCACAGTCTATCTTTTTTAATTTTTCGTTGCTTTGGATATAATCCTTATAGGGCTGCAGCCTTAACAAAACTACGGTCGAATTTCGACCACTGGGCGACCACTAGTTTAGATGGTGGTTGCTAGCCAGGCGGACAAAGAAGCCTTACCACCACACACACCCACACCACAAACCCACAAACATGTACCCCCCGCTGGGAATCGAACCCGGGACCTCTGGGTCTAACCCGGTGGTCTTAACCACTAGACTACAAACGTCGGTTAAATACGTATAATAAGTGTTACAGTACATTGCATAAGTAAGTAAGTAAACAGCCTATAACTTTCCCACTGCTGGGCAAAGGCCTCCATCATTGATATCAAGTCATCGCTACAATTTGCCTGAATTTACTAGAGTTACATTATCTGTATTGTGCTACAAGTATAATTACATAATATTATACAATTATTTTTTAATCTCTACATTTACAATAAATTATAATAGTTTGTGTTATTTAATTTATATATTGAATCTATAAAAGCAGATTGTTTTTGTTTCGCTGATTGTTTATATTATAAGTTATTTTCACTGTATTTTATAATTTTCTACTTTGCTATCGAATTGGGAACTACTGTAATGATAGTATTAAGTTAAATAAATAAATTGAGGGGTAATGGCTTAATCACCACGCTTGCCAAATGCGGGTTGGTGATTACAAACCCGGGCTATGCATCGAAAAATCCCAAATACATTTTGCCGGCCTGGTGGGTTACTCTTGAAACACAATTGCAATAACCAATTTCCAATCCCAAATATAAAAAAATCAAATGGCACTCTTAAAAGCGATAATAGCGCTACATTGGAATCAAATTGCGTGGAAATTGAGTGAACAAATTATTATCGAGTTGGGGCGTTCCGAAATTGCGAAACTTATCCCAATATCGATACATATTAATCGCATTGGAATTGTATTGAGATTGAGTTTGCGTCAAGAGTAGCCTACCTGGGAATTCAGTCCGGACCTTCGGGTATGGACATTACATTGCATGAACATTGTTTATTTTATTGTTTTCTAAAGTTTACGCGAACACTACACATTTAAATGAAACAACTTTTACGGATCTACTCGCGTTTATTTTACACATTACTTTTTAATGTTTATCCTGACGTTTGGAACCCTTTGCGAGATGAGCGAGATGACGACCAACACCTCAGTCTCCCTGTGACCACGGACCCTGCAAAGGGTTCGAAACATTAAAAAGTAATGTGTAAAATAAACGCGAGTAGATCCGTAAAAGTTGTTTCATTTAAATTGTTTATTTTGCTAGGCGACCACTAGTACGAAACTTGTATTCCATAGATGATACAGCTAAAACGTATTATTTGAAGTGTTCAAAGTGACACACGAAGTTGTTGCGATACCGTCTGCTGTGAACGGATGAATTACTGTCATTTATTTAGAGAACGTTCAATTAAGGGAACGCTTCGTCCGTAATGGTCGCGCGGTCGTGAAAAAAGATTGAGCAGTGCATACCGTGTTTTGTTGGAGGGTTCCGTACCCATAACCTTATTGAAAGAAAAAAAAACGGCAGTTTTTTTTTTTTACATGTCACTTTTATTTTCCTTTATTCATAAAAAACAATAAAAATAAAAATAATAATCAAATTCACAAGTAAAAAACTTCAACTAACTCGCCTGTCCGAGGCAAGGTGCCCAAAATGCTGGAGGCATTGCCCCTTTGAATGGCCAAGCTAATGCGCTGAGCGAAAAAATTACCTGATCTCCGGTCACCCGTTGCCTCGTACAGGCGAGCAGTTAAGTCCTTTAAAAACATTTTTGCATTAGGTCCCCATGGGCCCATCGTCTCCACAGCAAAGGGGAGGAAAAAGAAAGTCTCACCCAAATCCCGGTATTTCCGTACTTTATTAATTTCTGCTGTGATTGCAGCCGCACATGGCTGGGATGATGTCGCGTCAATGTGACACGGGGCCAAAGTGTCCACACATGTCGCATCCTAAACCAGACTTTCATTTTGTAAAATAGAATAACAGAAGATAGATTAGTGGCACTAGTGTGTGACAGGAACAAAAGATCGACATATTTTTCCTATAATCAATAAAAATAGGAGTAATCTGCAATAGATTTTTACTGGAGCTACAATTGAATACATATCACGTGTTTTCTAGCTGTCGTCGTGTAAAATTTCGATGAAATGCTATATATTGTATTTTGGTAACGAAAACAGGTGTCGATCACTGGGCTTAATGTGTCGAACACTGGAGTCACTACAATAATACATTAAGCATATGCCAAATTACATGATAAATCAATAGGTATCCCATAATTTCGAATTACATAAAGTACAATTTGTACACAGCAATGATCTAATAAAAAAAAATATTTTGTATCTTACTATTCATCATTCATCAACTTTTTCAAAATATTTAAAAACACAGACCAAAATATGTACCAACCCCCAGTCCCTTAACAAATACAAAACTTTACTTTGGCTTGGTGTTAGTAATTCCCAAATATAAAAAAAAATCGAGCAACAACGAGCCCCTCTGAATAAAGCCGACATAATAAAGCTTTTCCAAGATTTGTCAAAGATCTTTAAAAACCGCTTCTATGGTCTAGTGTTTAAGACCGATTAAGGGTTCTATTGCCAGCGAGGGGTACATGTTTGTGTACTAGGTTTGGTTGGTGGTAGGGCTTGTTTTCCCGCCTGGCTAGCTAACACCATCTTATCTAAATATGTCGTCATAACATCAATGTTTGTAGCATTGTTGTGTTCCGGCAGCTAGACATAAGATAACCAGCGCCTCAGTAGTTGAGGCAAGTTGAAGTTCGGCATTATCATCACTTAACATCAGGTGAGATAAAGACCACATGCTTACCTGTAACATTAATGTGATGCTGCTCCTGCTCATCTATACTAATATTATAAAGAGGAAACCTTTGTATTTTTGTATGAATGTATGTTTGCAACGAATAAACTCAAAAACTACTAGACCGATTTAAAAAATTCTTTCACCATTAGAATGCTACATTAGCGCTGAGTAACATATGCTATATTTAAAAAAAATGTCCACCTGTGCGAAGCAGGGACGGATCGCTAGTGTTATATATAGTAAATCAGTATTACTGCAATGTTTATTGCAGGCTGCAGCAAACGTGAAGTACGGATCCCTAAACATCTCCAGCTCACCCTGAAACAAATTTGTTAAATACAAATTGGTTATTAAAATTCTTAGCGCGTTTGGATGCGACAATTTGACATGGAAACACGCTTTATTAGTTTCTTTGCTTCATGCTCTTTTTTCAGGGTGACATGGTATAAAGAAATGGAGCCACAATAAATGATGATTGCTTTTAATAAATCACTGGCAGTTTAAAATTAGAATAATTTGTTATTGTAATTGTTTATTTTTTGGATTTTTTCATCTATGAATTTATAATTAGCCAATGTACCTACCCTTTTTCGAACTCTTTTCAGGGTTTCGATTCTGATCACATACCTCTACTCTGATGTTATTTTAAAACGATCAGAATCATCGTGTTGATTGTAAAGACCAAATTTCTTGTTAGTTGCCTGATTGTCACCATTATGCCGTATTTAGTCTATAGTCAAAGTCAGGTTACCGACACACTCTTGAGACGTTATTGATTTATTTCATTACCAGACTTGAGGCCCGGGGTCCGTGGTCACTAAAGATGGAATAGCTGTCACTAGCCTTATACATCTGGATCATGCCCAAATTTCTGGTGATTGCCAAGTACGGTCTCGGATAACCTTGGTGGCAAGAGAGGGGAAGTGCTGGAGTTTTTTTCTGCACTGGACTTGGGGGTCGAGAGGAGAATCTCATAACCATCTGCGTCTCCCCGGTGGAAGACGAAGGCGTTTTCTCCAGTTAAAAAATGAGAAAACGTTACGTGGGCACAGGATAGCCAGTATCCCTGTAATGCCGCTGAAACTTAAGGCGAAGGGTTAGGCACACTAGCGCCACCAATTGATAATTTGACAATTACTAACGGACCGGATCTTTTTTTAAACATTGCGTACCGTCCGATAACAGGAAAGCATCCATAGTATTTATTTAATAATTGTGCACTACTTTTGGTAGCGTGGTTTATTCACAAAACGGGATATCGCATTTATTTACAAACAATGTCCACTTTTGGTGTTAGCGAATGAATACAAAAACAGCCTAGTGTCGGAAGGTCCGCAATGTTTGAAAAAAAATCCAGTTTAGCAGTTATCAAATTAAATCCATTAGCGGCGCTAGTGTGCCTTACCCGTCGCCTTTAGAAAAAAGTAAGTACTTTAATTATGTTTTGTTTACAATTTAAAACATTTCTTCGATCATACCTAATCTTTATTAAACTGTGTGCCCGTTTGCCGTGAGCAAACTCCTTAACAATCGTTAAGTCTTAAAATAAAGTGTCGTAATGAATCGGGATAGAATTTTAATTGGGTCGGGACAGCGGCATCCGCTTTTTTTCGCATTAAACTTTTTAATTAATCACCGCGAGGAGACGGAGTATACACGGATCTGTGCGGCGATGGAAGCGGTTACGGAAGTAACTACTTACCTACAGTTTGAACGTATGAATGAATTTGCCTCATTTTAGACCATTTATAACTAACGGATACGGATACGGATAACTATGTATATACAAATAACTTAAATTCTGAATATTATTACCACAAATTTCAAAATAGTGTACAATTTAAAATCACTTTTGACCACGAACAAATGTAACCTACCATAACCGACAGCTGTAGTAATAATTTTATTCAGATTATTAAAAAACACGAAGTTTTCAAAAGTTCACATTATTAATTTCGGAATATTGTTTTTTAGCTGACGTAAGCGCTGAATTTTGTCACTGCCATTAAATTTTTGAGTGCTTATAGCGTCACAGTGCCATCTATCCAAAGGTTTTTGCAACCGATGGCTATGATATATGTTTAAAAGTTTTCCAGTTCCTCAGCGATTGAGGATTCCAAGTTAAGTTTGGTACCTTCGTTGTTCCCATCTCTTGGCATCACCATCATACAGATACCGGTAATACAGGCCTTGATATAGTACCAGTACTTATATTGGTACCGGTATTAATATACCGGTACTTTACAGATACCGGTTCCAATTAACTTAATACAGTACCGCTACTCGAGTTGGTACCGGTATCGATTATACAGGTATTTTGATCGGTATAATGTGGGTGTTCTAATACTGAGAGCAAATCGGCGTTTACATAAGTGCGAACGAAAGAGCATAGTAATCGAGTCCGGGGTGGCGCCAGGGCTTGATACCGGTACCAAAAATACCAAAACCAAAAATAACGGTAAATACCGGTATTTTTCATTACGATACCTCGGTATCGGTACCTTAACGAATACCGGTGTTTGACCTTTAAATAACGGAATCAATATACCGTACCGAGGTATCGTAATGAAAAATACCGGTATTTACCGTTATTTACCGGTATTTTTGGTATCGGTATCAAGCCCTGTACGGGAAGCCTTATGGAATTAAAAAACAAATAATATAAACAATATTGTTAAATCTAAATAAAAATCTATATTGTGCTACTGTATTGTATCCTTAATACTCAAATATTTCTATGGTAAGTAGTAAGTAAAGTAAATATATATAACTGCTTATTAACTGTCCCACTGCTGGGCAAAGGCCTCCATCATTGAAATCAAGTCATCACCACAAGATGGGTAATGGCTTAATCATCACGCCTGCCAATGCGGGTTGTTGATCACAAAGCCGGCCATGCTGATGATGCATCGAAAAATCCTAAACACACTTCACCCGACCTGGGAATTGAACCCGAGGCCAAGTGCTTTCCCACTCGACCACCGAGGCGTTGTGGTAAGTAGCTGACCTATAAAAATGTTAAATTTTCACGTTTTATTCATAAGTTTAAATTATCGTTAAAGAACTATTATAACGTTGCTACTCTAAATAAATACGAGAATACTTTTTACAAGTACATTTACCAACTTAGAAAACTAGATGATTTTTAAAACATCAAAGTTGTGCTATTTAAATATTTATATTCCTACTAGTGGACCCCAAAGTTAAGTTAACACTTGGCGGACCCGGCGGACTTCGTACCGCTTTGACAGTTTCAAAAGTCTGTCAAAATTTCATTAAAAAAGTATAAAAAACTACCAAATAGGTTCTATTCCCAACATCAAATGCAAAACCTAAGTAGTAAATTATGAGTTTCATTCCTGTAGGAATATCGAGAAAAAACTATCCTATGTGTTAATCCAAAATTCAAAATTTAAAATTCAAAATCATTTATTCAGTTTAGGCTACAAGTAGCTCTTATGAATGTCACTATGCCATCGGTTCATAAGTCTACTCTGGGCGGGAGATCTTGTACTGAGAAGAACCGGCAAGAAACTCAGCAAGTGTCCAGCTCTTTTCTCCCTTACAGCGTCAAAAATATTGGAAAATGCCCTATCATAGCAGGACACTTTCCTTTTCTAAAGTTTACGCGAACACTACACATTTAAATGAAACAACTTTTACGGATCTACTCGCGTTTATTTTATTTTACATTATTTAATGTTTATCCTGACGTTTCGGATCCTTTGCAGGGTCCGTGGTCACAGGGAATAATGTAAAATAAAATAAACGCGAGTAGATCCGTAAAAGTTGTTTCATTTAAAGGACACTTTCCATTACAATAAACACAAAAAATATAGAAGACAACCACAACATGTAAAATAAAATACAAAATAAAAAATATACGTTAACAAATTTGCATCAGGTAAAAGTTGCAATTTCCACAATGTCATACAGTACCACTACAGTACTATCGTAAAAGTAAAAAATTGTTTAAGAAAAACAAAGTCAAATTATAGTGAAAAATACTAAAAATAAGATAAGTATGCGTGAGCAGACCAGCCATCCAGGTTATAAACTATCTGTATGCCGTATTTCATCCAAATCCATCCATCCGTTGCAGCGTGAAGAAGCAACAAATATACACACACACAAACATTCGCATTTATAATATTAGTGTGATTATAAAACCGATGGCAGCCCCAAATGCATGCTGAGTATGCTGGCCCATCGTTGGGACTCGCCGATGCTAGAACACTGGATGCGCTTGCATACGATTGTCATTTTTAAGTGTTTTTTATTTATATTTTATCATTGTTTTAACTCAATATACCTAGATGTAGGTATAATCTAAAATAAATTATATTATTAATAAAATAAGAACCTATTATGATCATCATCAGCCTACAAACGTCCACTGCTGGGCATAGGCTTCTCCTAGTACCTATGGGAAAACTGTATACTTTTTATAGTAAACTACAGGTAGTGACATCTACCGGCAGCGTCTCAATTCAATAACCAGATGGTTCTCTGTGGTTCCGTGCTTTACTCTATCTATAAAGCGCTGAGCGCGTAAATGATCTTACACAAGACAGATGACGCTCATTTAAATAAAACACTATCTATTTTTTTTTATTACAGCTCCATGCAGTATTTTGTTAATGGTGCGCAGAACAAAAAATACCAAAAGTGCAGTCACGGTTGAGTTGATATAATTGAAAATACTATCGTATTACATAAACAAAATATATATTTAGTATCAAAGAGAACGATTACTCCGATCCATAAATTCATAACACACTATAGTTTTTTCTACAATATCATTTAAAGTTGGGCAAAAATCATGAAAACGAGTGGCGGCGTTTAGTTGATTTCTTATAGTTAATCTAAATTATTGTACAATCGGCGGCAGATCAACCTATCCAAAACTGTTAAATTTCTACAATAAATTTTGAATTTTATTTTCTGGTAATAAGGATCAATATTCATTGGAGAAATTTGACAGTAGATTGATCAGCCGCCGTGTGTACCTCTGATTTTGTCTAAACAATCACCAATGGCTAAACTACAAATCGTCTGTCTCACATTTTCGATTTATCGAGCGGTTTTTTAAATTATTATTTTTCAAATTAACACGTTAAATTTCCCATACATATTTGTATGGCTGTGCGGCATCAAATAAATATGGACGAAGACATTTCAAATAAAATATAATTATGACACTTGTCACTTACGAATGGCGCACTTAGACCAAGGTTATGTTCCGATATACACTGCCATAGATTAGGTAATAGTTACTTCGTAAACACTGCGAGCACTATCCAGTGCCTTACTGGTGAGAAATTTGTTCCGTTATGGACTGACAGTATACTGCCGCAGTATCCTAGGGAAATATATGACGTCAAAAATCGTCGCCATTTTTGTACTGTAAGCACTGGCATTTTCGAGGTAAGGTGCTCTCAGTGCTTTGATCACGTGATCAACAGCGTCCAGAAATGACATGGATGACAGCATGGATGACAGTATACTGGACTGCGTTCCGTTTTAAACAGTAACCAGTATAGCTAACTATAAAGGAACAGCTTCGCAGTATACTAAATTGACGTCACACCTTACAGTGCTCACTGTGCATATCGGAACATACCCCATATATGGTCTAAGACAACGCTCCCTTAACTATTGCAAATATTTTGAAAATTATGAAGTTTTTAGGCATTTCTAACTAAGGAAGTGTTTATTTAAAATAACGCCTCAGTGGCCGAGTGGCAGAGCGCTCGACCCAGTATCCGAAGGCCCCAGGTTCAATTCCCAGGTCAGGAAAAGTGTATTTCGGATTTTTCGATGCATAGCCCGGTCTTTCGATCACCTACCCGCATTTGGCAAGCGTGACGATTAAGCCAGCGATGACAATTGATTGATTTCAATGATGGAGGTCTTTGCCCAGCAGTGGGACAGTTATAGGCTATTTACTTACTATTTACTAATAACCCCCATATTCATAAACCTTATATTATTAGTCCATGGCAGTGTAGAAGAATGGGCGCCAAAAGCTGCACAGCTTTAATGGAAATTATGACATTTACGTAAAAAGTATATAAGGTGACTGAAAACTAATGCAAAATCCGACAAGGGTTAGTGACAAAAAAAAAGTGTATTTTTTTAAAATTTTAATTTAATAACTACATAACGCATTTAGTAAATTTAAATTAGTTTATTCGTTAGGTATCAATGTAAGTTTTGGGTTATGATATGACCTGATCACCAATCATCACCACAATGAAAAAAACTGAAAAAAAAGAGTCTCCTGAGTTTCTTGCCAACTCTTTTCGTTACTAGTTAAAAATATAAATATAAATTTTAGTTTGATATTATTTGATAATAAAAAATTGACTTTGACCAAAAAAAGATCAGGTTCCACCGAGATTTGAACTCGGATCGCTGGATTCAGAGTCCAGAGTGCTCACCATTACACCATGGAACCGGCTATTCAACTAATTCAATAATCTGGTAATAAGTTAATTTTTGAACAAACACTCGTGTGTCTTTATTTGCACAATTGGTACTTAGAGTATGAGACGCCTATCGTAAACTATAGTTTGTACTTATATTTTATGGCCGATTAAGCCCATCAATTGTAGCGATGCCTTTTTTAAATGATAAGGGAGGGGGCGGCTAAATAACTAGGATAGAGCAAGTGGAGCGTCGCTCTAGGCGGTAATGGGCGCCAAAATGCTAAATGTGAAAACAATTCCGAGCAAAAAATTAAATTTTGATGACGCCTTTTGAGATCAGTGAATGGTGTATGCTTTATTTTAATTCTTGCTTTACCCTCATCAAGGTAGCCGGTGCTGTGTTGGAGAGTATATAATATAGGCTAATTACTTACTTACTATTTACCTAGTACTAACTTAGCATCAAAGTCAAATCAAATCAAATCAAATTATTTATTCACTGAAAATATATTTAAATATAGTTCATCATCATCATCATTTCAGCCCATGAGCACCCGGCATCCTCCCCTTTACCACGCCGATTTAACTGGTCCCGTGTAAGCCTCGTCCACTGCCTTCCGGCCATCAGCATAATGAAATAAGATCGTATGTCAGTCAAAAATATTTTATACTAACGGCCGCCCGCAGTTCCACCCGCGGGTTCCCGTTCTCGTGCGAATATCGGGATAATAAGTTATAAACTATCTGTATGCCGAATTTCATCGAAATCTATCTATCCGTTGCAGCGTGAAGAAGCAACAAATATACACATATACACACAAACTTTCGCATTAATAATATTAGTGTGATTTTAAAGTACTAAAGTCTACAGGTAGGCTGGCAAGAGCTGGTGAGAGTAGCTGTGGATAGTGCTCAGTGTGCACTTCGAGAGGCATTTGCCCAGCAGTGGACTAGTATATTCTGATGATGATGATGATGATGATGATGACGAACTAAAGTCAATAATAAGAATAAGAATAAGAAATTATTTATTGACGATCACACAGACATTACAGAAAAATATAGATAAACAAACATGACTTTGTTGTTGATGTTTCTGACTTTGAGACTCTTACTTTGAGACTTTGACTTTGAGACTATTATTTTGAGACTGATTTTGAGACTCTTATTTTGAGACACTGACTTTGAGACTCTGACTTTGAGACTTCTTTGTTATGTTATGAATATATAATGTCATTTAGTTAGGTAACTAACTAATGATTTCACAATAGAAAACACAAATGTCTCATCATAATCATCAGCTCATTTTTATGTCTCCATTGCTGGGGCACGAACCTTCCCTATGGATGGATAGGGAGTACGGGCCATAAACCACCATGAGGGCCTAGTGCGGATTGGCGGTTGTTTGCGACTGCAGCCAAGACCAACGTACGTGCCTTCACGGAGTAGATGATAAAATTTTTGGTCACCCATCCAATGACAGGCCTATGCGAAAGTTGCTAACCTCAGCACTCGCAGACCGGATGCGTTAACCACTGCGCCATCGCGCTCCTCAAGCGAGCTTAAGTCTATTTGCTCACAAAGGCAGCATTCCAAACCAACCAGCTACATGGAATTTATATAATGTTAATAGGTATATAATATAACTGGCAATTGTATATTACCCAGACTAATCGCGGCTTCGATCGGATGCCCTTGATCTTGACGGCGAACGGAGACGCTTAATTGATTACGCTGTAACGTAGAAAAAAGGTTTTACTTTCGCTTTTGTACTGTTAAACAATTTATGGACAACCTCAGAACAATAACTAAAGCTATAGAAGGAAGGTTAAAATAAAAAACCGGCCAAGTGCGAGTCGGACTCGCGCACGAAGGGTTCCGTACTTTATGACGTATTAAAAAAAACTACTTACTAGATCTCGTTCAAACCAATTTTCGGTGGAAGTTTGCATGGTAATGTACATCATATATTTTTTTAATTTTATCATTCTCTTATTTTAGAAGTTACAGGGGGGGGGGGGACACACATTTTACCACTTTGGAAGTGTCTCTCGCGTAAACTATTCAGTTTAGAAAAAAATGATATTAGAAACCTCAATATCATTTTTGAAGACCTATCCATAGATACACCACACGTATGGGCTTGATAAAAATTTTTTTTTGAGTTTCAGTTCTAAGTATGGGGAACCCCAAAATTTATTGTTTTTTTCTATTTTTGTGTGAAAATCTTAATGCGGTTCACAGAATACATCTACTTACCAAGTTTCAACAGTATAGATCTTATAGTTTCGGAAAAAAGTGGCTGTGACATACGGACGGACAGACAGATATGACGAATCCATAAGGGTTCCGTTTTTTGCCATTTGGATACGGAACCCTAAAAACGTGCAACTATGTTTAGTTCCGTTCTATCCTATGGCTAGAAAAGGAGGTTGGAGTGCGACAAATGGTTGACTCTTAGTTTTTATATTTTGTATTGTTTATGTCATCAGTCAGGTGATAAATTGAGTCCTTGAGTCCTTTGCGCCGCCAAAGTCACCACATTACCCTACGTTACCTCAAATATGACGTCACAAGTCTTGTGACACCTTCGAAATAACGAAAGAAAAGGGACAATCGATCTCTTTCCAAACATCACCTACGTCCATTGGTTAGAATAGTACGAATTGATGAATTTGTGTTGCTCTTTTAGTCCGGTTTCTATAACTTTAGTTATTATTCTGAGGTGTATATATATACTAGGCTTGGCCGAGTGTTAAAGTGCTCGGCCCTATCCGGCAGTCCCAGGTTCAATTGCCAAGTCGGGTAAAGTGTGTTTTTTTTTCGACTTAGCTGAGGCTTGTGATTACGTAGTAATTAAGTCATATCCATCGTTTGTAGCAATAACTTGATTTCAATGTTGAAGGCCTTTGCTTTTGTATGACAATTAATATATATTTTGTACTTTGTGTATTGTACTTAAATATCTAATTATGTATTTTAAATTAAATAATATTGTAATTCACTATACAAACCCAATCAATTTAAACTGTGGATAATTTTAATTGGGTTTTTGCTTTATTATGTTATAAGTAAGTACCTTTGTAAAAGCATGTTATTAGCTGTTAGTTAAGCTGTTATTATCCCAAACAAAAAGAATTACTTTACTTTTATATATTAAAGTTAGAGGATTGCAATCTTGCAAGTATTAAACACTAGCGGCCCATTCGCGAATTCGTCCGCTGGAGTACCGGGTTTAATTCTACGCATATAAACCTTCCTCTTGAATCACTCTATCTATTAAAAAAATCACATCAAAATCCGTTGCGTAGTTTTAAAGACCTAAGCATACATACATACATAGGGACAGACAGACAGCGGGAAGCGACTTTGTTTATACTATGTAGTGAAGTACATATTTTTAAACGTTTCCAACGTGCCTAGTGTGAGTGTTATTTACTATTCGTATTTATTCATTTACGTTTACGAAAACGAGAATTTGTATGGAAAAATATTAACTCCTGTCGTATGCCGCCAGGAGGCGCTGCTTCAATGCCATACTAATTTTCGTTTTCGTAAACGTAATCGAAGGAATACGAATAGTAAAAAAAACTTAAATAGGCACTATGTTCTTAAAGTATGTACTTAAAGGAAAGAAATATTGTTTATTTATGTATTACTTGTTAGAAAAATTACTTTGACACTGGCTAAATGTGCTAATCACACAAAGCCATCAACTAAAGAAAACAAAAAGAAGAAGGCACAGAAGGAAAAAAAAAACATTGCGGAGATTCGATGACAACAAACCTAATAATACCTATTGTAATTCATTCTTTATTAAATTAATATACCTAGTATAGTACAACGCCTGCACGTCTACCTACCACAAACTGCCATTTCCTCAAAAGACTTTGAATTGACGACCTCCGTGGTCAAGTGGTTAGCGCGCCGGGTCTGGCGTCGCGCCATCTCTGAGGAGAAAACGGTTTTTCTGAATTGATTTCGGGTCTGGGAGCTTTTTTCTATGTTTATGTATATTTATCCGTTATCTAGTTTAACCATATTAACGAGTTTCAATAAAAGCTTATCTTGGGCCTTTACAACTAACAATTTTTTTTTAAACAATTTGGTTGAAAATGTGTTGATGAAATTTAACAAGTTTGGATAGGTTTTATGTATGTGCAAGCGTCTGTACATGCGTGGTAAAAGTATCATCATCATTATCATCATCTCAGTCAAAAGACGTTTACTGCTGGACAAAGACCTCGCCCAAGGATCTCCACAATGACCGGTTTTGTGCTGCTCGTATCCAGCGGCTAAAAAAAAGTAAAAGTCTGCATAAAATAAAAGTAAGACATCATTGAAGTTTTTCAGATCCCACGCGACCTTCCCCAAAAAGGTTCTATGTACGTTGAGACCACAGACTATCACTCGATTTGTTCAATCAATCAACTTTTTTAATCGATCAGAAAAAACATGGTGAAGGGATAATTAATCGGTTTGCGGATTCAAACTGAGGATTAATGAACATACTTAAGTGCAGTGCCTAGCTGTTAACACGTCTTTGCAGGCATTTAATTGAAATGAAATAAATTTTAAATGTGTTTTTTGTATAAAACGTAAAAAGTTTAATTTTCTTTTCTAAAAAGTTCTTAGTGATAGTATGTTTGATAATTTAAAACTAAAATGGCGGCAATATTTAGCAGCCTCGTTAGGTAAAGTATGGTTTTATGTTGTTTTTGATGTTATAATATTTAAAAAAATAAGTCATTTTCTTGATTAAATAAAAGTGACAAGCGTAAGTTAAAGTAGCGATCTAACACATCAAAATTAAAAATACTATATCTTGAAAAAATATTAATTGTCTAAGATAGTACCTACTCGTAAATCGGAAAGAAAACCACTGGTTTTAAACCAATAGTCTCGGTAGCTCAGTAAGAAAAGCCGTCACCCGAATTGCAAAAGGCAATGGGTTCGATTCTTACTTGATGTGTTAAGTTGATAACTGTTATGCCCTATTTGTTACCAATAATAGTTCATTATTTCTATAATTGTGTGATGCTGGTGGTGACTTTTCTTAATAAATATACTATTTATTTATTTATTTAGTTACTTGGAAAACCAACAGCTTATAAACCAAGTAGAAAAGCCAATAACAGGTCCTCACATGTAGCAACAAATTAAAGTAGAGTTATTTATACATTACAAGCATAGCACAAAATTAATTTATTGGTATTAATTACTATAAGAATATAAGCTCTAATAATACTATAGTCCATGGCCCTAGATCTAGGAAATAATGTGGATTGATAGTAACGAGTTGCCCTTCGCATTAAGTACGTTCGATGTAGGTAGTTACTAAACTTATAAATATTTAATTTAATTAATATTCACCATGATAACACAGAACGCTTTGTTGTTAAAACGATTTGAACACTGAGATATTATCACATAAACGATTATATATGGAAACACGAATAGAATAGAATAGAATAGAATAGAATATTTTATTTGCTAAGAATATGGTTGGTATTACAAGAAGTTGGTCATATTTATATAGTTTCACATATTCTGCCATGTAGACATGCAAAGTTTATAATAAGTACAATTAATTCATTTAAAAATATCAAATTTGTATTTATAGAGTGTGTACATAGGTATGTTACTATTATTATAAAAATCATTATTATTCATTAATCCATAGCATTACTAGCATAGTTATTATATTTATATACCTAGTTTCATTATTCAAAATTACATTCTGATATATCACATTATAAATTAATACATTAAATAAATTATATTTATGTTAGATTTATTTACTTATCCTTAATAAAATCGGACACTGAATAATAACACTTCTGGACAAAGTACTTATACAAATGTTTTCTAAAGGCGTTCAGATTAAGTTTTTTTAGATTATCTGGAAGATTATTATAAAGCCTTACTGCCATACAATAAGAGTTACTGCTGTGAACTTTAAGCTTTTGATCAGGTATGTACAGAGCGTTGTCACGTTGAGGTCTCCTAGTTCTTTGTATAACCTCATTTTGCTTCAAAAACAATTTTGGGTGTTTGTGAACGAGTAGACAGATTTCAAACAAGTACAGAGATGGTAAGGGAAGTATGTTTTCCTTTACGAATAAAGGTTTACAGCTTTCATCAAATTTAGCACCACACAACGCTCTAATGCACTTTTTCTGCGCTTTAAAAACTCTGTTTACCTCTACTGAATTTCCCCACAGTACAATTCCATATCTTATATTTGATGAAACGAACGCATGATAAGATGAGCGTGCCGCTTCTTTGGTTGCCACTTGTCTCAGTCGGTAAATTACATATACGTATCTATTTATTTTGTTTACTAATTTTTCCACATGTGATTTCCAATTACAGTACTTATCAACTGTGATTCCTAAGAAGGCGAAATCGTCGAGTACTTCTATTGGATTATTATTTAACTTAACGCTTACTTGCATCGATGTGCTATTAAGAGTTTGAAATTCGATAATTTTTGTTTTTGATAAGTTTAATTTTAAATTATTTAATTCTAACCATTGAACAATAGAAGATATTGTATCATATATTTTATTATTAATTGTATTCTTGTCCTTTGTTTTAATTAGTACAGTAGCATCATCAGCAAATAGCAAACACTCTTGATTTATGTCACTGGGTAAGTTATTTATGTAGCATAAAAATAATAAGGGGCCAAGTACACTTCCCTGAGGTACTCCGTAATTGTTTTCGCGATAAGATGATTTGTATGTTTGTAAAAAATAATCTTTTTGACGTTTCGTTATTTTCATAGTTTCCACACACTGCTGTCTGCCTTGAAGGAAACTTCTAAACCATTCATGAGATTTTCCCCTAATGCCATAGATTTGGAGCTTTTGCAGTAAAATTTTATGACAAACCAGATCAAAAGCTCTTGTCATATCTAAAAATATAGAAAAGACGCGGAAACCTCTGTCCAAATTTTCCGTAACCCACTTTATAAGAGAGAAACAGGCCAAAGCAGTAGATCTCTCCTTCCTAAAACCAAATTGTTTATCACTTAGAATATTGCATGTTCCAATAAATGAAGTTACTCTAGAGTACACTATCTTCTCTATAATTTTTGATAGTATTGAATTTAAAGTAATAGGTCTATAATTATTAATGTCATTTCTGTCACCTTTTTTATGTATAGGCTTAACTATAGAATACTTAAGACGAGATGGAAAATGTCCTTCATTGAAGGACAGATTAATTATGTGACAGAGGGGGAGTGCTAGAGATTCCGCACAGAGCTTCAGCATTTTGGTATTTACTCCGTCATATCCGGTTGAGTTCGTATTACGAAGGGATTTAATAACTCGAATAACTTCAACCGGATCGGTGGGCCGTAAAAACATGGTCTTTGGATTATTTTTCATCGTCCTTGTCGCAGCACTGTAATCGATAGGCTTACTCATGGTATTTGTGAGACCAATAAAGAAGTCGTTGAATGACTCTGCAATCTTCTGTGGGCATTTTAACGTTTTACCATCATCCAGACTTATTTCCTTAATCTCTAAGTCTTGATACTGACAGCGAAAATTAGAGTTTATTATTTCCCACGAAGCCTTGCATTGGTTTTGTGCATTTTTTATATATTTAAAATTGTGGATTTTTTGAGCTAGTGAGAGACTTTTTTTTAGTATTCTATTATATGAATTGTATTGATTTTTATTTAAACGTTTACATGCTTTACTAAATCTGTATCGCAAATAAAGTTGTCTTTTAGTAATACAGCATTTCCTAAGGCCTTTAGTCATCCATTTGTTAATAACACGTCTAGTTATCTTTTTTACTAGAATAATAGGAAAACAAAGATTAAAAAAAAGAGTTAAATGGTCGTGAAATATGTTAAATGCCATTTCCGTATTCTCTTGCAAATAAACATCACTAAATGCAAATAAACATCACGATTTGTTTGTTTGAGGAAGAATATTTAAATTAAAATGATATACCTAATTATATTAATGAGGGAATTTGGTTAACTTATATTATTATATATTTACGCAAACTTAGTTGCGAATCAAAATACAATTCAGAAAGTGTTTAAAAATCTAAGTATTGGGTCCTTACTTATGAAATTAACGTTTTTTTCTCACTTATTAATAGGTGTATTACTTCTAAAAGTCAAAACTGGTTGTTAATATTATTATACACCTTTACTTAGGCTTCAGTAATAACAATGATAATTCATTTTGTGTCTTTATCGTCCAAATTTTTTATTTAATTGAGTTCTTTTTTTGTTCGCGGAATTGACCTTTTGTTTCATTGTAGCTTTGAAGGGACTTGATTTTTTTTCTTTTTGATGTCTGCTATATTTAGCTGGTGAAACAAACACACACACTACTTTACAATTTTTATGGCGTTACCATACCTAAATAGATGCGAAAAAAACGTTAGTATGAAAAATGTAATTTTATAAAAAATCTTCATACAAAACGTCAATTTCTTATCTAAGGACCTAATACTTACGGGATTCGAACTCGCACTTTCTGACATATCGGGTCAGGTACACAACCAATTAGGTAGAGCCATGTCAAAGTCAAAGTCAAAGTCAATTTTTTTTATTCAAATAAACTTTAGAAAAGTGCTTTAAAAAAAATGTTTGAATGACCAAATATTTTTTTTTACTTACTACTCATTCAGGACATCAATTTTTTAGCTGTGGAGAAGAATGGACGCAAGAAACTCTCCAGCTTTAATATAAGTAACGACATTTACAAAATGATAGCTTAATAGATAAATAGGACATGCATGACTCTATATACCACATACATAGTACGGGTCAAAATCCCTCTTGTGGATTATTTTTATCACTCTCTGAATCGAAAATGCCTTTAGGTAAGTACTGAGTTTTTTCCGGTTCTTCTCAGTACAAGGTGTCCCGTTTTCGTATGGCAAAATGTTTACACTTTCAAAGGCAATGGCAGCTATATTTTCATCATATATTGAACTTTATGCACTTGAAATAAGATTGTAAAGCAATTAAAAATTACAACTGTATTGCTTTTAAAAAGGTTTTTCTAACCTCGTTTATCGCCAGGAGGCGCTCGCTGCTTCTGTGTCATACAATTTCTCGTTTTCGTTAACTGATTCATTGCCTCCTTGCTTATTGCCCAATGCAAAGTAAGTGTGACATGCCAGGCGTGTCATGAGCCCCGCGTAATGGGACACGCCCGGTGTGTCATCGGCCACGTGTGAATATTTGACATGACACGCCTGTCTTGCCATCAGCCACGAGTCTGTTAACGTGATCGAATGACAAATGAAACTCGCAATAGAATCTAAAGTTCTTTTCTCCTTACAGCAAGCTACGGCAGCCTCTGCACAGGGATGGCGATGGGCTGGACCTCCCCCGTGCTGCCTCAGCTAAGGGGGGCGCACTCCCCTCTTCCTCAGGAGCCTACTCTGCAAGAGGAGTCCTGGATCGGATCCTTGCTGGTGCTGGGGGGGCTGTTCGGTGACTATCTCTCTCTAATTCATCATCTAACATCATCATCATCATCATCAGCCTACCTATACTCATACTTTAGTTGATATACAATGTTTGACAAAATATGCACAGTTTTTATCTAACTAGAAATAGAATCTACGAATTAGGTTTTAAATTTAACTTTACTTACGTAAATAACATTGAAAACGAATGAAAAAAATATAAAAGTCAAAGAGTTATATTGTGAGCAACATTAGTCGCTGAACACTATAAGACCGTGTCATTATAACTTTACTAGAAATTGACAAGCATCTACTCTTACTACATTTTTTACTTGCTTTGACAAAATACTAAAGCGTATTTAGACTACAGTTCCTAAAAAAGTGGGTATTGTGCGTAATTGTGGTATTGTGGTCACAGTGATGATTCTCTATCGTGTAATTAACTTGCTTAAATTAGAATCGTTACTTGTTTTGTGTCGTATACGGCCTTGATCAGTATTACGACATTACAAAACAAAGCCATAGGAACGGATGAGAAACATTGAGTACATTTAGTAACTAAAGTGATTATAAATATGTTTTTGACTCAGGTAAAAAATGTAGGTATAAGACCAATTTATGAAGCAAAAAGGAATCAAGCAAATGTACTTACTACTTATACTTACCGAAGTTTTTTTATTATTTAAGTAATAACGAATTAACAATTAATTATGCATAGAAACAAGTTCTTTAAGTGTGTGTATGTGAGGTGTGAAGAAGCCACTTGCTGGTCGGCAAGGTGAGGACGGCTAGGGAGGCACAATCGTGCTCCAGTAGCTGTCCTCGCACCTGGATTCTGCTTCTGCATAACATCAGCAGCTCTATTCTCTAAGCAAAACAGGGTCGAACTCGATGTTGAACTCGCTCATGACTTGCAAACGAATTTCAACCTAATAGTAATAAAGTCTACATTCGTTTGCAAGTTATGAGCGAGTTCAATGTCGAGGTCGACCCTTTTTGCTTAGAGAATAGCACTGCTGGTGAGCAAAGTCAATTGCCTACTCTTTGATTTTAAAAACTCGATATTATCATATATATCCATCGCGCACTAAGAAATTTGGTGACTCGTTTCTTTGTCGCTCCTCCAAAACATGGAATAGTTTGCCAGCACGTTTTCCCTCCTTCCTATGATATGGGGTCCTTCAAACGAGGCGTGAAGAGGCACCTTGTGGGCCGGCAGAGTGAGGGTAACTGATGCTGCGTTATTTTCACGCTGCACTAGTTGTCGTCGCATCTGGATTCCATATTCACTTAACATAAGGTTAAATGGAGTCATTTGCCGTGCTACGTATAACAAAAATACCAGGATCCGCGCACGCGCAATATCGCCGGGAAAATCGCACAACGTCTATTATGCGCCCAAGATCATGAGAAAACTGTAGGCACTCAGCCCGATGGCAATAATTTGCCATAACAGTTTTTGAGTTTCATCGCACCTCCAACTATGAACGTACTCACTTTATCCAGGTCCACTAATCACCGTGCCCCTGTCGCGGCACATCGGCCGCCGGTGGATAATCATGTCCACCAACATCCCGCTGCTGCTGGGATGGCTGCTGGCCGGCGTCGCCACTAACTTGGAGACGCTGTACGTGGCCAGGTTGATGTGGGGCTGCGCTACGGGCATGCAGTTTGCTACCATACCAATATACATCGGTGAAATTGCTGAGGTCAGTTTGATTGAGAAATTGAAAAGGACAGTCTTGGTCATACCCTGCTGCTATACCTAGGATACCTAATATCGACTGCCCGCCCCTTTTCTTGAGGGAATTTCAGAAAATCCCTTCTTTGTTTTTAAAGCAGAAGCTGCCTGCAAAGTTTTAGCGTTCTACTACGTTCGGCGTTCTACTAGGTCAAGTTGGGGCAACAACAATAAAGCACGGCTGATTAGAACCAGACATATCAGGGATAAGGCTCATTAAAGGAAGATTGGAGAAGCGTACGTCTAATAGTGGACGATGATCCGCTTTCAGTGTTCAAGGTCCAGCAGCGGTATGGGTTGAGCCATGTTGATCCTTCTCTTGCCAGACTTGTTTTGTATACCTATGTAATTTAGATTATCAGTTTGAATTAAGTGGATAATCATGTCCACCAACATCCCGCTGCTGCTGGCCGGCATCGCCACTAACCACGGAGACGGTGTACGTAGCCAGGCTGATGTGGGGATGCGCTACTGGCATCGGCATGCATTTTGCTACTATACCAATACGAGTATACATCGGGGAAATTGCTGAGGTAAATAAAAAAAGTATGTAAATCTTGGTTATTACTTATTAACCGGCACCCCATCGTCTGTGAGAAAACTCTTTCTCGATGGATTTCTGGAAATCCCTTCTTACCCTAACTTTACCAACGGCTTTACGTGCCTTCCGAAGCACGGAGGAGCTCGGGATGATAAATTTTTGGTTACCCATCCGATGACCGGCCTTTGCGAAATTTGCTTAACCTCAGTACTCGCAGACCGGGCGCGTTAACCACTGCACCATTGAGCTCCTCAGAGCAATTTAACTATTGGTATATCGTAAATTAATCTACTTAGAATATATTGCAGATTTAAGAATCAATTTCTTAGAGTAAATTTCCGTTTTGTACACTTTAAAACTTTCGCGTTCCATAGTTAACAAAGAGCCCGTGACTCAGCCCGTGACCACGGCCGTTGTAACTCGGTCGAAACGTCGATTATAAAGAAGGTATCAAACCTTTGACTAATTAGTTTGCGTTAATCCCCGTTTAAATTCTTTTTCAAATTTCCGTTAGTTCTGGAACTAACTTCACATCTTCCATATTGACCTATTTTGATTGCTTACTCTGTATATCTTTCAATCAATTTCTTTTTTCTCCACAGGACAAGATACGCGGCTCCCTCAGTGCTTTGTTCCTCCTCTTCATCAATGTGGGTTTCCTATTGGCGTACGCCATCGGTCCCTTCACCTCCTATTGGGGTCTTACGGCCACTGGCGGGATCCTGTCGCTCCTCTACGTACCCTTCACGTGGTTCATACCGGAGTCACCCTTCTACCTTGTGTACAAAGGTTTGTTTGTAAATAGTTTTTAATAACTCGTTTGGTACTTCTTTAAAACTTGTATACCTGTTTGCTACTTGGACACCTCTAATCGCGTCAGCTCTCTATACTTAGCCAGCCAGCCTTACACACTATTCATGTTATCGATTGAAGTGCGAATTGCTGGACGCAACAGAATGGAATAAAAGCCTCGCTAGACAGTGGCAAGGCGCTTGACTCAAAAGCTGAAGGTCCGTGTTCAATTCTTAGGTTAGGTTTCAGGTTTAAAGAAACTTTATTCTCATAAGAATACAGAATTCACTTACATGAGATTAATATTTATAAAAGTAATTATATTGCCTTGTGACGAAACATGCATTTATAATAAGCTATAAGTACCTAATTTTAATAATACAAAAACAGAACAAAAACAAAAGTGGGTAAAAAGATATTTGTAACAAGTAATTTGTTAGCCAAATCACCGAACGAGTCTATCGAATTTAAAACTGAGATACCCTCATTGACTCAAAAAAGTTTCGGATTTTTTAATGCAATGGTTTTGTGATTTGTAAACGTTTATGAAGCCAATACCCGTTATTGGAGCGATGATTGATTAATTGATTTTTGTCAGCAGTGAGACAGTAATATTTCTTACTATTTATTTAATTGTTTTACAATAAAACCAGGACGATCAGAAGAAGCCTCCTCAGTTCTGCAGCAGCTCCGCGGAACCTCCAAGGAGGCGGTACAGCATGAGCTTGACGGTCTGCAGGCCATGATCGCGCGAGAGTTCAAGGAGGAGCCAAGGGTGAAGGACTTGTGGGCCACTAGGGGGAACCTGAAGGCTTTAGGTGAGTTTGGAGTATTAATCTACCCTGAAATCTACTGTGCTTTGACCCAGAGGATTCCCAAGAGAGGGGTTCATGTTTGTGTTTGGAGGATGGTCTGTGGTTAAAGGTATAGCTTGATTTAAATACGCCTGACTAGCTACCACCTTCTTATAAAAATATGTCGCCATAACATCAATGTTAGTAGTATTATTGTTTCCGAGTTCCGACAGTTGGAGTTGGAGCCAGTACCTCAGTGTTTTGTGGGGGTAAAGTTTCTGCTTCGTCTTTATCATCACTGAAGAGCAGATAAGATGAAGATCAAGTTCCAAGGACGCGGTTTGCTAGAACTGGCGGGTATGCAGGCCATTATCGTGAGCGGGACCTGGTCCGCACTCTGAAAGCCCTGTGGGCCACCAAGGGGTACCTGAAGGTTTTGCTTCGTCTTTATCATCACTGAAGATCAGATGAGATGAAGGTCAAGTTCCAAGGACGCGGTTTGTTAGAACTGGCGGGTATGCATGCCATGATCGCGCGCGGGTCCTGATCCGCACTCTGGGAGCCCTGTGGGCCACCAAGGGGTACCTGAAGGTGTTGGGTGAGTTTGTTAGTTAGAGTAAGTTACACATCACCAGCTCATTTTTATGTCCCACTTCTGGGGCACGAGCCTTCTCTTAAGATGGAAATACAAAAGGGTGAATGGCGTGCGATGCGGCAGTTGTTGACGACTGCAAATGAACCAACGAGTTTATGTGCCTTTCCAAGCACGGAGGAATAGAGATGATAAATTTTTGGTCACAAACCGAGAGCGTTAATAGCTGCGCCATAGACAGTTTAAAATTGTTACGCCATGTATATTTTATTATGCCAGATGGATGATTTTTAGTTTGGGACCTGAGGATTATGATGAATTACGTTTAATTTATTTATTGATTTTGATATTGTATGGGAGAATCTAGTAGGGCACGGGGACGCCACTAGTGCGCGATGCCGATCCCTCTAGAAATCCTCCGAAGGTGATTCGTTTCATACGGCTTGAGGAACCCTTTAAGTTACTCGCCGCCCCCAAACAAGCCCGGTGAAGCTGAAAATGCCGTCTCAGGAAATCAGCAATCTCTCTCAAAAAAAAAAAATAGTCCATGTTAGATTTTATTGGGTTATTACAGTCTAATCCAATTAATTTAAGTTTCCCCAATATATATTTTTTTATAGATAGTTCGGCAGACTCCATTCCACCTGATAATAGAATATAGTACTAAGTACAATATTATTGTACTTACTGACTGTAATCAATAAATAAATAAATAAATATGTAAATGAAAATATACTTATATTATGTTATGTTTTGGCGATAAAAATCTGTCGATCACTGTTCTTAAAGTGTCGAACACTGATGCCATTAGCCTACCTGTTTAAATCAATGCAGATCTCTTGTAGATCTATGTCAACATTTTTGCATATTTTTATAATGTACTAGCTGACTCGGCTTTTAATATTATAGCGTATGTTCTCAGCGCTAATGTAGCATTCTAATGGTGAAAGAATTTTTTAAATCGGTCCAATAGTTTTTGAGTTTATTCGTTGGAAACATACATACAAAATACAAAGCTTTCCTTTTTATAATATTAGTAAAGATTGTCCTACTATAAACAGTGTTATAACAATATTTCTCGTTCATGGGAGCGATTTTTGAATATCACCGGTGATGTCGAAATAAAAGTAACATGAAATACACTTGGAAGTATAATATTTTAGCTTGATTGACAATTTGATTATTAAGATAAATATCGTTCAAGAATTTTTAGAGTCAAAACTCTCTCTCAGTTACCAGTGTCTCTGAATAAGAGAATAAAGAGCATTTATAATTGATATCATAGCGTGATAACTAATCATCATCATCAGCTCATTTTATGTCCCCCTGCTGGGGCACGAGCCTTCCCTATGGATGGATAGGGAGAACGGGCCATAAACCACCACGCGGGCCCAGTGCGGATTGGTGGTTGTTAACGACTGCTAATGCAGCCGGAACCAACGGCTTTACGTGCCTTCCGAAGCACGGAGGAGCTCGAGATGATAAATTTTTGGTCACCCATCCGATGACCGGCCTTTGCGAAAGTTGCTTAACCTCAGCACTCGCAGACCGGGCGCGTTAACCACTGCGCCATCGAGCTCCTCGGTCGCTCCTATAAATAACTAATCACCGGTTCAAAATACGCCCCCAGGGATCTGCGTGTTCCTAGCGATGTTACTCCAGCTATCAGGCATAGACGTCCTCCTGTTCTACATGGAGGAGTTACTGGCCAAAGTGGGGTCATCCATCTCCGCGGCGCACGGCACCATCCTCATGGGCGCGGTGCAAGTGGCCACTAGCTGTGTGACCCCACTCGTGGTGGACCGGCTGGGACGGAAGCTGCTCATGTGGACTACTTCACTTGGACTCACTATTTTCTTGGTGAGTCTCCGTTACCTAATCACACGAGCTTTTAGACTAACTAGCTAACCCGGCGGAGTTCGTACCGCATTTCTTTTTTTTTTTTTTTTGATATAGCCTATGTTACTCAGCACTAATGTAGCATTCTAATGGTGAAAAAAATTTTTAAATCGGTCCAGTAGTTTTTGAGTTTATTCGTTGCAAACATACATACATACATACATACATACATACATACATACATACAAAAATACAAAACATTCCTCTTTATAATATTAATATAGATAGATTACTGGCACAACACACTACAGTTACTTGCCAACCATACTTTAAAATAACGTATCTTACGTATTTTCAATCGCCATACTTTATTCTTTTTAACAAAAATAAAGTATGGAAAATACTTTATTTCCGATGTAATGCGTAAGTTTGAACGGAATATTCCTGTTGACCTAATTTCTGAACTGAAGAGTAGAAAGAAATGTTTTTAATTTTAAGCATTTAAATAAATAAATTTGGAAAATACTTTCTTTTTTCTTCAAATCCTTTTTTTATACTAGTTAGTGATAGATTTACTGAAAAATAGTTGGCAACCCTAGTTAAGGGGTTGCGCAGACGACGAACTCTTGCCCGTCAAAATAGATCGTTTACTAGAACAGTGGCACTATAGTGTTAGAGGAACCAGTAATCGATATTTTTCGATTTTCAATCATAAAAAATAAGGGTCAGCCACTGTTTTTAGTCTATAGCAACAATTGAATACCGACCACCTGCTTCCTTGCATTTATCCCGTAATATTACAAAATGAAAATCGATGTTATTTTTTGGCTACGAAAACTGCCGAACAATGGGCTTAAAGTGTCGAACACTGATGCTATTACTCTACTTCGTCGACTATCGCACTCGAGGGACTGGAATAAGTCCTACTATTATTTTTATTCTCTGCTGAAAGTAACAAAAAATGAAAACAAAAGTCCGTCGTCTGCGCAATCCCTTAACAGTAACAAAATAGCATTAAGAAAAAGATTAAAACAAGCAAAATGGTTGGTGATAAATCGCGTTTGTAATTTAGCTCTCAGTCACAGATTATACAGCCAGTTCCTCAATAGTTGGGACTTATCGTCTCTGATTATGAAAATAAATAAAACTTGTATAAGTACGTCGAATACAAAATAAAACTAGTAGCTACTTAGTGCTTAAATAAGTGTACCCGTGGCTTATTGTCTAATTTCAACTTCTATCATCACGTTACCACAGTATTAAATGTCAAATTGAAAGGTATAACGGTAGGTATTAGAGTAAGACAATAAGCCCCCGGAAAATAAACTAGAAAATAAACAATCGTTGGAAGATAAACATATTTTTTTGAAGTGTAACATCTTTTCGCACGCTTTCTATATAAGCAATTTGTGGGAGTGATTTCGTGAAATGGGACGGAAGTATGTGTAACAGTGTAACATGAAGTCGGGAAAGCGCGCCATTTTGTAAATTTAAAATCGATATCATGAACATAACATATTATTATTATATGTGACATATTGCCTTTAATTGTGTGTATAAAGCTATTATTATTATACTGAGCTATTCAAGAACTTCAAGGTTCATTTGACTTTCAAAGGTCATTTTGATATGTCAAATGTCTTCTAATGAATATTTACTACATTTATTTTATAGTTATAAAATGATGTAGGTAATACCACCCATAAAGTTATTATACCAACGGAATTAATAACTTTATGGTAATAATACCTGACCCATTTTTTTCATAATATAGGTAATGTTAAAATAGCTTATTATTAAAGTGAGATGTCAAATGTTACACATCATATGCGACTACTGTAAGGCTCGCTCGTTTTTTTTTAATAAGTATTTTCTTTTCTAGACCTTAATCGGAGTGTACGCGCTTTTGGATTCGTACTACAAGATAGACGTCGCTAGCGTGGCCTTTATCCCACTTCTATGCCTCATAGTCTACATGATATTTTTCACACTGGGTAAGTACTGACGGTAATGGCGCCATTGTTCGACAGGGACCAGTAAACGACATTTTTTTCCCTTAATCCTTAAAAAGATGGGTCAGCAACTGACTTTAGTCTTCTCTCCCTTCTCTCTCTATTTAGTCCTCTAGCAACGACCACCTGCTTCGTAGGCTGTCATACCGTAAAATTTTAAAGAAAATCTGTTATTTTTTGACGGTGAAACTGTATTAAATGACTTAAAAGCGTCGAACACCCTGCTTAAACTAATATTTATGCACGTCTCTCGATACGTCTAATAGTGTTACAATACGTAAAATACATTACAACTAGATATCTTTTTTATTTTTTTATAGATAGCTCGGCAAATGACTCCATCCCACCTGCTGTTAAGTTGAAATGGAGTCCAGACGCGAAGATAACTGGTGCAGCGTGAAAAAAACGTAGCATCAGTTAACCTCACTCTGCCGGCCCACAAGGTGCTTCTTCACGCCTCTTTTGAAGGACCCCATATCATAGGAAGGATGGAATACGTGTGAAACGTGTAACACAAAGAAACGAGTCACCAAATTTCTTTGTGCGCGATGGGATATTTGAGACAGTGAAGCGGTGACTCCGGAGAGCAGCACGTGTACTCCTATGAAGGAAGGGAGAAGGTGGGATGAGGTCAAAGAGCTCTTCAGAGCACTCGCCTTGGTATAAGCGGTAAAACACGCTGAGTGACGCAAATGTGCGAGCAATACTCCACGCAAGACCGTACCTGTGTCTTGTACAAAAGGCACAACTGGTCCGGCGTAAAGAATCGCCGCACTCTGTTTAGAATAACGAGTTTTCGTAAGGCTGTTTTGATCACTCTTTCATTGATTTATTGATATTTTATCATTTAAAATGCAAAAAACAACATCATCACATTATTACCAGCTCATTTTATGTCCCCTCCGCTGAGGCACGAGCTGGCATGGCAACACCACAAAGAAACGGGCCATAAACCACCGGGCCCAGTGCAGTGCGGTGGTTGTTAACCCTTTAACGGGCACAGCATGTTCAAATTTTTCATTGGTTTTCGACCTTATCTTTATTGTATAAAGTTCAAAATATGGTGGCAATATTTATATACCACTGCCTTATAAAGGGTCGACTGCTAATGTAGCCGGAACCAACGGCTTTAAGTGCCTTCCGAAGCACGAACAAACTTAATATTTATCTTGGCTCCTTTGGTAATAATTACAAAGTATTTATTTATTTATTGCACTGTCTTATGTATACAGTATCACTTTCATACAGTTATATTCTAGTAATATAATAAGTATATGATGGCCTGTTACAAACCTGTTTGGGCATCGCATTTTTTTGTATATGTTGATAAACAGCCCCCCTTGTCTAGTGGCATAGGTATCGCTAATAGAATAAAAACGAAATAGAATGATTATTGTATGGGATTGACATAAACGTCATTTATACGTATCGTTGACTTATAAATTTCGGCGGTTTGGACAGAGCCACAATAGCATAGTTGGTCGGTTCACCTGACCCGGTATGTCATGGTGGGGTGCGGGCTCGAATCCGTGTTTCGTTTCGGGCTCGAAATAGTTTTTCAACACTTTCAAATTGTAACTTTGATAAGTTAGTTAATGACTCTAATATTGGTATACCAGGCGTGGGTCCAGTGCCCTGGATCCTGGTGGCGGAGATGTTCCCGGCGAAGACCAAGTGCCTGGCCGGTGGGATCGCTTCCTTCATGTGCTGGCTAGCAGGATTCGTGTGGACCAGGTAAACAAAAATCGGTTAAACTTTTACTTGTAAAAAACTATTATTTGATCGACTACGAGTAAAGAGCCCTTAACATATGGCGTACAGGCGTTTACGCAACTACGATTATATTATACGTTACTGTGGAGTCTGCGCTGCACATACGTTTGTCAAACATACGCCTACGCTAGTGTAAAGGGGCGTAACGCACACAGCCTTAAATACCGCATCTAATTTCAAGTGATAATATATTTTTGACAGTCAAAAGTACGCAGACGTTCCTAAGCTGGCAAACAAGCATTATAGTTTTACAAATTAGATTTTAATACTACTCCATAAATAAATAAACTACTACTTCAATACACTGAGGCCTCTATATATAACTTTATGCCTAATTATTTTATGTTCATTTTATTAAATTAGTTAATGATTTTTTACCTGTGTATGTGTGTACACACACAGTCATATTCAGTCAAACTGAATATTTCGGTAGCGGCTGTTTCTATGCAACATGTACCTACCTACTAAAAATTGCATGCCCGTCTAGGGTAAATTGTTTGTTCCCATTATTATGGTCAACACCTGCTATGTATCTTACACAATTTTATGGCAATAAAAATTTATCTTATCTTATCTTACCTTTAGCCCATACCACTTTATCTTTTAAGGTAAGATACAATACCTATAGCCCAATATCTGCCTCTTATAACTTTATCCCAGCCTAACGTGATTACAATTAAAAATTAAATTCAGGTTTTTCCGTGATGTCGCGGCTTCGTACGGCATTTACACTGCTTTCTGGATCCTGGCGGTATGCTGCGGCTTCGGCTTTATTTTCTCGATCACTCTGCTGCCCGAAACTAAGGGCAAGACCTTCGACGAGATACAGGACATGCTCAATAAGAGGTAGGATTTTGAACCTTATGTGGAGCTAATAAAGTGTTTTCTAGAAGTCAACGTAGTCGAGGCGAATGTAATAGTATATATAATTCTTCGGAGATTGCAGAATTCAAGCGGATAACGCTCATCAGTTAGCTCTTATAGAAGTTAAATTCATTTGCAGTTAATTTTACGAATCAAATAAATATTTGTCCTTTTATTTGTGACATTGCGATAGAAATAAGTCTCTAGTAATAGTAAATCCCAAAAAAATATTTTACATTTTTTTTTTGTGTGTGTGTGTGAACAAAATGTTTTACGGAATTTTAAAGATATTTATATTTTAATGGTTGAATTTGTTTAATATACATTTATCATTATAACTCTATTGGATTTGACATCGCCATGTTTTATTTTCTTGTTTAAACTTTTTTTTATATTTTTCAGATCTGATAAGGACGAGGTGAAACCAGTAGACGTATAATTAAAAATAAAAATATATAAGTAATTAAAATTAATTTATGTTTCCAATTGATGCATAATTCTAATGTAAATAAACATTTTATGAATAAATAATTTCTTTAATTTACATTTTTATTAGGAATAGGTTATAATTAAATACTTTCCTGGCACTATATTGAATTGTTAAGTATCAAATAGAAATTTTGCAATATTAATAAATACAAAATTTTTACAAATTAATTATCCCACTTTTGATTTCTATCAATCGAGCATTTTCAGTGATCAAATAGATACCACTTTACGATGGGCCATAACATAGACCACCGAATTTAATACCGATATTTCGTGTACGCAATTATTTCGCAAATTTTATCGTCGTTGGGATTGTCAAATTAAAATATCTAAATACTTTCAACCGTAAAATTATCCGAATTTACTAGAAAAACTTCTACCAAATTAGGGTGGTATTAACAGCTCCATGTTACCCATCGTAAAGTAAACAGTCTACCTAATCTTATCACTGACCATCGCACCTATAAAAAAATCGCAAGAAACGAAACAATAATAAAACGCGATACAATTTATTCTATAATCTTACAATATAATATATTCAAACAATACAATCATCCCCCCACACTTATCTCTGGAACTGTAATGGACAAATTCTTAGTCCTAACACGTCTTTGCCTATTTCGGCGACGCCACAAACTGGACACAATTTCCCTTTATGCTCTGGTAGGAAACTGGCTGTACAAAGAGAACATTTTTCCTCCGGTTTTCCTCTATAAATAGGTTTGTAGGAAATACCACAGATATTGAAGGGATTGTGCTCATCATACAACAGCTGGTGTTCATCTGTGGGCGTTTTCTCGCATGCTTGCAGAATCTTTCTGGCTTGTTGGGCTACCTCAGGTCGTGGACCCAGTTCTAGTAAGCGGCGGGCGAAGGAGGCGGCCGTTCTGAAGTTCTTCAGCTTGAAGAACATGTTGAGGGCCGTCCTGAGGGTCAGGATCTGGTGTACGGGCTGCAACTTGCAGTGGGTGAAGTATGCGGCCATTTCGCAGGTGCGCTTCTGTTCGTCGAGCGTGTTTTTGGGCATTCCTGGAAGAAGTATGTGTTTTAGTATTTTATTTATTATTAAAAGCACTTGGTCTTTCAGTAGTATAAGGAAGGTAGAAGCCGACTTTATTTGAGGGGAATTGGAGGAGACACTATTGAGGAACTAGTCAGCAAGCTGTCTTATTTTCTTAGATGTGATGTGTATGCGAAAGCAGTTTTTTTGCAGCCCCAGTGGGTAGTCCTAGCACGTGAAGATGCTAAAGAATTAATTTAAATTTTAATTACGGGCTAAAACTTTACCTTCTCTGGCAGTCTGCATTTTATCGGCAAAAATCTCTAAAGATGCTAAGGAAAAAACTAGAACGTTCTCAACTTGGCATTATTCACCTGCAACCCTAGTAGATGCTAAGGTAGATATAGCCTGAACTCCTTACTATTCCTATTGGCCTCGTCGTTCTTAGTCGTCTACGTCTGCAGCGCCAGCAGATTCTAAGCAGCTGCTGCGTGACAGCCAGATTTAACCTGGTATCTATCTGCATCATTACAATCTACACTCTTCCAATCCATTCCACTCCACTAGACTCTACTATACCAATCGTTTATTCCTAGTCTTACCATTTTCCTGGCAGTCTCCATCTGCAGCCCCAGCAGATATTCTAAGCGGTAATGCTAATCTAAACTCCTCAACTTTCCTAGCAGTCTCCATCTGCAGCTTCAGCAGATAATCCAAGAGGTAGTCTCCAAAGATGTTAAGGATGATATGATCTAAACTCCTCACGTCTCCATCTGCAGCCCCAGCAGGTAGTCCAAGCGGTAGTCTCCAAAGATGTTAAGAATGATATGATCTAAACTCCTCACCTTTCCTGGCAGTCTCCATCTGCAGCCCCAGCAGATAGTCCAAGCGGTAGTCTCCAAAGATGCTAAGGATGATATGATCTAAACTCCTCACCTTTCCTGGCAGTCTCCATCTGCAGCCTTAGCAGATAGTCCAAGCGGTAGTCTCCAAAGATGCTAAGGATGATATGATCTAAACTCCTCACCTGTCCCGGCCGTCTCCATCTGCAGCCCCAGCAGATAGTCCAAGCGGTAGTCTCCAAAGATGCTAAGGATGATATGATCTAAACTCCTCACCTTTCCTGGCCGTCTCCATCTGCAGCCCCAGCAGGTAGTCCTTGCAGATGTTGAGCAGCTGTTGAGCTTCAGCCAGGTCCGCCCTGGCCTCCACTTGCAGCAGCGGTACGCTCTGCGCCACTCGCTGTAGCTTCTCCACAGCTTCAGTGAACTTGCCAGCTGTAGTTAGCTGGTAGCACTGCTGCAGCTGGTTCACTAGGTCGTTGAGTTTCAGAGCTGGAAGTTGATAGGCGATTTTAATTTATTTAAATACGGAAAAACCATAGACATGAGTTTATATACACCGTCACTTTCTGATTTTATTTTTAACTTTCCCATACAAACCATGCTCGGTCAATAGAGGCTTTTTATGGGAAAGTTAAAAAAAATCTCGTTTTTTGACTTATGTTTCTTGGGAAAAGTTGTTCAGTTTCATGGTCTCATTAACCCATATGCGGGATTAAAACGATAAAACGATCAAAAAGTGACGGTGTATGTAGGTATATATTTGGCTGAAATTTATTCTAAGCTGATTCTTAACGAACTATTTCCAGAGTGTGCGTTTATAATGTTACGTAAAGAAAAATCTTTGTACCCCTTTTTAGGCACATTGCGCGCACGTATTAGTGTGATTAAGCATTATTATAGTTCATTTGAAAATAGAGTGCAGAACATTGTATATTTTGTGAATTACGTTCAAGCGTCAAAATTCAAATTTGACCACTAGACAATCACTAGTTTATTTAAATAGATAACAGAAATATCCTATACACTATTGTAATCAGTCAGGACCTGTTATTAGTTTTCTGATGTAGTTTTTTAGTTTCTAACCGGGGAAATTGAATCCAGGACTTTCGGATACCGGGCCACTTTGCCATTAGGACACCGAGGGGTTAAATTAAAAGAAACACTCACTGATAACAGGCAGCAGATCCTTCCCACTAGCCTCCTTCCAGTTGCGATGCAGGTGAGCGACCAGCGGCGGCACCGAGGGCAGCGCCCCGAACGTGAGCCTCGCCGCAGCAAACATGCCCAGGAATGTCTCTAAGTACGGCTCGAAGTTCACTATGCCCACTTGCTCGTTCAGCAATCTGTTAATTACAACATGAACAATAATAATAAAATTCACACACACACTCGTAAAAAAGTCATTTATTCAAATAAATTTCGTTGCTGGCGGTGTTCTAGGTTTAGGTTTTTATAAAAGTTGTATTTTTTGTATGTATTTTGTTATATTTTACTTTTTATATAATTCTTATAAAACCTAGATCTTAGATTAAAAATAAATAAATAGAATAATAATAATAAAAGATTTATTTGTTTCTTCACAATTGGGTACTTAAAGCTAAAACTATATTTGAATAAAACATAAGTAAAAGCCCAAATTGTGAGGAACTGGAGCCCGAAATAGGTTTCCAGAAGGAAATCTGTACCTACAGGTAACCAGACCCCCCACCCGCAGACTTCGGTTTAAGAGCTGTAGGTTGGTACTAATATTATTTATATATAATTTGGAGCTAAACAATTAAACAATGAGTTATCAACAAACAGAAAATCAATATGTAACAAAAAATATAAAATAAAAACTATGCACTGAGTTACGGAGTGTGTTGTGTAATGGTTTGTGGGAATGTGTGAGTGATTTGGTGTGTATGTGTGTGTGTTTGGTGGAGTATCTGTGCGTGGCTAGTAAGCAAAACGTAACGTCAATTGTTAAGGACTTTTCAAATCACACGCGCTCTATACCAGGTGCAGACATATACCTGGACGCCTCTCCTCACCCCCACGATCCGGTTAACCCGAACCGAGGTTAAACCTTTAGAGGCACCCTCGTGTTGTTCCGCGCCCGATCCAACCCAAACACTTCAGTTACTCAAACCGACAACCATGACTGTTATCGTACCGTCTAAATATCTTTCTGTTTTCTAAAAATCTCATTACAATGTTGCACATAAAGTAGGGAACGGGGACACCTTGCGTGATATCATTACCCCGTTAGAAACCTAGAAACCCTGTGACGGTAGATCAATCACACGGCTTAAGAAACCTTGAATTTTCTCGCCGCCCCCAGCCCGGTGACACTAGAGCCGTCTGAAGCCATCAGCAAAAAAGGCCTTATCAACATTATTTATTTATTTTGATTTTAATTTTCTTAATTGGAAGTGGAAATTGGAATTGGAATTAATATTTGACTGTATTCACAGTCAAATATTAACTATAACTAGACAATGTAAGTTAACCAATGTCATTTACAAATCTCCATATATCACCCATCATCATTCATCATTTCAGCCAAAAAGACGTCCACTGCTGGACAAAGGCCTCCCTCAAGGACAAATAATTTTGAGGGGAATTTGCCATAATCGCCACGCTTGGCAGGCGGGCCATATATAGGTAATTTTAATTAAGTAAGTTGTAAGATCAAAGTTTTGTAAGTATCTATCGACTGTTTATTAATCCCCTTATTTATAAAAACTATTTAAGCATTATTTAGTTAAATATTGTTTTGTCAAAGTCACACAAAAGTAATTTTGAATTTGAGAAAAAGAGACAAAACAATGATTAACTAAATAATGCATAAATAGTTTTTATGAATAAGGGTAAATAATGTATATTATATATCTATTATTAGACTTAACAATTACATAAACTAAAACAGTTGTGCTTTAAGCTGTAGTTACACGTAAGTTAAATCATAATCCAATACTAATTATGACCAACTAATGACTAATGACTAATAACTAATAAAAATTCGTGTGATATAAGTTTTCTATAAATAAGATAAGATAAGATACCTAAACGCGATCTCGAACTGTCCAGTGGCGACGTGGTCGTGCGCAGTGCGCAGTTTCGCGGCGGCGGCGGCGCTGGTGCCGCGGGAGGGCGCAACAAAGTACTGGGAGGCGTCATCGCCACCTTCAATGTCCGCTGGAAAAGTGGAAGAAGTTAATTAAAACACATACATTTAAACATTTAAGGCGCTGAAAACTATGAAATGCGCTGCACATATGCATGGTTTATACAGGGTCACTTTTTTATCATCGTCCAAACCTTCTGAAATGACTCCCGTGATACAAACGAATAACTCTTACTATTGGACCAACTCCCTAACTCGAAAATAATATTCAGCTGTTCCATACAAAACATCAATATTCATTCGACCAAAATGTATGGAACAGCTGAATTATATTTTCGAATCAGAAGGTTTGGACGGTGATAAAAAAGTCAACCCGGATAAAAAAGTGTACAACGCTAAGAAAAATATATGTTATAAATAATAGACTATATTGCAGGCTTATCAGAAAAACGCTATTATTTTAATTTTTTAATAAAAGGTTAGAATGAAATAAATATAATGTATAATTATTGAAGTGACGTTTTGCATTTGCTTTAAAAAAATTATACCTATTAAAAAGACCTTTATTTTCTGCTTGCAAACAAAATTTTAAGCCAGACAGGCTTAAATTTTGTTTGTCAGACACAACGCACGCCATAGAACACAAGCAAGCGCACACGCACATTTCATTAATTTGTTGACATCTACATTTAATAACTACAACGGCTCTTGCACCTTACTTCTCGACGTCCAAGAAGCTCACACTACCCAACACTTTAAATCATGTGGTACACAATCTATTGCATAGAGTGTTAAAAACTTACCAGACACGGGCGCCAGTTCCTCCGGCAGCTCAAGGTCTTCATCACCAACGTCCCAGCCGCCGTCATCGCAGGCGTCTTCCATTGGTTCCTCGGGTTCGCCGTCCTCCTAAACACCATAATAAAAACCTTTAAGTCATATATTATGTTTCATAATTAACCTCTCATATGCTCCGTGCTTCGGAAGGCACGTAAAGCCGTTGGTCCCGGCTGCATTAGCAGTCGTTAACAACCACCGCCTGCCTGGGCCCGCGTGGTGGTTTATGGCTCGTTCTCCCCATCCATCGATAGGGAAGGCTCATGCCCCAACAGTGGGGACATAAAATGAGCTGATGATGATGATGATGCGGCGAGCACTGATGAGTGCTCTAAACAATTAAAATTCTATTGTGTCTTTATTCACAGCAGAAGACGGATTAAATCCATATTTAGGAAGTATTCTCACATGTTGAATTTGCCTTTAAGTATTTAGAGAATTTTGCAATCGTAATAACGTATTTTATTTATTAGCGTCTATAAAACTGACAGGAATTTACTATGAGGTAAGAACTAAGTCCTTATTTAATAATATGTGAATACATCAACATGTTTAAATCAGCGCAGCGTACAGAACTAATGTTATTCAGATTCTGGGGATAATCGTACCACCAGGCGAGATTGTATGAAGTCAAATGTAGGCGATAGTACTCCTCTTATTTTAAAATGTGCATCACGAACTACATTGTCTCATTTTTGTTGACAAAGGAAGATAAGAAAATAATGATCCTGCTCGAAGGACCAGATATAAATTACCATGGTAAAGGTCAACCAAAAATCATACTACACTACTTGCTACACTCTTCTCCTGCAGATCGTTGCAGACAAGAAAATAATAATCTTGCTCGAAGGACTATGTTGGATTTACTAAAGGAGGGTCAAGGTCAAAGTAAAGAATCAAATCTCTATCGCATGCCGTGGCAGTCCATAATTGAAAATAAACCTAGATTGTCCCACATTTTTTTGCCTGCTCGAAACGGCCACTTTTAACTATAACGCCGTATTTAACTAAACCATAACATTCAGATGTTCATAAGGTAACGTAAAAATGCTAAATAACTTCATTCAAATAGTTTGTTGAGCATAATTTGATTTTTTATCTTTAATTACTAGATATGTTTTTTTTTCATTGGCGGCGCTAGTGTGGGGCGTAAACGCTCTTAAACTCACATTGTCCGGCAGCACGTTATCATCATCACCCCAAGCACCGGCAGCTTCCAAAGGCTCGTCGCCGACCGCCGCAGCCACGGCTGCGCCTGCGCCGGTCTCGGCAGCCGCACGAGCGGCGCCCGCTACCTCGAAGAAACTCCTACGAGAGAAGGTTTTTAGTACAGTTGTTTGAGGCTAGTTATTATACAAATAGAATAAATTTCACTATTTGTGTCTATTTTAAATTCTAAAACAGTCGGATACCTTTGAGTCGTACGCGTAATATGCTAAGACACTCGCTTGCTAATAGAAAATAGTATGATGCGTTGATGGGCAAGTTTGTAGACGTAGCCGCTTCACACTAGCGTTTCTCTGGGGCGTAGGTAAAGTTTGATAAACGTATGCGCAGCGCAGACGCTACAATAACGCATTAATTGACCCGGCGGACTTCGTACCGCTTTGACAGTTTCCATCATTGAGTTAAATATATATCAATGATTTTCATGACAACAAAACAAACAAATCATTTTATATTAGAAAATTAAGTTTACGTTTTTAGTATTTTATTTCAAATCCTTTTTTTAATATAGCCTATGTTACTCAGCGCTAATGTAGCACTCTAATGGTGAAAGAAATTTTTAAATCGGTCCAGTAGTTTTTGAGTTTATTCGTTGCAAACATACATACATACAAAAATACAAAGGTTTCCTCTTTATAATATTAGTATAGATAAGTCGCGTGAACGCTGTTCGTGTCGCGCAATAGCGTCTGCGCATACGTTCATCAAACGCATACGCTACAGAAATACTCCGATCCGATCCGAATCCCTCGGAAAATCTAGTAGGGTACGGAAACACGCAATCATGCGTGATGTAAAGGGACCGCCTTTAAAAAACCTCTGACGGTGCTTCGTTTCACACGGCTTGAGGAACCCTTTAAGTGTCGCAACCCCCAAAAAAAAATCGGTGACGCTATAAATGTCGTGTGACGCAATAAGATAACTCTTTCAAAAAAAGTAATAGAGAAACAATAGGAGACGAGGACACGCTTGTGCGATGTCATTCCCTCTAGAAACTCTCTGAGGATGTTAGATCACCTTTGCTTGATAAATCTTTAGTTTCTCGCGGCCCCAAAAAAGTCCGGTTACGCTGTAAAGGCTATAGCAGCCAACACCTTTATTTATATTTTGATTATTTAAATTTTTACATTAACATGCTATATGTTGTTAAAAAATATATATTTTTTTTACTAGAAAAAATCAATGTGGGAATTGAACCCGTAATCACAAAACACAGAGGTCGTGGGTTCGATTCCCACAAAATTTTATTTTGTAATAGTATCTATGATTATTAAGTTAACCCGCCATAATCTGTAAATTGGACCACTCTATTTTTTATATATAATTTTACGCAAATTTTGTTGCAAACAAATCACAATTTGAAAAAGGACAAAGTGTATTATCATGGCGTAGTTGGTCCGCATGACCCGCATGTCATGGGGTGCGGGTTCGAATCCCGCCCGTGAAATTTCTTAACACTTTGTCTTTTTTTAAAACAAGTAAAAAAGCATGATTTAATGGGCTCTTACTTGGAGACAGCGAGTAAGGGCCAGTTGGGCTGCGCCTTATGCACCGGCAGCGGGGGGCGAAGCACCCGCGCGGCGGGGTTCGCGGCTGGTATGGGCAAGCCGGCTGCTTCTAACGCGATCTTCAGATTTGCTGCCTCCTCTTCTTGTTTATGGTTAATCGCGGTAAGGTAGGCAAGCGATAGCTGTAAAAAGAAATAGTTTTAAAAACTAAATAAAATTTTGAGGTCATCATCAGCTCATTTTATGTACCCACTGCTGGGGCACAGTTGGTCATTATCGATGGCGCAGTAGTTAACGCGCCCGGTCTGCGAGTGCTGAGGTTAAGAAACTTTCGGATGGGTGACCAAAAATGTATGGTCTCGAGCTCCTCCGTGCTTCGGAAGGCACGTAAAGCCGTTGGTCCCGGCTGCATTAGCAGTCGTTAACAACCACCAACCCGCACTGGGCCCGTGTGGTGGTTTATGGCCTGTTCTCCTTATACATCCATAGGGAAGGCTCATGCCCCAGCAGTGGGGACATAAAATGAGCTGATGATAATGATGATGAAATAAAATGGTATAAAAACACAAATGTTGAAATAATTTCCACGAGCAGGATTTGAACCTGCACCCTTCTGACATTCCGGGTCAGGTGCTCTTCCAATTGAGCTATCATGGTTCTAACCAGCCCGCCGAAATTATTCAACACTTTTTACTTTGAAAGCCAAAGGCGCCCATTCAATGTCAACAACTACCGTCACTAACATCCGATCATAATATTTTTATAAATATTAAAGATCAGTTAAGAAGTAAGCAAACTATTTATAAATTAAATTGCTTACTGCTTCTTCTTGACTCCTGACCCGGAATGTCAAAAGGG